>CACSLK010015656.1:41014-55650 GCA_902706635.1 Striga hermonthica
TAAACTGCAAGCATATGTACTTTGACCGAAACATGATGGCCAGATCAAAATGGAATTGATAGAATCTGTAAATAGGAGCTTTTACAGCATACCTCTAACAATATCATCTTTCAGGTGACGACAATCATCGGTTGTGTGGCCATAGTCTTTGTGGAAGCGACAATATCTTCTTGACTTGGGCTGGGTAGGGCCTTCAAAACGAGATCTTGGCCAAGAAATATCTTTCTCCCCGAACTTTTTCTCCATTACCACTATGACTTCTCCCATCTTGGCATTTAGCGGCGTGAAATTGATGAATCTCTCTCCTCGAGCCACAAATGATCGATCAGCCCATTTGTTATTGCGGTTATTATTTGAACCTTCCCGATTATCCCTTCTTAGCAACCTTTTCCTAGGCGATGATTTCGGCTGAGGGATCTTTCTGGGAGAAGATGGCCTCCCTTTCTTATGTTCCTGTCGAGCGATATTCTCCAATCTTGAGAACTCCTCCTCCGTCTCCTCCAGGTTGATGTACTTTTTACATCATTTCAGTATGTCTTCATAAGATCGAGCAGGTGTTTTAGCCAAGGATGTTCGACAATGTCCTGCTCGAAGGCTCCGAATTAATCCTGCTGCTTTCACCTCATCCGATGCCAAAGGTATTTCTAAGCATGTGAGATTATATCTAGCCACATATTTCTGGAGCGACTCATGTTCCCCTTGTCTCCTCGCCATTAAAGTAAGGTATGTCTTCTCCTGGGAGACAGAGCTGGAGTATGTATTCAATAACTTCCCAGTGAATTCCTTGAAATCTCTTATCGATCCTGAGGGGAGCTGGTTGAACCAGTCTAAGGCACCTCCCCTTAGAGTCGACAAGTATGCCCTACAGCTCACTGCCTCTGAATAACCGTGCAAAACTGCCATGTTCTCAAAAGTTCGAACATATCGCGATGGGTCTGTTGTTCCATCAAACACCAAATGAGTTTCCTTGAAATTCCCTGGTAGTGGTGCATCCAAAATTCGGGCTGAAAAAGGATGTCCCCTAACTCGACCAGATGGCCGGCCATCGACTCTCTCCTGCAATTGTCTCACTTGCTCGACCAGCCTCTTTATTTCTCCTCCGTGAGGAGGTGCTTCTCTACGGCTAGACGTATTCTCCTCGTTGGCCTCACCCATTGTCGTCGGGGCAGCTGTTGCTTGAGATTGACTAGCCGTTACCTGTCGTACTGCTCGAGCCATAGCATTGGCTATCATTTTTTCTAGCTGCTCTCTGGTCAGAGTCATTACTTGTTGTTCCGAAGGTTGATCCGCCATTAATGGTGGTACGGGTTGGGCTCTAGCTCCTTCATTTTGCACTATTACCCAATTTGCTTGAGATGGTGGCTCAACCACCCTGTCATGCTCTCTATTTGCTGGAGGTATCACCGGCTGTCCTCCGCCCTGGGCTACTACCACTAGATTTTCTTCACCCTGGGCTACAGTTGCCTGATATCCTCCATCTTGGGTTATAGTTGTCGGATCTCCTCCACCTTGGGTTATGACTCGACGGCTCCCCTGCGTTAGTGATGTTCCGGCGAATTCTGGTGGTGGACCTTCCCCTATCGGCCTCGTTTCTGTCCATGCATCATCGAATGATAACTGTAGGTTTTTCCTCGCAATCCCATTCGTCATAGCTTCAGATATTGTAAAGCAAAAGCTTCTTGTTCAAAGAGTCCCACAGACGGCACCAAAATGGTATCAAATTGTTACCTCGAACCGGTTAGACCTTTTGAGACCTCGTCCTCCACGCCGGTTAATTGCCTTGAATACCTAGCCAGTGCCGGAGGGAAGATATCTCCGGCTTGGCCCTCCGATGCCTCAGTTAGTTTCCCTCTTTCTCTTTGTTTTTTTATGATTGATTGCAAAGTGTATATCACATACCTCTTTTCTTCTGTCGTTACCTCTTTATATTTGTTTATGTGGGTAGTGGTTTGACCCACGTCGTAACCGCTCTTATCATGTTTTCCCCCACTACTAGGGATAGTGTCTTACTCCATCGACTAATCCATCTACTCCTGATCGACTATTCATCTGCTCCTGATCGACTATTCATCTACTCCTGATCGACTATTCATCTGTTCGATCATTAAGCCATATGTCTTCATTAGACTAACATGTCGGTCTTGAACCGAGGAGTATAATATCCCACATCACAACTGATCTGACATCTCTTCATCTTGAGTCCCAGACATAGTCGCAGAACCCTAAATCCCAAATAAGGTATAGAGAATGAACAAAAACCAATTTCCACTCAGAGCGCAATGAAGAGGTTGCAATGGTATCGAATCGACCGCTAATAGACTGAAAACGAAAAAGAAGATGATCGAAAAATGGTCGCTCCCACCTGAGAGAATCACCGCACCCGCTCTCACCTGAGAGAATCCATTAATTTTTTTATTTGTCAATCTGTGCTAATGTTAATTAAAGAAAATTTATTTACAGGGTCACCAAATAAAAAAAAAATATAAGCAAAAAAAAAAAACAAAATTCAATAAGTAAATAATATCAAACACTCTAACCAAAACCTATTAAAAAATTTACACAAAATAAATAACTCTTTCCAATATTAACAAAAAAATAAAATAAAAATATAAACTTTATAAGCCGGCTGTGTCTAATAATGAATATATATTTCTGAATTCTGATAAATTGAATTTATCGCGATATATTGAATAAATCGCGAGAAATTAAATAACAAAAATATTGTGACCCCTAGAATTCGAACATGAGATCTCATGTGAGCATGGGGAGCAATGCAACCACTACACCAGTCAATGTTGAGTGTTAAATCTAGGAATGTTTAATATATGGACATTACTATAAATAAATAAAATTAAATTTAGAAGATAATATAAATTATTTAAAATATAAATTTATGATAAATTAAAACATAACAAACTAAATTATATAAAATTAAACGAAAATTTAATTTAAATAACTTATTATACTAAACAGAAACAAAATAATTAAAATAAATTATAAATAAATATAATAAATTACAGTTAAAATATATTTATTATTTTTATTCAAGATATTTCCATATAATTTATATTTTATATTATTCCATATTATTTTGTTGCATTATTCATTTTATTTATCTTATTTAACGAACTTTGTTTATTTTTTTTAACATAAGACAATGAAATAATATTAAAATAAATTTACTAAACAAAAAGAGTTCCCAGAATGTTTTTAAAACGAATTTTTGAATCAAAAATCGAACTGACAATAATATGTCCTGAAAAATAATAAACGACACAACCACGTCAACAAGGTTCGAAACAATAAAACGAGACTCCGAACTATCATATACCAATCGAATAGACACAACAGCACATCCTGACTTGATTTATACAATAAATGAGAGATCCGAAAATCCACCACAATAACACGAAACATAATTCAAACAAACCGATATACGAGCCAATAAATCAAACGAAATTCGATTCAAACAGTACAAATATAAACAAACGAGCAAACACGAGTACGATTGCATCGAGAAGGTTCGTCGAGTACCTTTCTTCGAGAAATTTGGTTGGGAACGAATGGACGAC
The DNA here is from genome assembly GCA_902706635.1 of Striga hermonthica. NCBI lineage: Eukaryota > Viridiplantae > Streptophyta > Magnoliopsida > Lamiales > Orobanchaceae > Striga > Striga hermonthica. The sequence continues at coordinate 44,587 of CACSLK010015656.1, forward strand.
GGGCACGAACGGAATGAACTGCCCAACACATCCAAGGTTCGGAACTCCTTGAATGTGTTGCTACTTACGGAAGGATGGACGTCCTGGTTGCTGCGGGGCCTCACCTCGACAATCGGCTCGACGGCGCTCATGTTCCCCGGTAATGGTGGCTACCTCGAACAAAGTTGCGGGGTCTTTCCGACGGACTGGGGTTGCTCGAGAATTCGGATAGACGTCGATTTCAGGCTCACGTGGATGGTCGGATTCTCGAACGACAAGTGTTCACCGGAATCAATGGTGAAGGATGTTTTGCTGTTGCAGGTCCGGTGAGAGAGAGAGAGAGAGAGAGAGAGAGAGAGGTTACAGAGGGTGAATTTAAAAGAAATCTGATATGAATTTGAAACTGCTCTCGGTACAGTTTATAGAGATGTGCAGGCGATTTGAGCAATTGTGCGAGAACGTTACACAAGGAAATCGGAACAGAAGGGCGGAAGAGGGAGACTCGATCTTGCGCAGAGAAGAAGAAATATCTTTGATAAAATGCTTCTTAATGGGCCAAGAAAATCGTACAAAATGGGCCAAAGGAAACATTACCCAAATGGCAATACTTGAATAAAATGATTGGGCCTCAATTGATTAGTCAAAATGGCTAAAGGACTCCCTTCTCAATTGGGCCGAAAAAATAGAACTCAATGCTTGATAAATAATAACGATTCGGATAATACAATGAGATAAAATGAATTTTCGCTCGATCTGATAGACGACGATGGAAAAATAAAAGAAATTGGATAATATATATATATATATATATACCACACACAATAATAATTTAGTAATAATAATCTTTTAAATAATTGATGACAATTAGAAAAGTAATAAAAATGATAATATTAAATAATAATAATAATAATAATAATCATAATAATAATAATAATAATAATAATAATAATAATAATAATAATAATAACAATTAAACATAGAGATAATCAATAATTACTCCCAAATAATCCACAATAAAATGGGGTATTACATTTATGCGATTGACTTGGATATGCAATTACCAGAAAATGCGAAGTTAACAAATTATGCGAGTTATATGCGAAAGATTTTTGCATAGTCAAAAATTTACAAGGCGATATAGCCCTGCGAAAAGAAGGCGCATAATCATCGTAAATTATGTTGCATTCAGTTTGGATATGCGATTCTTAAAAATGCGAAAGATGTTCGCATATTTGTAAATTATGCGTTTGATGTGGATATGCGACTAATAAATATGCGAAATATTTTTGCATAGTCATAAATTATACGGCCGGTTGGGTATGCAGTGTAATACCGCATAGCATTTCGTGAATTTTTGGGTGTAAAAGAAGTTATTTGACGGGGTGTTGTGTTAAAGAAATAATAGATAAATAACGGGTTGAAAATGATTTTGACCCTATTATTAAATGCCATTAATTGTTTAAAAGTTATTATTAAATAACTATTGTGTGCATTATAAATAAATATATTATCCGGTTTATTTTTCGCAATCGAACCAAACTATTTTTATTCGACTATAGAAGCGAGCGACCCTGTAATGCCCCGTTCGATTTATAGAATTTCTCGGAATATTCTATTTATCGAATATTAATAATAAGGTAATATTTATTTTAATGGTCGCGATGTGGACTTAAATAAAATATTGGAGTACTCGATCGTTTTATTGGAAATGTTTGTCGTTAGTCGATTCGGTTTAATCGCGTGATTCAAATCTGAGCCGTTTGTTTATGAATAATAGTTGGGAGTTTTATTTATTTATTTCATCAATATTATTATTATTGTAATTATTAAATGCTTAGATGCTACTAATTGTAATTACTTGTCTAAAATGTTTATTAATAGTATAAATAGTTATTATTTGTCTAAATGATAATTTATTAATAAAATATTATTCTGTGTATTATATATAGATAATATCGTTAGTTATTTATATCGAAATTGTGCGATCGAACCGAGCCCGAGTTATCGGTAGTATCGAACCAAGAGTACTGAGAGAATCGACCTGAAGTCGCGCCCACGCCGTGAACCCTACCCGGTTCAACCCTTTTCTCTCTCCTTTATACCTTATTGACCAAGTTGGGAGACCTAAGCCCTACATGTATAAATACATGAGTTTAACCCCTAAACTCCTCATCATTATACAATCCCCGCAACTCTGGTCCCTCAATCTCTCCATCTCTCTTGCTATATCTCTCCCTGTGCTCGCGACTAATAAAGGGAAGAAGGAAAATCTGATCACTCACCCTCACCATCGTACGTAAAAATCCCTTCATGTCTTCTCACAAAAACTGGTCGCGCGAGCCCCTTCACAGGAAAACAACATCACCGACCATGTCCATTCATCACAGATTCGACCTTCGAAAATGATGCAGCACTCTCGTGCACCATCAAACCGCAACCATTGTCTTCTCTGTGAATTTGCTGCCCACCGACGAGGACCCCCATCGCAGCACCTCACGAGACCATCACCGCCGTGCACAGCCGTGAGTAGCACCCTGTCGCTGCCCCTTGTTACCGTCGTCATCACTGGCGAGCAGCAGCTCCAACACCGCCCCTGTTCATGACCGTACACCGATGATTGTCGCCATCTCCGTTCAACACCCCAACGAGCCCGCCATCCCAGCTCACGAGCCTCCGCGAGGAGACCTCTCATCATTAGTCGATCACCAACCTCTCGCAAGGAACCAGCAGCCTCCCGGAATCCGTACACGCACCCCCGCCACGCAAGCCGATATTGTCGACCCGAACGAGCGAACTCTCGACCACCGAATGACTCGTCTCGGCCGTCGTTTCATTCGTCGGCTCGAACTAATCACGAGAACGGTACCAGAACTTGATTCCCCTTTCATTTGATCGTGTTATGCGATATGTTGATGTTTTGATGATCTGTTTTGAATTTCTATGTAATCGAGTGAGGTCATGATATATTCGTGTTGAAAGTGTGGATAATGTAATCTTGCTTAGTCCTTGGCCTTATGGCGAAGGCCTTGGACGAATTGGTCGAGTATTGAGTCATTTATGATGTTTCGAATCTGAGCTAGCTGCTGAATATTTGTTAAATTCATCATAAATAGTGAAATTTTATGTGTGATGTCCTGTGTTGATACTACATGTCGTGTAAAAATGTCAGAATTTAATTTCATATGTAGCTATTTTAATTAATTATGTCAATTTCTGGGCAGAATCGTATAAATGGCATATTAAATTTATTTGTGTTCCAAAATAGCTGATTTTTAAATATGTTGTTCCTTTGCATCAATTAGATGTTGCGTAAAAAATTTTAATTTTTGAATTTCTTTTACTAGGGTAAATAATTATTTGAGAATTCCTGCAGAAAATTATTTTAAATATGATAAATCGGCCCTTTGTTGTAAATTGCTGAAAATTGGTGAACATGCTCTTTGTTTGTTTTGTTACTTAGCATAAAGATTCAGAATTTAATTCGTTCTTTATGATAGGTTTGTAAATAAAATGTGTTTTCAGCTGAATATTGTTAGTATTTTCATAATTCATGTTTTTATTGTTTATAGCTAAAATTTTTATAGGTTGGTCCTCACCTGCAGTAGTTTCTCAGTAAAAATTTTAAGTATTAATTCGTTCATTAAGCCATGTTATGAATTTATGCTCGTTTTTGCTGAAATTGTGTTCGAATTTTATAAAATTGTATGTTTTGAGTTAAAAGCTGAGATTTGGTGGTTTTGCCAAGTTTAGTGAGGTGGATTTTATGTTAAAGTTTTAAAACTAAAATCATTAGTTTGCCCGACCATCTTGGAATGGTGTATGTGCTCTTAATTGGTCGAATCGAGTCCTAGAGTTCCAATATCCACAGAACTTCACAAACGACTTGGTTGAATCAAGTGTGACCAAGTATGAGCTGTGTCTTTCTTATAAAGGCCAGGATAAGATATTGATCTTAGTATCTTGACTATTGTAGGTGCTTGACGAGTCGAGCTTGCCGCCTACCCTCCTCTATTGTTTGTGCTTTCATTTGCTCTTGATCAGGTGGGTTTATTTATGAATTTTTCTATGCAGTAATTAATTGATATTATCGGTGGTATGATCAATGTATGCATGTAAACCATGTAGCCTTCGACATGATCTGTGTCGGCCGCCGAACGGTTATCCCCGTAGCTATAGAACGTACACAATGGGTAGTCTCCTTTATTATTGTTGGCAGTCAGGGCGTGAGCCTTGGGTGGTGATCCCCGTTTGTAAGGCAAAGGCCATCGGGGTGGATTTTACTCCTACTGGGTAGGCACTCGATGTGAGGCCAAGGGCCATTCGATATATAGCTGGCAGTAGTCTATTGATATAGGTGTGCACATGAGAGTTGACTCTGAGATAGGAGATGGGATATTAATTGATTTGTGTTCATACTGCAACCATACCTGCTTTATTTTATGAATTTGGATATTAATTATTGCATAGCGGTGAGCACCTCGATTTTTCTATTGTGCTCATCCCCACATGATCTTCATGGATGCGGGTTAGTATATGTTGGCATGACAAGAGGAAGCCAGTGGTGGTAATGTTATTGATTTTATTTCCGCTGCTTTGAACTACTCAGTATTGTTTAGTGCATTTCTGGATTTATGTTGATTATCGGATTAATGATAGGGAGTGTACTCCCTAGTATTTATTCATTTGAGAAAACCCAGTTGTTGGGAAATGTTATTATTGAACCCGGTTTGGGTGTTATTCGATTATTGAACCCGTTTCGGAGTTACAATTATGATGTTATGAAAAATGATTTTTCAATTAGTAGCGCCGCTGTAACACCCCGCTAGCTTATTAATATCAGAGTATTTTCACAATTTCTTTTCTAAAAATACGTATTAGCTTACGAAATCGTGATTCGGGATGCTACTGAAAAACATTTCTTTTCTACAAACCTGTTATCTTTTCTGAATTAAAACTGTTAAGAAAAACGGATTATCTTTAATCAAACAAGCATGTAAAATTGTACAAAATCCGACTAGAAAATCGGATCGAAACATGAAAATCAACATGCGAGTTTGAAAACCTGAAATATCAGCGGAAGTATAATCGTGGCAAAATAAATATATATACATGTCAAAAATCTGCAAAACAATATGTACTCGAACCCGCGACCACCGGCTCCGCGCACTCCTCATGACCGACCCTGTGACTTGAAAAAGATAATATAGTGGGGGCGTGAGCACTAAAAGCCACTGTGCACCACAAAAACTCATACGAAAGTAAACATTAATAATAATATCAATATCATGATCGCAGGTATATATAAGTAAACTGCAATCTCCCGACATGAGGTCCGTAACTGAACTGAATATCTCGGACACTATGTCCGTCCATGTGCACACTCTGATGGGCAATTAAGGCTACTGCGCCTCCACCAGAACTCGGGATGGCCTATTAAGGCAACTGGCCTCCACCCCAAGTAGATAACTCATATACATACCTTAAACATGGTAGAGTAATTATAATTAATGTAATACCCAGTCTGAGTTCCCACCTGAACTACTAATTTGAAAGTGTAAACGCTGCTGCTGATCAATCTGTAGAAATATATATAAATAAACAAATACTAAGTACTATGCTCAGACTAACTGAAAACAGCTGTTAAGATGCTCTACTCGTTCTAAACAATTAACTGAAATAATCTCGGGTTTTAACTTAACTGACAAGAAAACTGGACTAGTACTGATGTACTGAAATGACTGGATTGAAAAATTAACTGAAATACTGTACTGAACTCGGACCAGCTCACTGAGTACTGAACTGCTCAAGTAACCATTCTGAATCGGCCGGTTCACTGACTGGCCAGACTGCCGGCTCGCTGCGGCCGGGCGATCGGCCGCTGGCTGGTCACCGGCTCGGTCATGTGCACGCTGGTGCGGCCTAGGCGATGCCGGCGCTAGCTGGACGTGGTCCATGCGTTGGCGGGTGCACTGGCACCGCGCGTGCGCTGTGGACTGTCACTGGCGTGCTGCTGTGCACGGCCAACGACTGCAGGACACTAACTGAGCATGACTGACCACTGCCGCGAACACTGGCAATGACACTGGCACATACTAGCACTGTTGGGTGCTGTTGTGCGCCATAGGCAGGCGACTAGCACGCGGGCTGTGCGTGCTTTCGGGCAACGCCGAGGCCTGCTGGCACTGCTGGCGCGCTGTTGGGCGTGCTAGCATGCGTGGACACTGGCCAGCGTGCGCTGAACGCTGCTGGCGGCGTACGGGCATCGCGGGGCCCACTGCTGGGCGTGCGACGCGCTGTGGTGTAAGCAGACGGGCTGGGTGCGTGCTGTCGTGTGCGTTGACGTGCACTGCGCACACCTACGTGCATGACTGCAGCAGCACGCTACTGACTACAGTGCACTGGCCACGTGCACACACTGCTGGGCGTGCGCATGCTGCCTGCATGCCCGTTGTGTCTGCCGGTCGTGCCGTGTGCACGCTGTGTGCGGGTAGGCACTACGGTCGGCCTCTTTTTCTGGTAACTCACATATGACTGATCATAAAATGACTTGACTTGACTAAATATGTGTGAATTACTCGGGACTTGCTGGTTAGATTTTGAAATCACTCGGGACGGCTTATATAGCTCCTCCGGGTACGTTTTTACTAAAAACTTGGACTGAACAACATGATAATGATCTGCTCTTACTAACGTGATCTTAAATACATAAAAATAGGGTAGTTAACAGTGTACCCTACAATTTACTCGGGAAACGCACGGTGATTTGCGTGCTTGTTCGGTGCTCGAGTGCTATGTGTGTGCTCCTTCTTAGCTTCGGCTATTCTTGGGGAGTACTGCATGATTTTTCCCTTAATTTAAGCTCACATAAAAAGAGGGTAGTTAAGAGTGTACCCTACAATTTACTCGAGAAACGCACGGTGACTTGCGTGTTTGTTCGGTGCTCGAGTGCTATGCGTGTGCTCCTCCTTAGCTTCGGCTATTCTTGGGGAGTATTGTACGATTTTTCCCTTAATTTTTCTCACTACTTTCTCTCAGTTTATAAGCTGATATTGGTCTCGGTTTTGCATGAAAATATATGGAAAAACTCACGGCTATGGATATTTAAACCATTGAAATGGATGAAGTCTTATGGAGTGACGCCACTTGTCAAATTCTTAGACCATGGTGTTTTTTTTGCTAGCTTAGTCATGCCCTGAGGTGGCGCTCAAGGGCGTGCCGAGTCATCTTATTGAAGGCTTGAGCCGAGTCATCTTATTGAAGATCACGTCGTGCCATGTGTTCAAGGTACTAGGTGAGTCACCATGAGTAACTCACGCAAATTTTTATCCACGGCAACTACATAGACCTACGGCAACTACATAGACCTAAGACCTGGATTAGATAGATCATGGAAATTAATTAATCTTAAGCGTGGATTAAAAAGCTAAACGTGGATTAAATGCTAAATACGGATTAATAGGTTAGTATGGATTAAGTTAATTAAGCAAGGGTTAATGACAATTACTTAAGCATAAGTTAATGATGGGCGGTGTACCAATGTGAACGCGTCGCTGTATAGGAACGATGACGTTCATATATGATAATCTTAACCGAATTTACTCATTTTCGGTCACAACTTGACCTCGGAACTTAATTCAAATACTATCTTAACTTAACCTCATTAATCCCAAACTCGTTTATTATATAAACAAATTGGAATTAAATCTAAAACTCATTCGGTTACTGAAATAATTATATTAACCCGAATATTAAGTCGACTAGAAGTCAAACTTAAAACTGGGACTCAATAACTGGCTCGAAACTTATCTTTGACGACTAATCGAATATTCTCAAATTCGATTAATACGTCATCACTGAAATAGTGAAATAATTAATCCCGAACTCACTATGTCCATTTATTTATATAAACAGACTGAGATTAATCACTATCATTGACTCGGTTAATGAATAAAATTAACCGGAAATATTTTCGACTTAACGTCGAGCTTGGAATTCAACTAGCTGAATAACTTAGACTTGAACATGAACATGAACATTTATTAACAAAGACTAGCTTATATTTCAAAGCTAGTGTCTTTCCTTTATTAATAAAATACGGGGCGTTACAATCCATCCCCCTTAAAATATTTTCGTCCTCGGAAATACTAAAACTGGTGGTACAAGCTTAACTCGATGCTTATACTTACTGATGACATAACTTGAAAATTCAGTATTTTAATACTGAATAGTAGACTTAATCTTAACTGGAGAATCATCAATTCACAATTAAGGGAATTCTTGATTAATACTGGCTGAGAATGGACACTTTTCTGAAATAAAGTGTTCCACTGATTATACATGACATTACAAGCATAATTTTTTAGCGCACTGGTCATCACCTCCTGGCTGATTGTTGATCTTCGGTCTGAACGTTGGTTGTGGAAAACCCAAATTGTGTGGTACGCACGGAAGATTTCAGAGATACGCACATGTACAAATGAGGATAACTAGCAATATCGGCAACTACCTTTCGTGAACATCTACTCGATAACGCGGCACATCGTTCAAGGCACATTGCAATACAGCACACCTGCTCCTCGCCAAGTGCGTGCGGCACATCTGCATGCAGCACCTGGCGAACATTGCACCTGCGACGTCGACGTAGTCTGTATAGCTGATCATATCTGTATCTCAAGCTTGTAACCTCATGTACTATAATGCTAACTCTCCGTGATCTCCCAGTGTACTGTGACTCATACATGGCATCATTCTCTTCTTGCGACATGCATTCTTGAATGGAAAGCGTCGGTTTGTCACCACGGTGTTGTCTGTTGTTGTTGATTGGCCCTTCTCCGTCATATGATATGTCAACATGTTGTACCTGCAACTGTTTACCTTCTCTGAGGCCAAAATTTAACCTCAAGAAAAGTCTATAGTGAACTAATCCTTCCTACGATTTCTCAAATTTCAAAATTTGAGAATCGAAACATTGGATATACTAATAAGTCTTGTTTTATTAGACAGACCATTCTCAACTTTGACATGACTAGCCTCAACGTTCACATAACTGGATAACCATGACTTGACTTTTACATGACTATTTAACCCTTACTTGAACTCTGGAAGCTAACCCGAGACAATTTAATGGTCATCTCGGAAATTGAAACATGCATTTACTGACTTACTGTGGCTTGATAAGGTGCAACTTCAAGTTTCCAGGTCAATTTGGATTTACTGATTTGTATATCTGACCTCCATATTTAACCCGGCTTAATAACTATTATACGTCGACCTTGAACTCATGAACATTGACTTTAAATCGTGAACATTGACTCATGACTATGTACTATATAGGGCTACTCCAGTAACAACTTGTTCCGCAAGTACAATGCTAATGACTGATCTCGAACTTTATTAGTTATAACTCGAAGTATCTAACTGGTAAGATACCTGACTTACTGACTCTAAAGGTTGTTACTTCCTGAAACTGTACTACTCCGGTCCCGGCTTCAAGCCTCCATGGTATACCCGGCTAAGTGGCTCTTATTTCAAGCCTCCATGGTAACCCAGAATATTGACTCTTATACACTGGGAATCGTTAGTTCTGAGAATGATTTAAGAAATAGAACAACCTTTAGCATGAAAATTTAGCTTTGAACTTGGTTTATTTATTTGACTTTGGAAATTTGAGTTTTTCCTTGATCTAGATCAACGAATTTCTCTCTGGAATGTGCCAACTGGTTGGCAAAATGGACATTTCTGATGGAAAAATGTTCGAGAAACATGTCTAATAGGATTTGTACCACTTAATAGTTCACAAATATCTTGGCGAGTTGCTAACTTAACCCAAGAAAACTAGAGTCGAATTATCGGATAAGAAGAATAAATCGACTATATTCTGAAAAATACTTTGTTACTGTCTCGAGCATCGATACTAATTTCTAGGGTTACATCTTTGACACCCTACTGAGCATAGACTTAGACATTTGTTTAGATATATAAACTGGAAAAATCAGCACTTACCTGGTAGTCGGCGAGGCGTGAGCATAGCGTGGTCGGGTTTTCTGAAAACTTTCTAACTCGCTGAAATATTCAGATACACAAAAACGTGCTCTGATACCATTTGTAACACCCCGCTAGCTTATTAATATCAGAGTCAAATTTTCACAATTTCTTTTCTAAAAATACGTATTAGTTTGCAAAATTGTGATTCGGGATGCTACTGAAAAACATTTTTTTTCTGCAAACCTGTTATCTTTTGTGAATTAAAACTGTTAAGAAAAACGGATTATCTTTAATCAAACAAGCATGTAAAACTGTACAAAATCCGACTGGAAAATCGGATCGAAACATGAAAACCAACATGCAAGTTTGAAAACCTGAAATATCAGCGGAAGTATAATCGTGGCAAAATAAATATATATACATGTCAAAAGTTTGCAAAACAATATGTACTCGAACCCGCGACCACCGGCTCCGCTCACTTCTCATGACCGACTCGGTGACTTGAAAAAAATAATATAGTGGGGGCGTGAGCACTAAAAGCCACTGTGCTACGCAGAAACTCATACGAAAGTAAACATTAATAATAATATAAATATCATGATCGCAGGTATATATAAGTAAACTGTAATCTCCCGACATGAGGTCCGTAACTGAACTGAATATCTCGGACACTATGTCCGTCCATGTGCACACTCTAATGGGTAATTAAGGCTACTGCGCCTCCACCAGAACTCGGGATGGCCTATTAAGGCAACTGGCCTCCACCCTAAGTGGATAACTCATATACATACCTTAAACATGGTAGAGTAATTATAATTAATGTAATACCTAGTCTGAGTTCCCACCTGAACTGCTAATTTTAAAATGTAAGCGCTGCTGCTGATCAATCTGTAGAAATATATATAAATAAACAAATACTAAGTACTACGCTCAGACTGACTGAATACAGCTGTTAAGATGCTCTACTCGATCTAAACAATTAACTGAAATAATCTTGGGTTTTAACTTAACTGACAAGAAAACTGGACTGAACTAATACTGATGTACTGAAATGACTGGATTGAAAAATTAACTTAAATACTGTACTGAACTCGGACCAGG
>CACSLK010015674.1:2893-13364 GCA_902706635.1 Striga hermonthica
AAGAAGTAGAAAAGAATCAAAAGCCCGTATTCCTTGAATACGGTTTTTAAAAAAATTATTTGCAAAACGTATTTAAGAAAAAAGAAGTGGAAAAGAATCAAAAGCTCGTATTCCTTGAATACGGCTTTTGAAAAAATTATTTAGAAAACGTATTTTGTGAATACGTTTTCCTTTGTAAAAAAATGTGAAAAACGTATTCAGTGAATACGTTTTTCAATTAAATTATACAGAAAACGTATTCAAGGAATACGTACTTTTTATGTTTGTCCACTCTCCCTCTTTTTTTCTGTATTTTGTCCACTTATTATTTTTTTACTAATAAATATATAAATTGCTCTTTTGAGAATTTTTTACGGAAAAAAAAAAAGAAATCTTGAATATTATTATATATATTCTTTACTGAATATTATTATATATATTCTTGAACCAATAAAGTAATCTTGAATATTATTATATATATTCTTTACTGAAAGGTCATGCTTTAAGATCATATTATATTGACATTTTATGTCATTTGATATATTATGGCATTTTAGCAAGATTCTGAATGGCTGGTTTGATGGTTGAATCCGTTGAACAAATATTTAATTTATTAATATTTTTAAATATATATAATATTTTATATAATAAAATTTATGTATAATTCTATTAATTAAATACTAAGTTAATTTAAAAAAATCAAATACGTAAACTAACTAATAATAATTTATATATCTGTTATATTTAAATAAGTATTTTTTATTTACATTAAAAGTATTTATAAAAATATATTAAAATTGATTTTTTTTTTTAAAAAAAAGAACCGGTTGTTGGCCGGTTCTGATCGGTCAAAACAAGTTCACTGTCAACCGTTTTATTCCATTGGACAGGTCAACTGAACGGTCAAAACCGGTTCTCTAGCAACCGGTTTATTCCACCAAATCGACAGGTCAAGTGACTGGTTCCTGATCTAACCAATTGGACTGAGCGTTCCAATTTGGTTATCTAAACCATGCATTTTAGCATACAACTGTAAATATTTATGAAAAAAAGTAGGTCTAATGAATTCAACAAAAATGCTATAAAGCCATCGCAAAACCGATGAAAATCAATGGGCAACCTTCTAATTAGTTCATAATTGTATGTACCATGTTCAAAGAAGGCTTCTCCCAGTCTCCCACATAGAAATTAAATTATTCACCGAGCGCAATATGTAATCATATGATCAGTTAACCAGCATAATAAGAAGCCCATTTATGAGTTGGGTAGTGGGTTATGAGTTGAGTAGTAAGTTCCCCAATTCATGGCATTACATATAAATAATTTAGGCTTAAGTACATATAAGTGTGATTAAGATTTTGTGTTTCCCATATGGGCAAACCAAAATTTGGAATTCCAAATTTGAAACTTAAGATACATATTTACGAATCATTTGAACTTATTTTTTATCCTCACTTGCTATTAAACTTAGTTCTAAATACGGGCGCAGAAATCAAATTAAATACACGTGTTTGAGATACAGGAAGAAGATCAAATCATAATGACACCTCTTTTTCTCTCACCTGATCCCATAAATTGCCGACTTATATATTGATTAAGATATTTTAAGTTTTCTTAAAAACTAAAACATGCCATTAGATAAAAAAGACCATTCATCTTCTCAACTTTTACATAAATAAACAAATACATCACTTTCCATTCGAAAAAAAAAATTGTATTAAACAAAGCAAATTATAGAAACAATATTTTACTATTTGAAGTGAAATTGTTAAGCTCATGTTCATACATATATTTTTGGTTTAAGTAGAGCCAAAAAAAAAAAAAAGTATGGTAATATTTTAAGAGTTAAACTCAAATTTGTTTGTGTGTATAACAGTATGTATGCCCTCTATAAATGTGGAATACCGTGTCAATATTGATAATTTAAGAGTAATTGGCGTAAGTACACTGATATGGGATATTATATACCGGACCGGTTTATAGGGCTAATCAAAGAAGACCGACCGGTTTGCTGGACTATCTAGTGGGAACAAGATTGAATGGCATGGTTAAGTAGGACCAGACACCGGCCACTAGAATGTCGAGCAGATAGCGACAGTTAAGGAGATCAGAAGTGGTCGACAGATACGAGTCATCCGAGGATATGGTCGAAGGAGGACGATCGAGGAGACACAGACATATATAACTGGTAGAGCATCGGAGCACATAAGGGAATCTCCAGCACATAAGGAGGAGGACACGCGGCGCGTTATGAGTGGTCAACAGCCGTAACCAACTCTGACATTCTCTGACAAAGGTGACGCGTTTTCTGACACTGAGGATAGTGGAGGCGCGCGATCGTACGGACGAGCAGAGGACAATTGGCCGAACGCACCTGGCTCGCGCGTGCAACTCAGGTAACTCGCCCTTATAAATAAGGGCGAGAATCCTCATTTTCGATACGATTTCATATACTCTTACATTTTTCTATACACTAATATCATCTCTCAAGATCTGACTTGAGCGTTGGAGGCTCTTCACCGGAAAACACCTCCGGTGTGAAAGTTTCGTGCAGGTTCCGCGTTCAACCGGCGAGGAGAGCAAGCTCAAGGCGAATTCCAGCCGGGCAGGGTGCGAGACTTGTATTATACACCATGATGACAATTTATAAATGAGTAGGCTAATTTACGTAATTTTTATAAAATACATTTACGACAAAAATTAACTGATTTTTATGAAATAATCTCATAAAACAAAAACTATTCATTCGAAATACTAAGGGCATGTACCGAAAAAAAAAAAAGAAATACTAAAGGCAATTGCCAGAAAAAACTAATATGGAAAAAATGTAAGACAATAAAACTCGAGGGAATGTTCTATATCATAAAGTCATTAACAATAAACCAATAGTAAACCATTATACAACTCAATATAAACCAAATTGAAAACTTCATAAAATCATCAATAAACCAAAAGTAAACCATTATACAACTCAATATAAACCAAATTTAACTCAATATAAACCAAATTGAAAAATTCATAAAATCATCAATAAACCAATAGTAAACCATTATACAACTCAATTTAAACCAAATTGAAAACTTCATAAAATCATCAATAAACCAAAAGTAAACCATTATACAACTCAATATAAACCAAATTTAACTCAATATAAACCAGATTGAAAAATTCATAAAATCATCAATAAACCAACAGTAAACCATTATACAACTCAATATAAACCAAATTGAAAACTTCATACAAGAAAAAAGATATTTTACTAAAAAATATTGGTAAGATGCAAGAGATGGTCGTCTCCATCCTCAACTTGTTCATCAAACCCAATTCCAAACATGTCGTTTTCCTTTGATTTTTCTATCCAACAATGAAATTCTTTCATTAGAAAATTTATTATCAAAATAAAAAACAAACTACTAACTAACTACAACTAAACTAAAAAATGTCGATCTTAGAATAAGTCATGACATTGGCAGATAAAGTTCATCAAAAAATAAATTATTCATAAAACATAAATAAACTAGAAATTATTGAGCTCTCGATTTGCCCCTTGCTCAGAGCCATTCTTAGCGCCATTGATCCGTCAAGTGTGTGAAGATGTAGCAACCTTGCAGGAGCCTTGCTTGACATTAGATTTAGTCAACTTCATTTCTCTAATCTTTTCAAACAATTGAGCCAATCACCGACTAACTTCATAACTATAATGAAACCGAGAAAGAGATCATTATTACACTGTAAAATAAACTAACAATAAACATCAATTTAACTCATGGTTAACCCACCTCTGTTCTTCTAGGAATCCCTCTTACCCTGGACTCTATAGGCCCGTTGGCCCATTGATGGCTTCACCTTCAATGCCACAACCTCCATGGTTGAGTAAATATAATTAAAAATCACACAAGATTGCATACATCCACTTGAGATTTTCCCCACAGCCAGACATGACAAGGACGACCGCACTGCTCGAGTAATCAAGAATTCCATCTATGTGCCCGGCCTCTGATAGATCTGAAACGAAAAGGAAGATATTTCACTGCAGAAGAGGGGGTCTATGAAGTAATTGGGGCTTGATTTTGAAAGAAAGCTGCCATGAATAGTGAAGATTTTCGTGGGTGCGATGATCAGAGAGAGTTGAGGCAGGTTGGTGTTGATGAAGGAAAATTGCCGGAGATAAAATTGATGTACGTTATAAATAAACCTGGCTTATGAAAGATGGATAATTAATTAGGTAATAAATATGGAATAACAATATATGATCGGAATAAGGAAAAATATCTCGTCTTTGGGGAAAGAAACTTTAACTATAACGTTCCGGAGGTAATTTTCTCAATAATTTTTGGTAACATGGTTATTACAACATTTTATAAACTATTAAAGTGTACGAATGATTTTGGCCGATTATACTACAAAAAACACTACAATTTCAACGGCAAAAATTTCCGTTGGAAATTCCAATGAATATTCCAACAAACTTAATTTTATGTTGGAATAAGTGTTGGATAGTTGAGGAATTCCAACAGATTTTTTCCGTTGGAATAGTTGTAGGAATTTGTTTTCATAGGATTTTCCGTTGGATATTTGCTATTCCAGCGGCCGTTTTTCCAACGGAATTTTATACGTAGGAATATCCGTTGGAATAGTTATTCCAACGGAAATATAAAAATTTCAACGGAACGTTAAAATGTAAGAGTTTTTTTTTGCAGTGTTAAATTTAGTAAGATAAACTAATTAATTTACTAAACATATGCTTGCCGAAACAAAATAAAATGTACAACAAATAAATTTTCAATGTATTTCTTTTCAAAATAACATAATGATGTCGTATAATAAAAATATTATATTACAATCCAGATAAAAATATATGAAAAATGATCCCTAATGAAAAAATACTAAATAACTAAATAATGACCTAATGTATATTATAGATGCGTGGGTTCTTTTATTTATTTATGTTGGATACAAGAGTGATTTTCTTTCATTTTGGTTTTGCGCTCTCGTAAGAAACATTCATACTCGTTGGAGTTCAATACATAAATAGTATTGCAAAATTCTTCTTAATTAGTTTGGCAAAATGTCTACTTTATTCAATATTTAGAAATATTTTAGTCAAACTTCATGATTGTATGACCATTATAAGGTATTTCTGCTAACAATTTATTTGTTAAATAACCAAGGCGTGGGACTAATCCCTGAGGAGATGCAGAGTGCACCATTCTTACACTCCACGATAGTTGTGTTCGATCCCACCACAACCTCTGGCATCAACAACAAATTATCCCCCACCATCAACCATGGGATTACATGCCCCAGGGGCCGGATTTGCAATATTTATGTGTTTAATAACTTATTTAATTCATTTATTGTTCAATTTTTGGCATCATACGTAATGCTTCGAAAATTTAAGATAAAGGTCATTTTTTATTCTTAAAAAATAACAAAACAAAACAAAACAATACGACAATATTGAGAAGAATGTCATTTGTCAAAATATTTCATATGAGAAGAATTTGATTTCTATTATATTATAAGACTCTTAGTCATCTATTATTATTATTAAGTCATCATTAAAGTTTATGGTCTATATTATGATAATATGAAACCATTGTTTATGAGAACTAATTTTTTATAGAGCTCGTCCCAAAACATATAGCAATAACATATCTAACATAATGCTTCGAAAATTCAAGATAAAGGTCATTTTTTATTCTTCAAAAATGATAAAACAAAACAAAACAATAAGACAATATTGAGAAGAATGCCATTTGTCAAAATATTTCATATGAGAAGAATTTGATTTCTGTTATATTATGATAATCTTAGTCATCTGTGAACTTTATTATTATGGAGTCATTATTAAAGTTTATGATAATATGAAACTATTATTTATGAGAACCAATTTTTTATAGAGCTCATCCTAAAACATATAGCAATATGATATCTAACAAAAATTATGGGAACATTTTCATAATTTTAATCATGCCCCCTATTAGAAAATAAAATTAAAAGAAAGAAAGATAAATAATGAATTAATTTATAACTCAAGCAATTATATTAGTTCATCTCATACATTATTAAAGTTATAATATAACTCGGTCAGAATTTACAAATTTACACTCTAATTCTTGCTTTTCATTTTAATTTTGTTGATAGCTTATATTATCACTTTTGCGAAATAATTTTTATCTATATTAAAATATATGTTTTTATGGCTTTTCTGATTCATAATTTTATAGATTCATTAGTTATAGTCGAGTCAACTATACTATAATATAAATATTTTGTTCATACAAAATTAGAAAAAATATATATTATGTTCATAAAAATTTGCGACAAATTTAGTTTGATTACAAATTATAAATATATATATTAAAAAAAAAATTACATATGAGAAAGATGACAAATTATGAAAAGTATAATTTATAAATTGTAATGGCACTATGTTATTTTTATGGTATATTTTTTTAGTTTAAATAGTGCCTCCAACATTAAATTATGTTGGATCCGCCACTGCAGTTAGTTTTTCAATGGAACTTCCGTTTAATTTTTTATAATTTCAATGAAAATTTTTCTAACTGTTGAAATATGGTCTGAGAAAAAAAATTCCAACGAAAATACACACAATAATAAATAATGGTAATTGGAATATTAAATATACAAAAATTCCAATAGAATTTAATTTGATCTCTATTGAAATAGCCAATTAGCTTTTTCAATGAAAGTTATACCAATGAAATATTCGTTGAAATTTTCAGTGCACTACCTTACTGTTAGATTTTTCATTATAAAATGAGAATATTGAATGCTTTATTAAAGATTTAAATTTTTATGAAGTAATATTTGTTATTTATTAATTGTGTTTATAATTTTTCTATTAAAAATATATTAAACACGTGTAATTTTTAGTCCTTATAAATTTCTTGTAAATAACTTGTTATTCTCTGTCGATATTACTTATTAATTTCTCAATTGAGTTACTTTTCCAATTATTAATAAAAATAAATACTATTTTGTATATGCAATATGATATTTATATATTATATTAAAAAAGATAATAACAAAAAAAAATGTTAAAATAAATAGCAGTTTATTACAATATACTCTCTACATCTTTAGTTAAGAAAAAAAATCTTGATATATATTATACCAATTTGATCTGTTTAACATTATATTGTTCTTAATGTGATTATTTCTTTAATAATGAGACAACCTATTTACCAAAAATAGTAACAAGAAAAGTCAACCAGCATTTATTGTATCCTATTTTTGGCAGTTTTTTTTTTTAAAATATTCCTAAAAAATCAATCAACTATATATGCACACTAAATTCATGGGTTTTGTGGATTTAATTTAGGTAAATTTTGACTGGTGCTTACAATTTTGCAAAAGTAAAAAATTTTCTCATTTTTTTATTTAAAAAAAAAACTGATTACCATAAAATGGAGAATTTCGAATTAAGAAAAATAGTATCACATATCTTTTACTAATTGGAACATATTAATTATTTAATAAAAAATTTGGATTGCATAAAAATCGAGTTAAATTATGTAAAATTCGGCATGACAATTTTGTAAAAGTGAAAATTCTCTCATTTTTATTAAAAAAATACGTGTACCATAAAATCAAGAATTTTGAATTAGGCAAAATATTATAACATGTATGTTTACCTAATTGCAACATATTATGTTTATTTAAAAAAAAATCGGATTGCATAGAAATCAGGCCCAATTTTAAATGAAAAATTAAAATTTAAAAATACTTTATTGGCTATTACTTTCTTTGGTTCAGATCTATATATA
This sequence comes from Striga hermonthica, assembly GCA_902706635.1. NCBI lineage: Eukaryota > Viridiplantae > Streptophyta > Magnoliopsida > Lamiales > Orobanchaceae > Striga > Striga hermonthica. Next base: position 10,666 of record CACSLK010015674.1, read on the forward strand.
TATAATTGCTGACATATAGCATTTAATAAAACCTTTAATAAAACTTCCATTCATTTTCCCGCTCATTTTTTCAATTAATGTAAAACCGTTACATTTTACATTAATAAAGTGTAATAATAATTTGAATATAATTTATTCACTACTAACATTAATTGATTACAACTTTACATTAAATAGTATGTGGAAGTTACATACTTATAAAAAATTGTATTGCAATTTTTTTCTTTAAAATACTTTTTTCTAAAATGAAATTTTTTTGTTCTTTTTATGCAATTTTTATCTAATTTAGTTAATTGGCATGAGTGTCATAATTAAACATCTTAAAATCACATAAACAAATGCTATAACAATGATAAAAATAATTGTAATATTTTTCTAACTAATTAATTGTATGGTCCCTCTAAATTACTAAATTATATTAGCCATTAAAATTTACGGCATCAATATAAAGATTCATACGTAAGTTAAATAAATTATATTTACATTACACATTTGCATGTAGTCAAAATTTAAAATGTAATACATCAATTAACTAATATAAAATTTTTATATATTATATTCCTAAATATAATATATAAAATTTTATTTTTATTTGTGCATGTGCACAGGATGAATACTAGTTTTTTTTAAACATAAAATAGAGTCAGATAATATTAATTTGTAATTCAAAATAAAATCGGATTGGAACATCCTAGAAATTTGGGTTTTGTTTAATCCTCTAGAATACAAATTTGAAATTGATTGCATACCCTTACAAAATAAATTATGATTGCATACACTTACAAAATATTATATATATATATATGTATATATATATATATATATCCTGCTAAATAATTAATTGATTTACATAAACTTATCTGGAATCTTAATATAATTTTTAGTGGTAGACGATGCGCCAAAAGACCAAATAAATAGTGTTGTGTAGTATGATGTATTTAATAATATGTAAGTTACATTATATTTATTCCAATACATGCGTTTTACGTTCTTCCAATCACCAATCATTCAAATCTGAATGTTTACTTTAATAAAACTAGCGTACATTGCACGGGTACCACACTAGTATGATTGAAATTGTGTTATTTAAAATTGTTGGTTATTAATTGTGTTTTATAAAGCGAAGACCTTAATAAATAAATTGTTAAAATACAATGACATAATATTATAATATTGCCAACCAAGTACGACCCGCTGATTTTTACGTTCGCCGATGTTAATCTTTTCTAATTGGGTCCGGGCGGCCCATCTTACATTGATGGCTCTCTCTTATCAGTAATGGTCACCTACTCAAGGTGGACACATGTTTAATATACCCACCGCTTATGTGGCATGCACTCATCGGTGATGTATTTTTTTGAACATATTAATATCACCAATATGTGCATGCCACATAAGCTGTGGGCATATTAACATGCGCCCACCGTGGTAGGTAGTAGTGTCAAACCGGACCGGGCCAGTCCGATCCGCTCCGGCCCACGCTGGCCCGCGGTGCAAACGGGGCGGGCCAAAATGGCCCGCATTTTACGGGCTGGGAAATCCATGGCCCGTGGCCCACCCTCATTAGCCCGCGGGCCAAATCGGCCCGCCTGCGGTTTTTTGGTATTATGCACTATTATATATTTTTTGATTTGTTTATCCTTATATTTACTAGTGTATTAATAAACTAGTAAGGCTTCATGTGTAATGATGTCAAATATTTGTCATCCAGTTTTTATTTTTATTTTTTTATGAATAGTTATATGTATTCACGCGGAGGAGAGACTTAATTCACATAAAATATTATTTAATTCATTAATATTTTTATTATATAAAAAAGTGATTCATGTACATTCACAAATCTTAATATCATTGTCAAATTTTAGAAAATATAAAATAAATAAATATGAAAGAAGAAGAAAAAGAAAAAAAAGACGATAAAGACAAATAATACTAAATATATAAGAAATACTAAATTTAAATAATATAAAATTAACAAATAAATAAATAATAAAAAAATGGGTTGGACCGCGGGCCAGCCCGCCTCAGCCCGCTTTAGACCGCGGGCCGAACAGGGCGGGCCAAATAGGCCCGCGATTGAACGGGCTGGCCAAATAGGCCCGCGATTGAACGGGCTGGCCAAGCAAAGGCCCAAGCCCGTCCATTTAGGCAGACGGACGGGCCAGCCCGCGGGCCATGACCCGTTTTGACAGTGCTAGTGGTAGGGGAGCATTATCCTCTCTCTTATCGAGTATTTAAATCATTACAAATATGAAAATATTAATATAGAATGGTATTAAATTGCAAAATTGACATTATAAAGATGACAAAATAAGGTTATTTTAGGTATATCATATTTTTACAAATTTATTGACACTTTTATAATAGTAATAATAATAATATAATATAATAAAATAAAATAAAATAATAATAATAGAAAATAGATATGGGTATAGATAGATATAGATTATTGGTTTATATATCATATAAGTGTATAATACTTCTGATATTGTAGATTATTTCGACATTTATGTAACACTTCACTAATAATTTACTAAGATATAAAATTATTATGTAACATTTTTAATTAACTAAAACTTTCTAAATAACACTTCTTTTGTCATATTTGTGTAGCACAATTTAGCATCACTTCCCTTAATCTAAGGGTAAATTGCACCAAACCCTCCTGTAATATACTAAATCTGCGCGTTTTCCCCTCG
>CACSLK010015718.1:112848-128670 GCA_902706635.1 Striga hermonthica
TTTGTAGTAGCGTGCGTTTGACTTCTGGTACGAGGTAGATACGATCACATTTAATACAGAGCAGCTTTTTGAAGCGGGGTCGGTTGGTCAATGAGGGGACAATAATGATTGTAAATATAGCACGTGGTCTAATTGTGTGAATTGCAGTGTCGCATGTGGTCCATTCATGCGGACACCTTGTCACCTGCTTCAAGATTCGGTCATCTCGGACCTCGATTTACAGGAGTCGAACTTCGAGAAGGAGTCTTCAAGAAGTCAGTTGCTAATGGGTCTTTGAAAATTCGGTTGTCTCCTTGAACCGAAGTCGGTTTGCATCTTATGTATGAAGTCAGTTTGATATTCAGATAGTACCGTGTTGGATTAAGTTGGCATACGAACAGGTTTTGAGCAGTGATCTTGTATAATTCTCATTAATTTTCACCTTAATCCCAACAAATCAGGTCTGCTATCAACAGCGCTACGAGGATCAAGAAAAAACAATCTGGTCGTTATCCATATTTCGAGTCAGAAAATCCATCTCCTGAGTCTGCCTCACAGGAATCCCCGGGTATTTTGTCATTTTCTCTAAATTTAAGCGGCTCATATCAATTTGCTAGTGGTTCTAGAACGACCAAATAAGGGTATAAAAAAAAAAGCAAACTAAAAAGAAAGGTAAATGATGGTTCATCATCGCTCATCAATGATAGGATTACTCCAGTGTCCACTGATCCCACCTTATTTTCTTTATTTTGCGCGCGTGAGAATGGCACACATTTCACATTCGAATTAGCAGCCTCGTCTTATCGTATACTAGGCGCTATGAAAGAAGAAAACAAAAGACTTGTTAAGGAGATAAAAATACAAACGACCAAATAAAACAAAAATTGAAAGTATGCGACAGATCTCACGCTTTAAAATAAATTAGGGAAGAAAACAAATTTGATTCAAGATGTCAGTTCCATAGCAGATCCTAGAGTTTGAGCATACGTTGAAGCTAAAAAGGCAAGAATCTTGGAGAAAAGAGCTCAACAAGCCCAATCGGATCCATTTTCAACCAATGCATTCGCCAATTTTTCAATGATCTTGGAGGAAAGCGGTGTCAACTTGACAAATTACTAAATTCTCGTGCATGGTTTTAATTTTTTGGCTTATGATGTATTTTTATTTTTAGTATTGTGTGATGTTGTATTTCGTTTCAGCAATAGTTATTCAAATGTTTTTCCTTAAACTGTGATCTATCATGTACTCGAGTATCGTTCGGGCTCCCCGACTAGGGGATGCAAAAAGCGATTCTAAGCCCAAAGGCGGGAGAATGAAAAAGGAGGATTGGCTTTAGTCCGCTGGGGACCTTGAGCCGGGCTCAGTTGATCCACTTTTTTGTATAAAATTAAATAATAAATGTAATATTATTTATTTAAATATCATACTATCTATTTTTTATTAAATTAATTCTTTTAGTATCTTACATTATTATTGTGAAAAAAAATTATATTAACTTGTATATTCACTCTATTATGAACAAATATAAAATAATATCATATTAGTTATTTTAAATATCATATTAGTTATTTTACATATCATATTAAATAAATTTCATGAAAGCAAAAAAAAAAAAAAGAAGGTATTTTTTAAACTTAATTCTTCATTTAAAAGTTTAATTTATTCCTTTACTATTTAGAAACTAAAGATAACCCCCAAAAAAATCAGTTTACAAATTAAACAAATTAGAAGACTAAAATGTAAAAAAAAAAAAAGTAACACATAATTTCATTCCGACGAATATATGCGTCGAATGGAGGAGAGAGAAATTATGTCGCATTTGCGATCGCATTTGGCACCAATTAGAGCGAATGGAGGAGAGAGAGAAATCACGTCGCATTTTACGTTCCGTATTTGGTACCAATTAGAGCTCCCCGTACTACAAAATTTTGCGTTTTACGATACGGATAAAGAAGGTCTTAGACCCACTAAGATTGCGGGCCACCCCACCCTAGTGGTCTTTGGCGGGTTGTGGGTCGGCCCGTTTTTCACTTCCATGAACACAATAATCAATGGGTCAAAATTTTTTTGACCCCGTTATAAATCTATTCTTTCTTTTACACACCGTCCCGTCAAATAACTTCTTTTACACCCCAAAATTCACGAAATGCTTGTGATATTACACTCGCATGTCCAAATGAACCAGCGCATATCCAATTGGACGCATAATTTATGACTATGCGAAAACATTTTGCATTTTTGTAATCGCATATCCACGTCAAACACATAATTTACAAATATGCGAACATCTGTCGCGGTTTTAAGAATCGCATATCAAAATCGAATGCAGCATAATTTACGATGATTATGCGCCTTCATTTCGAAGGGCTATATCGACCTTGTAAATTTATGACTGTGCGAAAATCTTTCGCATATAATTCGCATAATTTGTTGAATTCGCATTTTCTAGAAATTGCATATCCAAGTCAATCGCATAATTTACTAGTATGCAAAAGTTTTCGCATATATCCGTCGGATAATTGACAATTATGCGACATTTTTTCGCTCGCATATTGAAGAATCGCATAACCAAATCGAATAAAGCATAATACGATTACGCGCTATTTTTTCGCATGAGCATATTGTCTTGGCAATTTTACGACTATTCGGAATTTGATCGCATATCTGTCGCATAAGTTACGCACCTCATTAATTGACTACTTTTTGTTGTAAGTATTTTTACCAGAGTAAAATCGAAAGATTCGTTCCCCGGGTCGTATCGCAAGGAAGGTTAGCCGGATTCAATCGTACGTTTATTCAATCACGATAAAGAGAAAGAAAAATCCTAAACACTCTATTTCAATGGTTTTGGTTTAATTATAACTAGTGACTTGAAAATAAATGAAAAGCGATTTAAATAGAAAACGATTTTACTCAAATGATTAAAGAGCTAGGGAATCGGGGATAATTGCTTTCGGTTCTTACACAACTACCGGCAATCAATTGCTCGGTTAAAGGGCTTGAATCGTTTCTCGTCCAGAGGCTCACTCTCAATAACTCTTCGTAACAAGAGAGTGAACGTACACGATCAACTATCAATTCCAACAGCTCATAGACAATACTATTACGAACAAGTCTACTCCAAACAAGCCCATATTGAGCAACGTCTCCCCTCTCGGTTCTACACGCTGATTAATTAGGTTAGAAAGGTGATCAATCTACTAACCCTAGAATAAGAACAACTTGAATAGATATGAACAATTAAGAACAAGCAATTATAATCGAACCTAATCAATCATCCCCTATCCCTAGCATATAAATTTAGCTACTCATATGGAATTCAACATCAACATTCATACAAACCCAAACCATCATCATCAATCACACAATTGAGAAAAGAAAACTTACGATTAATAATGATAGTTCAATGTTGAATCCAAAAACATCCAATCCAAAGCAAGGAAAGTAGAGTTTTGATCTCCAAAATCCAATCGAAAGAGTAAAAACATCAAAAGGAATGAGTTTCTAGAGAGAAAAAGTGTAAAAACGAAGTCTGGAATGTGTATAATGATGTCTAGGTCGAAATTCTGATGTTAAAATCCCGACCTCGAAATTCGCGCCGGTTATCTCGCGAGTCGCGACTTAAGTCGCGAGTCGCGACTTACACTTTTGCCGAGTCGCGAGTCGCGACATCTCGCGAGTCGCGCGTCTTCGAAAAATATTTAAATTCTAGGGAAACTCGCGACCTGACTCGCGAGTCGCGACTTGTCTCGCAAGTCGCGACATGGAATCGCGACTCGTGACACGTCCTGCGAAATTCAGCTTTTCGTCTCTGTTGGACTCGCGAGTCATGACATTCTCGCGAGTCGCGACTATCTCGCGAGTCGCGACACTGACTCGCGAGTCGCGAGAAGTTCTGGGCAGCTTTTCGGTCTGTTTTTTTTTTTGTCCTTCCTTCAGCATTCTGAGCACGTTAATGGGTCTTCTTGATATCTCGGTCTCAGCTCAAGTAGTCCCGTCCTCGATCAACACAACCTACCGTCTGAAAACACAAACACGAAGAAAACACGAAGCAAAACACAGCAAAAAGACGCACAAAACGAACTAAAGAGAAAAACGGAAAAATCACAGAATTTGACCAAATAAACTACGAAAATCCTATAAGTGGGGAAAAATAAAGAGAAAATAAACCCAAAATAAAGACACAAAAATGGGACAAACACTTTTTCACAGGTGAGGATTTTGTCTATGCATTTATCATGAGCAAAAAAACAGTGATCTCTAACAATTCAACGTCTGCACCGTTCTTCTCTACTGCAATTTTCTGTTTCTTTCGTTTTGATTCTTTTTGGTGTTCACTTATTTGAATGGCTACCAACCGTGTTAGAGTATGCGTGAGCTATGGTGGTACGTTTTCTGGGGGTTCATATCTTGGTGGAGTGGCATAGCTTATGAGAATAAATTACGGCCGACAAATGTATTCTGAAGTAGTTTCTCGTGTTCAAGCATTATTGAAGGTCAATCCTTATAATTTTGAGTACATATTGTGGGTAGTATTTGATGGAAGGGAACGAGTTGTGAAGATGAAAATCGAATCCAGTGAGGATATCTTAAAGTTGATTGAAGAACAAAAAACTCCCAACATTTACGTGGAGTTGGAGAAACGAGTAAATGTAGGGATTCCGGGTACGGCGGAACAAAGCTTCACGCAAATGATGGCGTCCTAAGGTGTATTTCCGAGTTCTTTTGGTGTTGGTAGTTCTTTATTTTCCCACGAGGCCCCATATTCACATCAAGCAGGTCCTAGTTCATTTACACATACTGGATATCCTCGGGGCACTGCTGATCAAATCGCGGGTTGTTCGAACCAACCAGGTCATTCTCGTGACGATGACAATAATCATGACCAAACCAACACACACAATGGTGAATCAGGCGACAAAGACAAAGAGGTCAATGAGAAGCAAATGTTCAAGATTTTCAGTGTGTGGTATTGCGAGCATATTGAAGAGCTACGATTTATTACCGACCATATTGTGGTTGAAAGTCTTGCATATATGAATTGAGGTAGCACTCGGTAATCCGACGTTGAGCCACGAATGTGGTCCCTTCCTATGTCGCCTACGACAACTGGATCAGATAGACAACCCATCCACGTACCCTCGAACAATATAGAATTATCTTTGAGGTCTGTCTTTCTTTCGAAAGAAGAGTTTATTTGTGACATCCAACTGTATCACTTACAACAAAAAGTTGAGTGTCGAACACCCAAATCCTGCACTTTTCTAGGTATCTATGTATTTGTCGGTATGAAGGGTGTTCACAAGTTATGTGCAAGGGCAAACCGAGATGTATGGAGAATCACTACTTTAAAACTCGAGCATACATGCGAAGGGAGTTTGACGCACAATCGACACTGTTCGGCTAATTCCAAGGTTCTCGCTCATATTTACGCACCAACTATTCACACAAATCCCCAGACGGTATCTACACGGAGAATATTGAACCAATGCGGGAGGAGCATGGTTGGTCGATCAGCTACAATGTGTCCCTCCGAGCAAGACACCGTGCTTTTGAAAAAGTTTATGAAGGTCATGAAGAATCATGGGGGCAGCTTCCCGGTTACTTGCACATGTTGTAGGTTCGTAATCCAGGTACAATTGTCAAACTGCAACGAGATGGTGAGGTATTCCAACACTTGTTCTTTGCTCTAGAAGCTAGCATTATGGGCTTTCAACGAGCTGGTGTCCTGGTGATTGTGATAGATGGTACCCACTTGAAGGGAAATTACAAGGGCATTATGTTTGTTGCAGCCACATTGGACGGGAATCACCAAATCTTTCCCCTCGCAGTTGCCATTGGTGATGTAGAGCGTCGTGAGACTTGGAGTTGGTTTTTGACTCAATTGAAATTGGCCTATGGACATGAGTCTATCATATATTCTGTCCCAGTAGTGTTCCCCGAGGCGCATCATTCATTTTGCTGTTATCACATCACAAAAATGAGGCATTTTGGGAAATCTATCTTAGACATATTTTACAAGGCGGCATATTGTTATCGACGTGAAAACTTCTATCGTTACTTGTCATCCATCCAAAGCCTAAAACCCGAAGCATTTAAAAAGCTAACTAATGAAATTCCGGTAAATACTTGGGCGAGGTGTTCTACGCATGTACGACGCTATGGATTCATGACATCCAATTCATGCGAAAGTTTGAACAACAAACTCCGTTGGGCCAGGATGTTACCCGTTTGCTCGTTGTTGGAGTGTGTTCGAGCAACAATAGAGAAATGGTTTGCTGTTCGGCGTGCATCCGCCGAGGGTCGCAATCATCCGCTAACGCAGTGGACTTAATTGTGGTTGGATCCTTTGTTCGAGAAAGGTCGTACTCTATCCATTGCCACACTCAGCATGCAACGTTATAAGGTTATTAAATAAACACGATCCTCGTGGTAGATTTAGAGGCAAGAAAATGTGATTGTTGTGTGTTTGAAACAAATCTACTACTTGCTTACATGCATCTACGGCTATTCGGTAATGTTTATCAAACAACATTATCGTTTTTTCTTTAAAAAATTAAAAAAAATAAATTATATTCTAATATGATGTGCATTTATGATATGTAACAGGGAAGCCGGTTAAGATATAATGGATTTCGTTAATGACCATTACAAAACTTACTCTGATGCAAGGATGTACCAAAGCACCGTTAACCCCGTCCCGCATCCAGATGAGTGGCACTTGCCCCCGAAAATTATGCGTAAAAAGGTAATTCCGCCAAATGATCCCAAACAAGCAGGTCGGTCACAAACTCAACATTATTCCGCTGGAGAAGGATCATCACGTCAAGTACGACGTTAGCAGATGTGCTCACAGTGCGGGGTCACCGGGCATAACAGGGCGAAGTGCCCTCTATACGATGGTGATAATGACTTTTTTTTTTTTAAATGAAGAATGCCAAAACGCACCAACTACTCATCCAAGATGCCCGAGAAGATGTCGTACATGTAAAGAAACGGGTCACAAATCGTCATCTTGTCCATCACGTCCAGTCCATGACAATTAAGATAAAGATGGAGACGTTATGTAATGTTATGTACCTCATTGGAGTTTTTAATTGTAATCCAATTTTAACGGAAACTATACTTTTAACGAAAAAAATACTGTGTGGTGCCCTAAGTTGTGACCTGCACAAGATTGACTAACAAAAAATAGTGAAATTGGGTTGATTGCACGATTCGCATAACATGTCCCATAATAATCGCACAATTGGGTTGATTGTGCGATTCCCATATCATATCCCATAATAATCGCACAACTGGGATGATTCGCTTAGTCTTCAACCGCATAATTAACGAATCGTATAACCAAATTGAAAGCCGCATAATTTACGACTATCCGCCATTTTTTTCGCATATCCATATGGACCGCATTAATTGATTGTCTGCACTGCATATCTAAATCGGAAGTGCTTCGCATATTACGCACCGCATTGATTGATTGTCTGCACCCCATATCCAAATCGAAAATGCTTCACATATTGTTCGCATAAGTTACGCACTGCATTGATTGATTGTCTGCTTTTACACATAAAAAACTATGACGATTTGCATGCTTCCTCATTTAGTTGTCGAGTTGATGTATGTCTACCTAGCCTTAAGTGCTATCTGTATTTATTAACCTTTCATTCTCTTTGTTGAAGAGGAGACCTTTCACTTCTCAAAACTCTATCTTTCCATCGCAACCAAAAAAAAATTAAAAAAAATGGAAAGGATTTCACCCTATGAAAAAGATCGCGATCCGCTTCCGTGGCAAATGTTTTTCAAAAGGTGCCGTCAGAAGGCAGACATATGTTGGACTGACTGCAGCAATAATAAATATTTTTTTCTTCTGTCAAGTATGTGTTTAATCATGATTCATATGTCAAAACAAACCAATATGTTGCATGGACAATGAAACCATTAATGTCTGTCAACAGAGTTTTGCTAGCAAAACCAGCAACAATATTAGAAGGAAAATTATTATTCGCAGAACTGTGAACAAAGTGCGATAATTCGCATTGTGTTCACATAGCGTAATAAAAAAAATAAAAGTAATTTATATTTTTTAACCGCATATCCAGGCCAGATAAATCAAATGCATCATTTAAGATTCCCATATCCAAATCTATAAGGCTCGATAACTATCGATTATGCATAATGTTTTTGCATATTTACGAATCGTATATGCATATAAACCTCGCATAAATGTATCAATATGCGAACACATTTCGAAAAGTGTTACGCACAACTTTTTTTCACCTAATATTCTAAAAAAGAATCAGATCTCTTGTCTTTTTTTGTTTTCTAAAGAACATCCGTTGAATACCAGGCTCACGTGAATGGGAATCCGATAGCTCTACCAGTCTGGGAAGAGGAGTCGGAGGCGTGGTAGTTGATTATTCAACAATCACTCTCATTCGTTAGCTTTCTAAAGGAGATTCCCTCGGAGGAGAAGTAGATAGATTTTCGTGATTCATATTGATAATATTTTGGTCAAGACAAATATTATTGTATTAATATTTGTAACACTTTTATTGATATTCGTTGCGCCCTTCGCAAACTAGCTTAGTCAGCCTCACCGTTCCTGGACCGTGCTCGGTGTAATGGACGGATTAAGAAGAAATACCCATGATCATTCGGTTTTCAGCTTTCAACCTCATCGGCGGTCTCTCAATATTCAACCACAGTTTTTTTCAATTAATTATTAATTTATTAAAGAACAAGAATTTTCCAAAATTTACCAGCTCTTTGGAAAATATGCGATGTTTGTATGTCGCAATTTTGTACGTCGCATAATAGAAAATTTACAAAAACAAATATAAAAAAATATATGTTATTCGTTATAGTACGAATGTTATGCGGTTTTTATGAGGAAATGTTTCGAGTAATAATCGCAGGTTCTTTCGCCTAATAATAGTCTTCTTCAATTTATTATTAAATTACAGACAGAACTTAAAAAAAAAAATCATAAATTAATTATCCATCAATTCTGCGAATAATATGCGACGTATATATGTCACAATTTTGCATCGACTCAACTACTTTACATCGACTAATTTCTTATAGGCGAATAATATGCGACGCATGTACGTCACAATTGTATATGGACTCAACTACTTTACAGGAGGATCAGGACCCATCTCTCAATTCTTCAACCTTCGATTTTTCTCAACATGTCAGTACAATGAAGAGACTTCATTGACCGGCATGTTGAGGAAAGCGAGAATTGAAGAATGTTGAGAAAATGGTGCTGATCCTAATTCAATTTCTCATCTCAACTACCTTTTATAGAAGACACAAGAAGATATCTATCCTCCTTGATACGCGCGACGTTTTTAATTAGCCGAAGACTGAGGAGATGTTTCGGAGCGACTCTTCAAATTCGCAGAACTGCGAACAAAATGCGATGAATCGCACTTCATTCGCATAACTTTATGACAATAAATGATTTTGTATATCTGGTTAAAGAAGATATATATCTTCCTTGATATGCGCGCCTTTATTAATTTGCCAAAGACTGAGAGGACGTTTCGGTGCAACTCTTCAAATTCGCAGAACTGCGAACAAAATGCGATGATTCGCGCTTCATTCGCATAACGTATTGACAATATATGATTTCGCATATCTGGTTAAAGAATATATCCTCAAGAAGATATCTATCCTCCTTGATATGTGCGCCGTTATTTTGCGCCGAAGACTGAGGGACGTTTCGGAGAACAGGCGACTCTTCAAATTCGCAGAACTGCGAACAAAATGCGATGAATCAAATTTTGTTCGCATAACGTATTGACAGTAAATTCTATTCTGTTTCGCATATCTGGTTAAAAAAATATACGTAAAATATAAATAAATTAAATAATTATTTTTAACGCGCCGAAGACTGATGAAAGGACGTTTCGGAGAAGAGGCGACTCTTCAAATTCGCAGAACTACGAACAAAATGCGATGAATCGCACTTCATTTGCATAACGTATTGACAATCAATTGCATTTGATTTCGCATATCTGGTTAAAAAAACATACGTAAATATAAATAATTGTTTTTAATGCGCCGAAGACTGAGGGGACGTCGTTTCGGAGAAGAGGCGGCTTTTTCCGTAAAACAAATGTCATTTTAATTGTGAGTCGAAAAGACACAACCTGCCAACCTTTATTTCGCAGCACGACGAACAATGTGTGATACATCACATATCTTTCGCATACCTGAAATTATGGAGGGAAAAAATCCCGCCCAATGAATTACTAGAGCAGTGAAATGAAATTAAGTTGCAAGTGAAATGAAAGTGACTATAGAATGTTCAAGCTCAATCTTAGATAAAATGTTGATTAGGAGTTAAGGTATATAGATAAATATGGTTTAATGTGAAATTTATTGACAATAGAAGAAAGCCACTTATTAAAAAAATATAATAATGTTCAAGCTCAATCTTAGATAAAATGTTTATTAGGAGTTAAGGTATATAGATAAATATGGTTTAATGTGAAATTGATGGATAATAGAAGAAAGCTACTTATTAAAAAATATATCAATGTTCAAGCTCAATCTTAGATAAAATGTATATTAGGAGTTAAGGTATATAGATAAATATGGTTTAATGTGAAATTGATTGACAATAGAAGAAAACCACTTATTAAAAAATATAACAATGTTCAAGCTCAAACTTAGATAAAATATTTATTAGCGGTTAAGGTATATAGAAAAATATGGTTTAATGTGAAATTGATTGACAATAAAAGAAAGTCACTTATTAAAAAATATAACAATGTTGAAGCTCAATCTTAGATAAAATGTTGATTAGGAGTTAAGGTATTTAGATAAATATGGTTTAATGTGCAATTGATTGACAATAGAAGAAGGCCACTTATTAAAAAATATAATAATGTTCAAGCTCAATCTTAGATAAAATGTTGATTAGGAGTTAAGGTATATAGATAAATACGCTTAATGTAAAATTTATTGACAATAGAATAAAGCCACTTATTAAAAAATATAATAATGTTCAAGCTCAATTTTAGATAAAATGTTTATTAGGAGTTATAGTATATAGATAAATATGGTTTAATATGAAATTGATTGAAAATAGAAGAAAGCCACTTATTAAAAAATATAACAATGTTCAAGCTTAATCTTTGATAAAATATTTATTAGGAGTTAAGGTATATAGATAAATATGGTTTAATGTAAAATTGATTGACAATAGAAGAAAGCCACTTATTATAAAATATAATAATGTTCAAGCTCAATCTTAGATAAAATGTTTATTAGGAGTTAAGGTATATAAATAAATATGGTTTAATGTGAAATTGATTGAAATTTGAAGAAAGCCACTTATTAAAAAATATAACAATGTTCAAGCTCAATCTTAGATAAAATGTTTATTATGAGTTAAGGTATATAGATAAATATAGTTTAATGTGAAATTGATTGGCAATAGAAGAAAGCCACTTATTAAAAAGTATAACAATGGTCATTTTATATATTATGGACGGTAATTTAAAGAATAGACTTTTATATCATAAGATATAAAATCAAGTATTGGTTTAGGGTTTAGGGTTTAGGGTCATTTTATGGGTATATGCGATTTCGCATACCCCCTTCGTATTTCTACAAGAAAGTTTATTTGTTATTTCTTTCATCTTTCAGTTATGCGAATTTCCGCATATTTCTCGTATACCCCATTTGCGCTTCTACTCAAAAGTTTATTTTTTATTTCTTTTTTATTTCTTTCATCTTTCAGTTATGCGAGGGGGTATGCGAATTGCCGCATATTGCTCGCATACCACCTTCGCACTTCTACTCGAAAGTTTTATTTTTTTTCTTTCATCTTTCAGTTATGCGAACTTCCGTATATTGCTCGCATACCCAATTCGCACTTCTACTCGATTTATTTTTTTAAATTCTCTATTCTGCGACATACAAAATTACGACATACCAATGACGCAATTTTGTACGCCGAGTTGCTGTGATATAACCACGACTAGTATTGTCGGCTCGACCGGTAGTATCTGATGTAACATGTCATACCCGATCGGTTTTTATGGGTATATATTAAAGCATACACCTATACATAGGCTAAGACACTTGATATGATAAGATGGGCCAAGCCCAACTTAAGCCAAGCCCAATTTGGAGTATAAGGAACACTCCCCCTATAAAAAGGGGGATAAGGTACTCATTTCATTCATTCTCTACACACTCTCTCCCTACACTCTCTCTCCCTCTCTCCATATGCCTTCTCATATGAATCCTGTACTGACTTAAGCGTCGGAGGCCCAAAGTCGGGCACCCCTCCCGGGGTCTCTAGCTTTGAGTTCTTGCAGGTACGATGGCCGTCCGAGTCGAGGGAGCCCGGTTGACATCTTTGTCCTATCATGGTGCATAATATTTTTTTGAAATTTTGAAACCGCTGACAGTTGGAATAATGGAACGTTACGACCGATTTTGAGGTGTCTTTTCCGCTTTTCGAAACGTCGTTTCCTCCCTACATAAATCGTGTAATCTTCCATCCTTATCTCATGCTCCATCTCTTTCTTCCCTTCCGGCCCCCAGAACTCTTTGGTAATGGCCCTCCGTTTTTCCCTTCTCTTGTATATGAGAAGCAGTTCGCCGGAGATAAACCTGAATTACAAAAATTCTTTCTTTCGACCTGTGAGGCAATGTTTTACGAATACTGTATCCGAGTTGAGAACTCCTAACCTTCTGAATTCGTCGGAGGAAAAAATTCAACGAGCGAAAATTCTGCTATCTAACTTTATTAACGTGGCCCCGGAGGAGACATATGTCGAGACAACGACGATGATGAAGATCAAACCTCCAGGCTCAGTGTTGCCGGATCAACTGTGGGAAGGTTGAAGGTCGGCCAGGTTTTCCTGACAGAGGAACGTGGTTGGTTCACGGGGATCTCTTTCCTGAACCCGTCTGTGCCCATCAGTTGAGAGCGTGGTCGCCGGGATCGAGTTCATGCAGGAGTTTTACCTGGAACTCCACAAACAAGCTCGGCCCCCGACTCCTCTTTCTGGAGTTTGACTGCTGTGGTAGCTCGTCGGCTCCCTCATCCTAGCTTTTGTTAGGCTGGTCCTTTGATTTTTATCAACTTTGTAATCGTCTGGGGTTGAAGCGACTGTAAAAGCAGTAGTGTAGGGATTTCTGTTCGATCTTTTATTCTCCGAAATACATATGTCGCATATTATTCGCCTAGTTGGTGCATGATAAGTTTTTTTTGTAGAATTTAATTTTTGGAAAATTCTAAAGTCTAAACAGTTTAAGCTACTGAACCTGCTACAATTAGACGAAAAAATTTCGCATACCAACCGCACAACATTCGTAGCTTAATCGAAGATTTTTTTTTTTAAAAAAAAAAACTATTTTTGGAAATTTTCTATTATGCAACACACATAATTGCGACATACAAACATCGCATATTATTCGCCGTTTTGGTGCATAATAAGTTTTTTTTGTAGAATTTATTTTTTGTAAAATTCTTTTTTAGGTGAATGAACTTGAGACTATTAGCCGAAAATATTCCGCACAACAAACGCATAACTCTCGTAGTATAATCAAAGAATAAATTTTTTTTTTAAATTTGTTTTTGGAAATTTTCTATTCTGCGAAATACAAACGTCACGTATTATTCGTCTAGTTGGTGCATAATAAGTTTTTTTTTTAGAATTTAATTTTTGACAAATTCAAACCGTTTAGGCTAATGAACCTGCGACAATTAGTCGAAAATATTCCGCACAACAAATGCATAACACTCGTACTAAAATCGAAGAATATATATATATTTTTTTTTAAATTTGTTTTTGCAAATTTTCTATTATATGAAATACAAACATCGCGTATTATTCGCCTAATTGTTGCATAATAATTTTATTTTTTTTTAGAATTTAATTTTTTTAAAATTCTAAACAGTTTAGGTAATGAACCTGCGACAATTAGTCGAAACAATTTTGTATGCAAACCGCACAACATTCGTAGTATAATCGAAGATTTTTTTTTTTTTTAAAAAAAATTGTTTTTGGAATTTTTCTATTCTGCGACACACACAATTGCGACAAACAAACGTCGCATAGTTCATTCGCAGGTCAACTGCAGGATATTCGCAGACCCCTTTTTGTATAAGAGTATAAAACAATTATTATTAAACAATTATTAAAATATATTGTGATAGAAATGGTCAGATAAATGCGATTCTTTATGCGACCGTCTCACAACGTATATGCGTTTATACGTAGGTCTACCGCAGGGTATTAAACTGCGAAAGAGATACGAAAACTAAACTATTATATTTATTTGTTTATTAAAAATGCATCGAAATTGCGAAAGTATGGCGCTTGTTACGCGAAATTACTCGACTGTTGTTTTTCGCATATTTTGTCGTATAGTTTGTTATTTAAAATAAAAAAAACGAAACGTCTCATATACGCTACGTTGCACCTCTCTAGAGAATAAAACAAAAAAGAAAGAGGGGCGAAACATTTAGGATTCCATCTTGCGACATTAATTCGATAGTTAGAAGCAAAAGAACTGTTAGAAATTAAAAGAAAAAAAGAACCAAAAATGATGAACGTGAACGACGCCATGGCCTTCTTTGGAGATAGTGAAGATTTCACGAATCAAGCTTTTCACGTGGCGGGTGGCCAAGCGGGGTGCCCTAACGGCTATTGCAGCCGGCGACTCTACGGTTGCCGTAACGGGTAGGGCGGGCGGCGACTTAGCGATTGAAGGCACGAGTCCGGAGGCCATATCTTCTGGAGAGGTAACTCCCATTTGTTGCAGTTATTTAATTTAATTTATTTAATTTCATCTGCTTTAATAGTTAAGAAATAGTTGTTTTTATTTGATAATGTATAAGTAATTTGATTTGCATAATTAACAACAACAACAACAACAACAATGCGAATTGTTTAGGATTCGTGGTCGTACAAGAGACCGAAACTGATCGATAATTATCAAGGGCTGAAAATCAACGTTTACAGCCGACAATATATATGTTCTGATATCAAGAACGAGTTAGGCCTCGTTGAAGGGGCCTTGACTGCTTTCCAAGGCTCGGTCTTTGGTCCGTTCCTCCAGTGTGATGATAATGCTAATGTCTCTGCAAAGGCAATGCATGGGGTTCTTTCGCGCGAGGTGACTCGTGTCGATCAGAATCCGAACGAGATGTGGTTCCGTATTGGTAACCATCTTACCCGATTCTCTGCCCATGAGTATGCTGTGGTGACCGGACTTGCTTTTGGATCGTCTAAGCTTGACCCGAACTCAGCGCCTCCTCCTCCTGAATCGTCGATTTTCTATGAGAAATATAAAGGCAAGCGGGTCACTATGCAGCAGTTGCGTGATGACTTCAAGGCAGGGCAGTACCGTCACTCTCGGGATGTGATAGTGAGAGTGGCGAAGATGCTAATGCTCAAGTACTTCATCATTCCTCATGACGAAAAGAAGCGTCGGTATATTGATAGCTACTGGTGGGCTTTGCTGGAGGAAGACCAGATGTGGGAGAAATTCCCATGGAGGAGTTACTCGTTTCAGTACCTGCTCGACTACTTGAAGACGACCCAATACAATAAAATTAAATCATATCTACGGATTTCACTGGGCGTTTCTAGTATGGTGCTACGAGGAAATCCCTGCATTAGGTCGTGCATGTGGAGCATGTACCTCTGTGAGACATCCACCACGGCTGGTTCACTGGGAACTGAAGAAGGTCACAAATACAAATACATTTTTTGACCAACAGGTATTATTTGATCTTAATCATTTTTTTATTGTCATTGAAATCGTTAGCATGTGATATCCGAAATTCTTTTTTAAGTCTTAACG
>CACSLK010015718.1:129393-140505 GCA_902706635.1 Striga hermonthica
TGACGTTGAGAAGTTGTGATGATGATCTTGAGTGGCATATTTTGATTTGTGGCTCGATTGCTTTGATTAACACTCATATATATATTTACCCGGTGAGATTTGAGCCATTTTGATTTCTTGTGCGATATTGGTCTAAAGGTTGAATAAATCAGAACTTGCCTTGAGTCTGCTGTGAAATAAGTTGATTGGATTTGTGATAGGTGAACATGATAAAGGCATTCTTTGCTATTTGTATATCCTTTTTCTTCTTTCGAAAATAATTTTCGCTAGTTCCCCCCTTTGAGCCTTACTTCTTATTTTCGTTGTTGACCCCGTGTTGATAATGTTTGGGAAGTGGATCGTGTTGAATATCAAAGTTGTGAGGGTGTTGATTATCGAAGTTATTTAAAAAAAAAAAAAACTTACGGATTATACTCTAATTGCTCCAACCGTTCAATTACCGGTCACGAGCAATGAGTACGGGAAACCGGTCTAGGAGACTCGGGCAGAAAACCCGATGGCTAAACCTAGATAAGATGTCCATAAGGTTTCAAAAAAAAAAGAAAAAAAAATAAATAAAGAAAAATAATAAAAAAAAGATAATAATGTGGAAGTGTGCTGGTTTTGGTGAAGGATGGAGGACCGGTTAATACCGGCGGAGCTGATGATTATGGTTGAAGTGATGAGTTGTGTTATATGCTATATTTGAGCCACTTGACCTATATTTATCTTACCCGAACCATTAAGCCTACATTACGTCCATAAAAGTCCTTTTGATTCACTGTCTCATTGATTTGATTGATTTAGAGTAGTGGTTAGATGATAGGCAAGCGTAAGATCGATTTGGCTGACGACCAATTTGAGTGCTCCATCTTTTATTTTTGCAAGAAAATGAGTGAGGCATTATATCATATCTCCATTCTAGAGAGTTTGTGTTATCATGTGATTGAGTTCATTGTTGAGGTGTGTTCTCGAGATCATTGGAATTATTTTTAACTTAGTTGATCAATCTGAGACTTTTCTCGTTTGAAACCGGTGTCCACTCTCTTTGCTTGTTTTATTGCTTTTTCTTTTCTTTTTATTGTTCGGGACGAACAATGGTTTTAGTGTGGGGGAGTTGTTCGTTCCATTTTTGTTAGTGTTTTCGTTCCATTTTGAGTCTTGTCTTGCATTTCCTTTGTTTTGTTCGTTTTTGGTCTTTTTGTTTCTCTTCTCCGGTTTTCCGTGCGTTTCTTGTCGGTGGTGGTGTGCAGGATGAATCGCTCGATGAATGACCGTGCCTGGACTACTACATAGATGGATGAGTTGGGGTCGAGTGGGAAAAGCCGGAATCCAATTCCGGGTCCAGATGCGTGGATTCGAGCCGGAAATCGCAGTCGGATCACCGAAATCCTTCACCGCGGCCCGCGACAATGTTCCCGCGACCGCGGTGAACAAACCTCCCCAGTGCCCAGTTTTACTCGCCGACGGTTCCTTCACCGCGGCCGCGGCGAACAAATGTCGCAGCCATACAACACTTCAGTCTAGGATTTCCCGCGGCCTCGGGGGTTGGTCGCGGCCCGCGGAGCTCTTCGCCGCGGCCCGCAAGATGGGTCGCGGCCTGCAGATTTTTTAAGTTATATTTTGGGATCGTTTTTCATTATGTTGGATGTTAGGTTTTGTTCTTTCTCATACGAAAAAAGTTCCAGAACCCATATTTGTCACTTGTTTCTCTTAGAGATCAATCTTGAGAGTGAAAACTTAGAGATTCGACTCTTGGATTTGGTTTTTCTCTTGTTCTCGACATTGGATTCGTTAATCGTAAGCTTTACTTTCGTTTTCCTTTCGTTTGAGATGGCTTTGATTATTGAATATGTTGATGTTGAATGCATAATGAGTAGCTAAATTCATTAGCTAGGGGTAGGGGATTATCGGTCCGGTTCGATTTCGTTTAAATGCTTGGTAATTGCTCATCTTTTCGAGTTGTGCTTAACCTAGGGTTTGGATGCTTGATCTCCATCTTAATCTAATTAATCAATTTAGAAACCGAAAGGGGATAAATTGTTCGATCTAGGCTCGTTAAGAATAGGCTTGTTCGGTAACGTATTGTCTATGTGCTAATTGATTCGTTAATGATCTATTTATGTTTATTCTCTTGTTTCGTGAGATATTGAGAATGAATCTCTGGATGAGTTAGTTTATTGAGTCCTTTAGCCGAGTAATTCATTGCTTGCTAAATGCATTGAGAACCGGAAGCGAAATCCCCAATACCCTAGCGCTTTTATCATAATTGTTCTTCGTCCTTGCTTACTACTTTCTCTGCTTTATTTAATTATTTGCAGTAGTTGATAACTAAAAACCCATCCAATTATTCGATTTAGAATATTTAGGAATTTTATTTCTTTTAATTGTGTTGAGTAAACGTGCTTAATAATCCGGCTAACCTTCCTTGCGATACGACTCGGTGTCGAATCTTTCGATTCTACTCCGGTAAAAATACTTACAACAAATTTGTCCCGGCACTACGTGACTGTCCAGATCTCTTTACTCAAGGGGACGATATTGTGTTTGACCCTCTACGGCATACATATTTAGAAAAGAAGAACGAGCACATTCGCGAATCACGCGTCGAAGGACTCCAAAAAATCCAAAATCTAATTCTGATGATTGCGACGTATGCGGAAGTAGAGGGAGTGAGCAAAAAGCTCGAATTGGAATTCATGGACCCCAAAAATACTATCTTGCAACATGATAGAATTTCTTATGGTGTATGCGTTGTGGAGATGGTACGAACATTGCTCACGAGGAAGAAGCGTTTCAACAAGTCTAACAAGCAGTTGGCTAAGCAAATGAGGCGCAAAATTGCTCTACAAATTTTTCAGTTTAGTACAGAACCAGAAACAATTACCGCCCCAGTTCTTTAATGATTCATATAATACATTTTTATTATTATTTTTTTTGCGTTTTATTATAATTTTTTTGTTTGTTGTATGTATGTGGCATTTCTCATACCTGAAAGAAAAAAATCAATCTAAATTAAATGATGAAAGATGAAAGAAATAAAAAAATAAACTTTCGAGTAGAAGTGTGAAGGTGGTATGCGAGCAATATGCAGCAATTCGTATACCCCATCTCATAACTGAAATAACTGAAAGATGAAAGAAATAAAAATTAAACTTTCGAATAGAAGTGCGAATGTGGTATGCGAGCATTATGCGGCAATTCGCATACCCCATCGCATAACTGAAATAATTGAAAGATGAAAGAAATAAAAAATAAACTTTCGAGTAGAAGTGCGAATGTGGTATTTTTTTAATCATAAAACAAACATCTTGCGAGCAATATGCGTAAATTCGCATATCACCTCGCATAACTGAAAGATGAAAGAAATACGAAAAAAACTTATTATGCACCAATTCTGCGAATAATATGCGACATTGGTATGTCGCAGTTGTGTTGCAGAATAATTTTTTCGACTAATAGTCGCAGATTCATTCACCTAACAAGAATAATTATTTAATGGGCGACGGATCGCGATTGACCGAAGAATCTTCGCATATTCATCGCAGAACAGTCTTCGTACTTTTTGGGGTGAAAAATTTTGCTTTTTATTGGGTGGTGTGAAAAACTTACTATGACTTCAGAACCGGGTGAAAATAGCTAATATTAGGTATTGATGTATTGTTTGTTCCTTAATTTGCAAACAGTGTAACAAAATCGTTGGAACTTGGAACATTACTGGGTGCCTACCGGAAGTAGAGCTTCTAATCGTTCGCGTGCTACTGAGCAATATGCAGATTTTTGCCCGGCTTATGTCTGGCAGAACACTAAAGCTCGAGGTGGAATCTACGGATACCATTCGCAGTGTACAGAGCGAGATTGAATCCCTAGAATGTCAGTTTTTCTGTCTTTTTTGTTCAGTTATCTACTGGAATTTGTAATGATCTCTTGTTTTCCGATTTCGCACATTGTTCAGGGATCCATACGTGTGACCATGTTTTGCTTTTCGACGGTCGGCGGATTGATGGTTGCAAAACCTTAGCGGACTGCGGAATTGGGAAAGGTTTTCTTTATTATTATTATTATTAGTATGAATCCCATTTTAAATGTAAATAAATGTGGTTAATCTAGCTAGTACTATATGTTGGATTGATGGTGCAGATTGTACTATAGATGTGATGTTGAGTATCCCGTCAAGATGTGTAATATGTCGTGAGTATAGGGAACTGATTGAGAAGGTGGAAAGTCTTGAAGAGATGCTCAAGTTGGCGAGGCCGAGAGAAAGCGGTACGACAGTGTTATTGGAAGCAGAACGTGCTGCACACTCTCGCCTCCAG
Source organism: Striga hermonthica (assembly GCA_902706635.1). Taxonomy (NCBI): domain Eukaryota; kingdom Viridiplantae; phylum Streptophyta; class Magnoliopsida; order Lamiales; family Orobanchaceae; genus Striga; species Striga hermonthica. Next base: position 133,689 of record CACSLK010015718.1, read on the forward strand.
TCTAAAATAGATCTCATTGCTCACATGGAATCTACGGATACCATTCACAGTGTTGAGAAAGGTTTTCTTTTTTTCTTTTTATTATTATTATGAATGCCATTTAAATCTAAATAAAATCTGATTATTTTAGTATATGTTGGATTACTATAGATGTGTTGCTGAGTCCCCCGTCAAGATGTGTATGTGTATACTCCAATGAGTATAGGGGATTGAGTAAGAAGGTGGAAATTCTTGAAGGGAGGCTGAAGTTGGCGAGGCAGAGAGAAAGCCGTACGGCAAAGTTATTGGAAGCAGAACGTGCTGCACACTCCCGCCTTCAGTCTAAAGTAGATCTCATGGCTCAGATGTTCGATGCCATGCGTCGCCCTACCTGAACCTGACGCTTTCACTATTCTCAACTTTGTAATATTAATAACTTCCACTTTGTTTCGGTTTGTCTGATTATCTACCTGACGCTTTCACTACTCTCAACTTTGTAATATTAATAACTTCCGCTTTGTTTCGGTTTGTCTGATTATCTACCTGACGCTTTCACTATTCTCAACTTTGTAGTATTAATAACTTCGTTTTGTTTCGGTTTGTCTGATTATTAATGTTACAAATTCAAAGTTTCTATGGATATATTGGAGCTTGTTGATGGATTTAATAATCTATGTCTTTTCCTACTATTTACATTAGCCACATCGATATTCCAATGTTTTCTTTAGCATGTGTGTAAGGTTTTATGTAACTAAGTATTTCAAATTATTTTTCAATTCCCTTATATTTTGTCAGATTTTGCAGATGAATGTCCTCTGATTTGTGTAATTTTCATGTGTGAAATATTTTTCTCATTTTCTTTAGTAATTCTTGAATGTGTCAAGTAGAACGATTGTCTCCTTCGCTTCATTCCCCGCCAACGTATCCTCCCTGGGCGCCAAGTCCAAATCCGCGTCGTCCAAGATCATTGGAGGCACCGTCTAGCAGAGGCGATGAAGACGAAGAGTTTTACTCGCCGAGAGACTCAGTGAACGGTAGGGGAAGTTCCCTTGGCACCGGATCAGCTTCTAGAAGAGCTTTTGCCGCAGTGGAAATTGAGAATTTCAATCGGTCTACTTCCAATTCCTCCACAACTTGCTCCTCATCCCGTGAGGTCCGTCTCTCTGAGCCTTTCCCCTGCAAACAGTTTGAGCTCCAGAGACTCGATGCCCAAGTCGCCTGACTTAATTGAGATTCAGACTCTCAACGTGCCTCTGCATCGGCAAATGCCTCGAGGACCAACGTCTCAGGAATCTGCCTCTCCATCACCGCCAAGTTCATTATCATCAGGAAGTAGTCAGAAAATAGAAACTCCGGCGAGAGTCAACGAATCTGTGCAAGATAACAATGTCCCGGCTATTCCAACATGGCCACCGATACCACCACCTCCGCCACCATGCCCACTGCCTGGGAAAAAGTTATTTACCGAGCCGCCTCCACTGGTAACGCCCTTGAGGCCAATGGCTCTGCAGAGTTCCTCAGTGATTTCTCCTCTCGAGCTGCCCTCAAATGGTTTGGAGAGTGTCAAGAAGGATGGGAAAGAAGTTTCTCCAGTTAACAGCAAACATGAATGAGGAGGTGGTGGTATCGGTGGAGATGATTGAGACTCTAAATACCTCGAATTTGACTCCAAAAGAAGTAAATAAGATGCAGGTTCTTACCTCTACAGGTCAAGACGGTGGTAATAGGGTTCTTCACTCCAAGAAGGCTCAGAATATTGCCATTCTGTTGAGGGCGCTCAATGTCATCGTAGAGGAAGTTTGCAAAGGTTTCTCAGAAGGCAATACAAAAACTCTCAAGTCCTGAGCTTTTTGAGAGTTTATTGATGATGGCGCCAACTAAGGAAGAAGAGAGAAAGCTAAAAGAATATGAAGATGTTTCGCCCACCAAGCTTGGGGCTGCTGAAAGATTTTTAAGGCAGTTCTCGATATACCTTCGCGTTCAAGAGGGTAGAAGCAATGCTTATATGTGACGAATTTTGAATCCGAGGCCGACTACCTCAAAAAGTCGCTTGCGACACTGGAGGGAGCTTGCGAAGAACTAAGGTCGAGCCGGATGTTCCTGAAGCTTCTAGAAGCTGTGTTGAAGACTGGGAACCACATGAATGTGGGCACAAACAGAGGGGATGCCCATACCTTCAAGCTCGACACCCTCCTAAAGCTTGCTGACGTCAAGGGAGCTGACTGGAAAACGACGCTCCTTCACTTTGTGGTTCAGGAGATCATCCAAGCTGAAGGTTCTCGTCTCAGAAACAGCAACACAACCGAAAACACTAACGCCGAGGCCAAATGCAGAAAGCTCGGCCTCCAAGTTGTTTCTAAATTAAGTTCTGAGCTAATGAAACGTGAAGAAAGCTGCGACAATGGATGCTGAGGTGCTCTGTGGGGATGTTTTCAAGCTCTCAAAAGGTATCGGGAATATAAGAGAGGTTGTGAGATTAAATGATGGTTTCGTAGGAGTAATGAGTTTTCCAAATCTATGAACGGGTTCATGAGAAGGGCTGAGGAGGAAATTATAAGGATCCAAGACCAAGAAAGTGTTACCCTATCTTTGGTGAAGGAGATAACCGAGTATTTCCATGGGGACTCGCCAGGGAAGAGGCTCATCCTTTGAGGATCTTCATGGTGGTCAGGAACTTTGTGGCGATTTTTGATCGGGTGTGTAGAGAAGTTGGGATGATAAACAAACAAACGATGGTTAGTTCAGTGGTAACAATTTTGTATTTATTAAAATGTAAATGAAAGTAAGAGGTTTTGTAACCTTTCAGGTTTTATAGGTATATGTCAAGAAAAGTGTTTCAATGCAATAAAAACTCAGCAAACGATTTGTTTGGATTGTTTAAAATGTGTTGGTACAGAGAGTTTGATGAGTTTGTTTACTAAAAAAATTGCTTCTTGAGGTAGAGCTTTGCCGCCCTTGTGGTCCTACCCGGCTCGATTCCAGATGAGTCGGTTCCCCTGTGGATCCGGAAACAGGAAGGTCCCTGTACCAAAAAGAAAAAAAAAAGAAATTGCTTCTTGTTTTTATGAATTACTCTATTTCTTGAATTGTTTAAAATATATTGGTGCAGAAAATTGTGTGTTCATGATGAACAGAAATATGGAATTTATTATTTAAATCAAAATAAAAAAAAAAAAATTAACTAGACAAAAATAAAATAAAAAAAGGGGGTCGACCAAAACAAAACAGACGTATTCTCAGAATACGTTTTACATTAAAAAACGTATTCTGAGAATACGTTTTAAAAGTAAAACGTATTATCATGTTCCGTTTTATAACAAATTAAATTTTTAAACGTGATTAACTTAATAACATTAATATAAAACGTGATTAAGAAAATTAAATTAAATTAAAACGTATTTTCAGAATACGTTTTATAAAAAACGTATTTTCGAAAATACGTTTTAAATACAAAAACATATTTTAGATATACGCTTTTTTTTAAAAATAAATTTTATATACATATAAAAAATTTGTAAAATTTTTGATTTTTTTAATTGAAAACGTATTCTCATAATACAGTTTTCGTGAGGAAACCGTATTCTGAAAATACGTTTTCAAATAAAAAAAAAGAGGTAAAACGTATATGAAAACACGTTTTACTGTACAGAAACAACAATTTTACAATAGAAATAAAAATAGAACACCTGTTTGTCGAAATCGATTCAACAACCAAATATTCATCCAAAATATATCAATTCCACAAACAAAATTGAAGCACAATAATTTACATAAAATACCAATATGTGTGAATTTAATTACACAAAAGTCAAGAAAAAAAATGTCCATAAATTTCCTAATAGTTGCTAGGAGTGAATTGATCCGGAGGTCTGCGCTCCCAGGAGCCCTTCCGACGCTGGTACGTCTGCAAAGAAGACGAGGCTGTGGGCATGGCAGCTTCTTCTACATCTGAATAAATGATATTTTAAGAAAATCAGAAATTCTACTTTACAATAAATAAATAAATAAATAAATAAAATAAATAAATAAATTAAAAATCATATTGCAGTTAAGTAAAAAAATCTGACCTTCTTCAGCTTGTTCCTCAGGCACGGTATTGGGAGGCACGGTGTCGGCAGGCACGGTGTTGGCATCGAGTTCGCGGACACAGCGTCTTCTATGCCCGCCAATATTGGCAGCAGGTCGATGCCTCGCCCGGTGCGACTGCGTCGGTTGGGGTCGGACATAGCTCTCTTGAGATAGAACTTGACTCGATGACGTCCCTTGCGTGACCCCTTGTCCTCCGACAGTCAGTCCACTGTAGAGCATGTTTTGGGCATTTGCGATTATGGACTGCTGCACTGGAGTGAGTGCATTATAGTCAAGGGTCGATAACAAGTTATAAACCCCCTCCATGGCATTGGCCTGAAAAAAAAAAATTGAAAATTATTACCATTAAACAAAAAAAAAATAATAAGAATAATAAAAAAAACACAATTTATTAACACTTACACTGCACATCCCCTGCTCGGACAGTGGATGAAATCCTCTTTGCTGTTGGACCACCGGGTTGTTGCCAGGATTACTGATTAGTCTCACAGTCCTATAGTGAAACCAATCAAGGTAACCCGGCTCAGGCTCAAGGAACGACTCCACAGGGTAATGTGGAAGGACATGTTGGGCTCTTTGGTCGACCTAAACATTCCCAAGTGCTCCATGATACTCCACCCAATCATAGAATGCCCTCCCAGTCATTCTCTGGCCTCGGTGGTGTGTCTGGTACTCAGCCAAACCCCTAATGATCAGAGGGTCGGGGATGGCTTGCCGACACCCGAACTGAAGGATGACCCTATCAGTCAGGTGCTGCTCACGAATGTCCCAACAGAAGATCCACCCTCTATACATCCAGAGGTGTGAACCTTCTGTACACGAGGCCAGGAGAGTACCCTCGTCCAGGTGGCGCTTATATGGCACCCAATTGAACTGTAAAAAAAAAAATAATAATATTTATTAAGTTATAGAAAAATAAAAAACGAAAAACAAATATATATAATAATCAATATTACTTAATAAAAATCTTACATCATTCTCTCTCAGCCACGTTAATTGATCTCGGATAGCGGTTGTTCCCTTTCTGATGTGTTTCATATTCCTCTGTCCCACCCACCTTAAAAATCACATAATATAAAAAAAAAAACCAAAAATTTTAATCACAAAATTTTATAGTTAAAATATTTTAAGTATTAAATATAAATAAATGTGATTACCTTGCTCCTAAGGGACAACTATGGACTCTGTCAAAGTTGGTATCCCTCATTTTTGGGCTAATACGAGGGATACGTTCCCATGCCCAAACCTACAGATATCGACATAAATATTTTGTTAATATATATTAGGATAAAGTATAAAAAAAAAAATGAATGAAGTAATAACAAGTAAGTACATTTATTTACCTTAATCAATTGAACACAGTTCTTGATCCAGCCTTCCCCAGCTCTGGCGGTCGTGGTGAGCCCTCTATAGACCCCGGCCAAGACAACTGAACCCCAGCTGTACTGCTTGATCTCATCGATCTCGAGCAAGTGCTGCATCCAGTACAGCATGACCCCATTCGCCCTATGATCGGGGAAGAAAAATGACCTGATACACCAGAGTATAAGCGCCCTCGCCCTCTCTTCGTAGCGAGAGGGAAGCTCTTCATTTGTTAGCGGTCTATAGCACTCCTTTTCAATTGCCGAGGTCTTCAAAAACTGGCCTGTAAGTTCCGGGGTGCCCTCTGGGTCGTCATCAGCCTGAGAGTATTATATATATATATTGAAAATTAATGAATGGAATAAACACAAAAATGTAGGAAAAAAATTACCTGGACTGAGGGCTCGAACCCTAGATAATCGACATAGTGTTCTTGCCATTCGTGGGGTTCGTGGTCAACTGTTTGTCCCCAACACGGCGTTCCATCGATCGGGAGACCAAAAAGGACTTGTACGTCCTGCAGCGTTATTGTAGCCTCCCCGAAGTCAAAGTGAAAGGTGTTCGTCTCCGGACGCCACCTCTCCACTAGACATGTAATCAAGCTGTTTTCCGTCGATATTCTGCCCATTCTGAAAAGCAGCCCGAAACCCGTCCTTTCGATCACCTCTCATACTTTGTAATGTTGTACCTCCAACGCCTTCCAAAACTGACTGTCGAAACGGCGGGTTTTAACCACGCCGTGACGATATCCCTCCACATCGTCGTATACAACTTGCGACTGGTGGTTGTCCTGAAGGTAAAGAAGGGACCGATCCATCGGACCGGGATGGACGGTGTAGCGCTGCGGCTGTGAGGAGGATGCCATTTTCTACAAAAATAAAAAAAAATAAAAAAAACAAATCATTACATATAAGAAAGATTAATTTAGAACAAAATAAAAAAATAGACGGAACATCAAAAACAGGGCTAACATAATCGAAACGAACCGTTCAAATCATCCAACTACAAGCAATTATGTACAACAATCCATTTGAGGCATTTTATCGAACACCTTCAATTCATAGTTTCTCAAACAAACTACAAAACTCTAATCAATTTCAAAATAACCCGTCAATTTATCACACAAACATATCAACAATTCATCAACATATCTCAATCATTACAAATTCACAAATTAAATATCAAAACAAATGAAAAATAGAAAAAAATTGTTAACCTTAACATCATGTTTTTGTTACAAACACACCATCTACATCTCTTCATCCTTCAAACAGTAAAAATAGACAAAAAAGACAAGAAATGATACCTTAAATGATGAATTTGGTGTTGAATCCTCTTCTCTTCTTCGCTCTCTCGCCCTCTGTCTCTCTTCTTTTTTTTTTTTTTT
>CACSLK010015718.1:141163-163053 GCA_902706635.1 Striga hermonthica
TACAATATGGATGTCAAATCGAAAATCATCAAAAGATGATTAATTTGATATATTATATATGTAAAACCAATAAGAAATACAAAAGTTATCAACTTTTAAAGTACATTTACAATTCAATAGCTAATTGAAGGAAACAAATCAAAAGTCATGGATACATTAGTCACTTAGTGTCTCACTATGTAAAATACAAATAATTAAAGGGTTATATTAGTACAATTGATATTAAAATACCTAAGTTAGCTAAATAATATTTATGGAATGTACAAACCTAAATTATTATTTATTAATATATTAATATTATTTGTCCAAACCTAATTACGAAGCATGATTCTTCGCCAAGTAGGATTACGAAGCACCAGAAGCAGCCATGTAGGCTCAGCGCATTCTGAAATTATATATAGGGAGGATATTATAACATATGTTATATAATAACATAGATGTTATAATATAACATCTACGTTATAATATAACATATGTTGCATAATATATCATATGTTATGTAATATAACATATGTTATATTTTAACATATGTTTAGGGTCTAGGGTTTAGGGTTTATATAATATTACATATATTATATTATATGTAATATTATATTATAGTAATATAACATAGATGTTATAATATAACATATGTTATATTATACTAATTCGACTTCAATTGTACTAATTCGACTTCAATTGTATTAATTTCACTTCAGTTGTACTGAGTTGACTTCAATTGGACTAATTCTACTTCAATTGTATTAATTCGACTTCAATTGTACTGAGTTGACTTCAATTTGACTAATTCGACTTCAATTGTACTAATTGAAGTCGAATTGTACTGAGTTGACTTCAATTTGACTAATTCGACTTCAATTGTACTAATTCGACTTCAATTGTACTGATTTGACTTCAATTGTACTAATTCGACTTCAATTGTACTTCAATTGTACTGAGTTGACTTCAATTTGACTAATTCGACTTCAATTGTACTAATTCGACTTCAATTGTACTGAGTTGACTTCAATTGGACTAATTCGACTTCAATTGTACTAATTCGACTTCAATTGTACTACTTCGACTTCAATTGTACTGAGTTGACTTCAATTTGACCAATTCGACTTCAATTGTACTAATTCGACTTCAATTGTACTAATTCGACTTTAATTGTACTGAGTTGACTTCAATTTGACTAATTCGACTTCAATTTTACTAATTCGACTTCAATTGTACTGAGTTGACTTCAATTGTACTAATTCGACTTCAATTGTACTAATTCGACTTCAATTGTACTGAGTTGACTTCAATTGTACTAATTCGACTTCAATTGTACTAATTCGACTTCAATTGTACTAATTTGACTTCAACTGAGTTGACTTCAATTGTACTAATTCGACTTCAATTGTACTAATTCGACTTCAATTGTACTGATTTGACTTCAATTTGACTAATTCAACTTCAATTGTATTAATTCGACTTCAATTGTACTAATTTGACTTCAATTGTACTGAGTTGACTTCAATTTGACTAATTTGACTTAAATTGTACTATTTCGACTTCAATTGTACTGAGTTGACTTCAATTGTACTAATTCGACTTCAATTTGACTAATTCGACTTCAATTGTACTAATTCGACTTCAATTGTACTGAGTTGACTTCAGTTGTATACTACATATGTTATAATATATGTTATATACTACGTAATATGATAAATTATAATATACGATATAACATATAGTAGATAATATAATATAACATATAGTATAAATTACAATTTATTTTAATCTATTGTATAATTTTATGTATATGTATATAATTTGTTTAAAAACAATCGGAAAGTGTCTGCCGGCACAATGGTTCGAGGTGCGCCCAGAGAAACTGGACTCACCCATTGACTCGGGTTTGACTCCCCAATCTGGGAGCCTCAACCATTTCTTTTTATATAAAACGGATTCTCAGAATCCGTTTTATAATGACTTATTTGTAAAACGTATTCTCAGAATATATTTTATGTAAAACGTATTCTGAGAATACGTTTTTAGCTGATTTATTTATAAAACGTATTCTACAAATACGTTTTAAACTGGGAAAAAAAATAAAAAACTTGATGATGATCACACGACTCGAACGCACCTGTTTTAAATATTCAAAACAACCAACTAAACCAAAATTACACGAACAAATTAACCAATCTACCTTAAATATCATCAAACCAAATCCAAATAAATCATACAAACAAAACAAAATAAATAATCCAACCAAATACAAATAAATAATCCAACCAAATCCAAATAAATAATCCAAACAAATCTAAATAAACAATAACAAATCTAATCTCCCCACACATCATGAAGTCTAGACCTATCGCTGTGAGGATGTGAGGACGGACACTCATCCACAACATGCTCTAGATCACCGCATCTAGTACAATGCCCCCTCTCATTTCTGCGTCGTGCCCGACGATCCATTTGCATGCGGTAGCGTCTCGTTTGCTTGCGACCGGGTCCAGGATTCAAGATGATCCTCTCCCAGTGTGGAATCAAATTCCATCCACCAGCGGCCATGTATCCGGATTACCAATCGGAGTAAAACTCCAATTAGTAAATTGAGCTACTCAGGTCGACGTCCAGAAGTGATCATCGTACAACAGCTTTGGGTCACCCGCAATTCTACGACAGACGGCTATCACGTGAGAACACAGTTTTCTATGCGTCTGCCACTTCCGACAAGTACAACGTTTTGCGGGGTAATCAACCTTATACCTATATTTTCACATTTATTTATATATATACAAAATAAAATAAAAAATATAATGAATGAACAACAACAACAAAAAACATATACTTACTTGTTTTGCCCTCTTCCACTAGCACGTAAACCGGTTGTCACCGCGTACATGGATCTGTCGTAGTCCGTACATTCCACCTCATGAGTTGCGACTGTTTGCTCCAACTGCAAAAATGCGATATAGTGCTCCCTGGCAATGGGGCTCCTGCATCTGCTGGACTTGTTTTGTTCTTGTCGAAACAAATCCAGAGTTTTTTTGAAATGTGGCCTCTACCAAAGCTCTGCACGGCAATAACCTAACCCCTTTCAGGACATTGTTGTAACTCTCCGACATATTCGTTGTCAAGGTGTCCCATCTACGTTTTTCATCTCGATACAGGTTCCACTGGTTCAAAGGAATTTTGAAGAGATAATTATATGCGTCGGGATTAAATTCTTGAAGTCGCTGTTTTGTCTGTCGAAACTTTTGCTTCGACAACTGCGAACCCAACTCCCAACACCAATCCTGGATTTTCTTACTCCTGAACCGAGTCACCACGTTGCTTCGAAGGTGTCGAAGGCAAATCCGGTGATACGCAGCGGGTTCTTGCCAATCCGGTAATGATTCAATCGCACTGCGTAGACCCACATCCCTGTCAGAAAGAACGCATATCTGTTTGTCGAATACAACATATCGCCGCAGATTCCTAAGGAAAAATGACCAATTGTCCGTGCTTTCTTCGTCGACAAGCGCATACGCGATTGGCAATAGCCGCTTATTCGCAGTCTGTGCTATGGCCACGAACAATTTCCCTTTGTAATGTCCACGTAAATGTGTGCCATCAACGCTAATAACCGGCGGGCACATTTCGAAGGTTCGAATAGCGGGACCAAACGCCCAGAACACAAATTTGAATTCTCTGTCTGGAACGTGTCGCGCCACATCACCACCCTGAAATTCCCAATCTACAGTTGTGTTGGGATTCGCTCTTTGAAGCGCGACAAAATATCTGTACAATACAAAACAATTTCATAAATAAATAAACATACTGACAGACAAAAAACACGTATATTTGTAATTAATTTTTGCTTACTGAGGGAGTTCTGCAAAGTTCGACTCCCAACTGTCGTACACACACTCGATTGATTTTGCCTTCTTGTAACTGACGTCGACTTTCTAACACTGCTTCACATCAGCCTGGACCATGTTAATATTGTACTCCACTTTCTTCTGATTCTTATTAATTATAAGATTCGCAATCATATGAGCGGTCACATTTTTGTGGTCATTTCTGGCGACCTGTTGCATGCAAGTGTGTTGGTCAGTCCATTCAATTACTTCCCACAAATCATCACACCGTCTGGACTTATTCACCCGAGCCTTCCACAGACAAGGCACATTTGCATTCGATTTGCAGACCAGTTTGAATGACTTCTTATTTGAATCTTTTGTCCGAAACTCCCGCAACCTATCTACGTTCCAAGCCATTAGACCCGTTTGGGCTTCTTCCTTGCTCCAGAAAACTGTACCCAAACGTATGGTCTCAATGTCGCCATTCCACCGTGGAATAGCATACTCATTCGCATCTAACCTGGACGGGTCCCATTCACCCATCTCGCGGTATATGTGCCGACCACCAATAGGAAATGGGTGTTCTTCTTCGATGAACTCGACTTCACTCTCCTCATTAACCGATCTATTTGATTCAGTTTCTGAGGTCTCGTCTGTGAAGTCATCTTCACCGGGAATAAAATCTTCATCGTCCTCATCCGCCGCCCATTCTCTCGATGTCCTTTCTCCAAAATTAGGTACATGAGAAGTCGATGTACCCTCGACATCAAACACTCCCCCGTAACAAGGAGTAAAATCCTCAAACTGTGTAACGGGTGTATTTGCCTGCAACGATAAATGCAAATCTACCATGGACATACTAGGAAAGTAATAAATCCATTCAAAACTATCGTTATTGAGTATTGCAGGATTCCACGAACCATCAGGTTGGCTAATCATCATAGTAATCTCCTGAATTGTCCAACCTTCTTCAAACTGACATTTTTCATTAATCATCTGTACCAACTGTTCATATGATATCCTCCCCGGAATTATAAATGAACCACTCGGACGATCTTTAAATGAAACAAAATCGCTTAACATTTTCTTCCAAAAATGCCAGTACAAATTAACAAGGTGTGGACCGGGATATGCTATTTTATACCTATTGCAAATAAACACTTTCAATTCTTTTTCTAAAAAAACTCAATTTTTACTCTCCAACAAAAAATAAAAAATAACAAAAAATAGCCCGAATCAAATAATCATCCAAAACCATTAAACTCATAATCCAACAATAACATAAAATTCATCTATAATTCGGATAAATTGAAACCCCTCATTCTAACCCTAATTTCGAAAAACCCTAACCCCAACAACAACCAAACAATATACAATTGACAATTTACACACAAAATTTCAATCATTAATTCAACATACACACATAATCGATAATCAATTAGCAATTTTCAATCTTCAAATACCACCACATTCAAACATATTATACCAATTCTCAATCTCCAAACAACTTCAAATAATGTAAAAAGTAAATATAAGACAATATACCGCGTGCGAATGAATTAACCGGAAATGAGACTCGTGCCGGTGTTGTCGGTTCACGCCGGGATGAAGATTGGATCGAGTTTTTTTTTCACGCAGAAAATCGCTCTGCTTCTTTTTTCGGGTTTCTGTTCGTGTTTTGCGTGAATGAAATGGAGAGGAAGAGTTTTTTTTATTAATATTAAACGTAAAAAACGTATTCTGAGAATACGTTTACCGACAATTTAATTGTAAAACGTATTTTCAGAATACGGTTTAATAAAATATTATTTTTTTCAAATAAATTTATTTTTCTCTTGAAACGTATTTTCATAATACGTTTTGCTAGAAAACGTATTTTCAAACTATGTTTTATAAAAATACATTTTAATTATTATTTGCCTTTTTTTAAAAAACGTTTTTTTTTTTTTAAAATACATTTTACTTTTTTTTAAAAAAAAAAATGTATTCTGGGAATACGTTTTCTTGATTAATTTTTTTTTAAGAAAACGTATTCTGAGAATACGGCTGTTTTGTTTTGGTCCACTCTTTTTCTTTTTTTTTTTTTTAATTTTTGTCCACTTAATTTATTTTTTTAAATAAATAAACTTCCTCAGAAATATTGCTATTTTCATTGTTCTTTACCAGTGTGGATGTTGAGTATAGACAAGAAACTATTGTTACGGTCGGTGTTAATAATTTATTCCTCATATATTATTGTGTTTCCTGCCGAGAACATTTTTAACATTTTGAATCTCGAGGTGAACTTCAAACAAAATTGAAATAAACAGAAGTCTTAATTTTTAGAAGGCGTAATTGCTTTAAAAATCACAACTTTTACGTTTTTGGATGTTTTAACCAAACCCTTGAAAATAGGCAAAGATATCACGACCTTGTATAAAAATTGCAACCCCAATCCAATGTCCGTCGGTAGTAAATTTTTGCCAGCTTGTTCGGCGTCGTGTCCTACATGGCCTCGGCTGCTCCCTGAAATGGCACGACTAAATATGACATGTAAAAAAACTCGTAAAACACGTGGACACCCCACCCCTATATAAATTGAAAACCGAGCCAACAAATTGACAAATCCTAACCTAACTTTAAAAAAAAAAACTCTGTCTCTCTCGAATTCCAATCGAATAAAACTATGTTACCATTATCTCCAATTCCAATCGGGCCAACAAGGTGTCACGATTCGCGGCCCCATTGTAGCGACCATGAGTGACATGGCCATCACTCTTCATTTTTTATTTTTGTTGTCGGATTTTGAAAACTAGTTCTCAATCGTTGATAGGGATTTGGGAAATTTCTTTTTTTTTTTCAAAATTTTAATTCCATGCTAATTATATATTAGATTACGATTGATTTTTTTAATATTTGTGAATTTTGAAATATGTTGCTCAATTGAATTCAACACTGTTGATATGAATCTGGGAAATTTTGTTTCTTTGTGATTTTGTTATTCAATGTTAATTATCTATTAAATTGCGTTCGATCTCTTAAATATTATTGTAAATTTTGACATAGGGTTTTGAAATTAGGGTTTTATCTGGGAACATTTCTGAATATCGGGTTTCATTGTGAACCTGGGGTTTTCAGCAAATTTAGAGTTTCAACCATTTCGAATTAATTAAGTTCCTTATGAAATTAGGGTTAGTAGCAAAATTAGAGTTTCAAATAAATTTGAATTGCTTAACTTCATTTTGCAATTAGGGTTATTATACAAATAGATTTATAATAGAATTAGGGCTAACGTATAAATTTTGGACTATGGGTGAATTAGGGTTTATCCTATTCTAATGCCAAATTTGTATTGTGATTTAATTTTGAGTTTGTGATTCTTTTCATTGTTTTATTGCAGAGACAAACTTTCACTCATTGTCAATTATGGAGGTTTTTTTTGTGAAATGTTCAACTGTTATGGAGTATCTAGGTGGTACATTCACTACTTCTTTATGGGTTAGATGCTGATAGATTTGACTACTCTGATCTACAAGAAGAAATTCAAATGTTGGGAGTTGACAAGTAAGAAAAAATTTTATATTGAATATCTGGTGTTGGGGCAGGACCACAAAATTTGAGAGAAATACTTGATGATAACGGCTTTATGGAGGTTGGTTATCAATTGTATTAAACAGAAGAAAACAATAGCTCAGGTTTATGTGGTTGAGGGTGACATATTTGTTGATGGGGAAGGTAATTATTTTGAGTGAGGCATCAATTGAGATACCTGCAAAGAAGTTGCAACCCGAGGTATCACTAGAGGGTTATCCCTGGAAGTCAGCAAGTTAAGACACCAAATGATTGTGATCCTGCAAGCAAAAAAGCTGATGCACCAATTCAGGGTGATCCTGCAAGCTAGAAAGTTGATGCACCAATTAAGGTTGATCCTACAATCCAGATGCAAAAAATTAATGATATAATAGAAAATTACGCTGAGATTGAAGCTTCTGATGGTGGTGCAAAATCTGAGTCTGAAGATGAAGATTATTTTCCAACTGAGGTGAGTTCAGATGACCTACCTGAAGATCAATTTTCTAATGATGATTAATATGTTCAGGCCCGAAAGAACATAAAGGAATATAAGCATTGATATAGGATATTATACCTACCAGGCTAAACTGGTCTGCTGAACCGAACAAGGAGGTCATATCATGAAGGAATCGAACCAAGTGATGGAAAGATTGAGCAGCTAACAAGTCGACCAACCCATCACTCGACCAGATGAGTGATCGAGCAACCCAGTCGACCTCAACAGGTCGATCATCTTCGAAGACTTAACACTGCACTGATCGGCCTGGACATAGGCGCGTGATAGAGCCTCTAACCGAATTTTAGGAGAATATTTATCCTATGTGCAAGGGGACACGTGTCGAGAATGCAGTGGTTGATAGCAATAACCACCTCTGACAGCCTACCCCATGTGCAGGAGGACACGCGTCCAAAGCGTATTAGTGCAGACGATAGTGGCGACGGCGACCTCTGACACACGAGTATTGTTTGTACGAACAGGCAGCTAGGGCAGACAGCTCACCAAATCTGGGTAGCCCTAGGTCAGGTATCTCACCCATATATAAAGGGGGTGAGCCTTTCTTCTTGAACACGATTTTGTCTATTATTCACTTCAGTATACTCAAACACATACTGACTTAGGCATCGGAGGCTCTTCAGCGGAGACAACCCCCGGTGTGAGAGTTGTTTGCAGGTTTCCGGCGTTCTACCGGTGAGGACAAGAATCGATCTACCCCTAAACCGGACCAGGACGTTCACGCCTGCTTTATTGGCTCCATCTATGGGGACTTTCGTTTGAGAATTTGTGTTTGCAGCTCGACTATGGCGGACGAAATTCCCAAAAACTTGCAGTCGATGTTCAACGACGCTTGGACGACGACCAGGGCGATTGGGCAAGGCCCACCTCCGTGTTTTTCTGGCCCATCGCAGACGTCGATCACTCCTACGCTTTTCCTTCAAGGTGTGGGAGCAACGACAGCGATTCCCAGAGGAGATGTCAGCTCCAGTCGTGCTCAAGAGGCTCGCGTAGCAGCTGCGGCGGCGATACCACTGCTGCCGCCCCAAAATCCCGTGGTGGTGCAACCAGGAGGAGCGATGGTACAAGGAGGAATGACGACACAAGCAAGAGCACCACAACAAGCCGTTGCACAAGCTTCTGGTCAACAGATGGTGACGATGACCAGGGAGGAGATGCAGAGGATAGCGGCAGTCGCGGCGGCGCAGGCGGTGCAGCAAGTCACGAGCCACACGTCTCACGCCACCACTGCGCCGACCACAGCAGTAGGAGGCCAGGATGAGGATGTGTCCAGTTATGGAGATGGAGGAGGTGGAAGAGATCGTGCGATGGAGAGGATGGCGGAACACTTGTTCCAGTTGCAAGATAAGGTTGAGGGGAGGCCGGAGAGGAGAGCTCGAGGACATCCTTTATCGAGAGAGATTCTCGCAGCTCCCTTAACGAATAACTTCAAGGAGACTAATCTGGTGTATGACGGGTCATCTGACCCATCGAGGCATGTGAGGACCTTTGAGAACATGGCTGTATTACATGTGTATTCTGATTTCGTATGTTGAGGGGCATTTCTATCGACCTTACGGGGAGTAGCACTTGACTGGTTTCATCAATTACCCCCTGGGTCGATCCCAGACTTTCAGGATTTTGCCAGCAAGCTTACCAACCAATATTCGAGCGCGGTGGCACAGGAGAAGACATATTTGACGCTGATGGCGATGAGGCAGGGATAGAAGGAGTCGTTGAGAAAGTATGTTAGCCCGATATAATCAAACATGTTTAGAGGTGCACTCCGCGTCTGATGAGGTTAAAGTAGGAGGATTGATAAGGAGTCTTCGAGCGGGGCCTTATCGAACCTCCCCGGCAAAGACCCCTGCTCGATCATATGAGGATGTTTTAAAGCGATGCAGGAAGTACATTAATCTGGAGGAGATGGAGATGAAGTTTACAAAGCTGGAGGGGGCGGCTCGACCAGAGCCAAAGAAAGAGAAGAGCCCGCAAAGGGGAAGATCGCCGAAGAGGAATTCGCCCAAGAAGAGTGGGCCGAAAAGAGCATCGCCCAGGAAAGAGGGTCTAGATTCGAAAAAGGAGAAAAAGGGATGAATGGCAGAGAAGGCCACTGTCGTTCGAAAGACAGAGGTATCATAGTTTTACACCCTTGAGTAAAGATTTAACGGAGGTGCTCGAGGCTATGGAGCAGAAGATGTCGAACAAGGATGTGGCGTGGCCGAAGACGAGGTTTACAGGCCCAATTCGACCCAGGTCGGATATTTACTGCCGCTTTCACCGAGATTACGGCCATACCACGGAGAACTGTAGGCATTTGAAGGATGAAATTGAGAGGTTAATTCGAGCAGGGCACCTGAAGGAGTTTGTGTATCATGACAGGGCGAAAGGAAAAGGGAAGAGAAGATGTCGGGAGGGCTCCGAGGAGAGAAGTGATAGAGATGAGGAGGGTGACGATAGAGATGGACTAGATGGTCGAGGAAGGAGGCCGAGGAGAGATGCTGATAAAGGAGGCGAAACCTCGTTGAAGAGAGGAACGATTTATATGATTTTCGAACATGCTCGAGCTGTGAAAAGGAAGAGAGATGAAGTGGGGATTATGGCTCGTATGCCGGTGATAAGTTTTATAGTGGAGGATGCTAAGGGAGTGGTCTTACCACATAATGATGCTCTGGTGATTACTGCGGGGGTTGCGGGCTTTGATGTGAAGAGGGTGTTTATTGATACCGGGAGTTCGGTAGATGTGATGTTTTATGACTGTTTTGTGCAGATTAATAAAGAGCTGAACATGGAGTTGAAACTGGTGGCCACGGCGTTATATGGCTTTAACGGAGGAGAGGTTGCGCCGATGAGAGAGATCAGCCTGCCCGTGGCGCTGGGATCAGGAATGATGAGGAAAGTCCAGATGGTGAGGTTTGTGTTCGTTGGGTCTGAATCGTCTTACAACATTATAATGGGGACAACAAGCTTGAATGCATTCCAGGCGGTCGTATCCACGTACCACATGACGATCAAATATCCTGTGGGCGAAAACATTGGAGAGATTGCTGGGGATCAACTTACCTCGAGGAGCTGCTACCAAACTACGGTGAGTAACAACAAACAGCTGGCGAAGAGGCAGGCCAGGTCGAAAGAAGATGAGGTCAGTCGACCCGGAGGATCGAGATCGAAGGAAGAAAATGAGAGGTTGAAGAAGGGGAAGGAGAAGGTAGATATCCAACCAGGAGGAGAAGTTGAAGAGATCCAGATGATCGAGGGGTATGAGGAGAGGAAGTTCAGAATTGGGAAGGATTTGGAGGAGCCTATCAGGTCGAGGTTGATTAATCTGATCAGGGAGTTCGCTGATATATTTTCTTAAACGACGGAGGAGTTGACGGGAATAAGTGCGGACGTGATCGAGCATCGGTTGAACATCGACCTCAGTGTGAGGCCGGTGAAGCAAAATAGAAGGAACCACGGGGCGGAGATGGATAAGATTATCGAACAAGAGGTCAAGAAATTGTTTGGAGCGGGGCATATCAAGGAGATCCAATTCCCGGAGTGGTTATCGAACACAATGATGGTGTCAAAGGCAGAGGGGAAGTGGCGAATATGCATCAACTTCCGAGATCTAAACAAAGCATGCTCGAAGGATTTGTATCCATTGCCCAGAATCGACCAGCTGGTCGACTCAACTGCCGGATGTGAGTTGTTGAGCCTGATAGATGCCTCGCAGGGGTATCATCAAATTCTCTTGGCGATAGAAGATAGAAAGAGGGTGAGCTTTGTGACAAGTTGGGGTACTTACTGTTACGTAGTGATGCCATTCGGTTTAAAAAATGTGGGCGCCACGTACAAAAGGTTGGTGGACAAAGTTTTTAAGGAGCAGTTGGGAAGAAACATGGAGGTTTATGTGGATGATATGTTAGTGAAAAGAAAAGCGGAGATGAATCATCATGTGCAAGACTTGAAGGAAACGTTCTTGACTTTGAGAAGGTACGAGATGAAATTGAATCCAGCTAAGTGTTCGTTCAGAGTAAAGTCGGGGAAATTCTTGGGTTACAGGTGAATCCAGAGAAAGTACGGGCGGTGATGGAGATGAAGTCGCTGGTGAATGTTAAGGAGGTACAAATCCTGGCTGGTCGAATCGCAGGACTAAGTCGTTTTATATTGAAGGTCGCGGAAAAGAGTGGCCCATTATTTAAAACATTGAAGAAGAGTGCGAAGTTTCAATGGACGGAGAATGTGCAAAGGGCATTTGAGGAGTTGCGAGGGGTGTTAGCCAACCTTCCCTTATTGGCTAAACCCGTACAGCGCGAGGAGTTGGTGCTGTACATTTCTATTGGAGAGAGGGCTGTAAGTTCGGTATTATTGCGGGAGGAAGAGGCAGCGCAATTTCCCATCTATTACGTGAGTAATGCAGGGGGGGGAGATGAGGTATTCGGAGATCGAGAAGTGTGCTTTGGCTGTGGTTGTAACTGCTCGAAAGCTGAGGCCTTATTTCTTGAACCATAAGGTGAAAGTGTAAACAAACATGTCGTTGGGAGAAACACTTGGCCGACCATCGGTCTCTGGTCGATTGGTAAAATGGGCGGTCGAGTTGAGTGAATACTCTCTGTCGTAGAGCCGAGGAGGGCCATAAAGGCGCAGGTGTTGGCCGATTTTATCCAGAAAGGCACTAAAGTTGGGGAGGAGTCAAGAGGAATATGGCAGTTATTTGTGGACGGATCTGTGGCAAGAAGTGGGGCAGGATTGGGAATTGTCCTTGTCTCTCCTAAGGGCGATTACTTGGAATTTGCGACCAAGGTAGGGTTCAAGATATCCAACAACGAGGCCGAATATGAGGCGGTGATCAAAGGTTTGAGTTTAGCTAGAGCGGGAGGAGCCCGAAAAGTACAAGTGCATTCTGATTCTCAACTGGTGGTCGGGCAGTTTCAGGAGGGGTTAGAAGTTAAGGAGGACCGGATGCAGAAGTATGTAGATGAGATGAGGAAGTTGAAAGAGGAATTTGACTCATTCGAGCTGATACAGATACCTCGAGGAGAAAATGGTCGGGCATACCTATTATCGAAAATTGCTCAAAGCTTGGTGGATTGTAAGAGCAGAAGTGTTACTCTATTGCATCTAGAGAAGAGCGTGGTCGAAGCGGAAGTGGCGGAGATTGAGTAAGTGGAGGATTGGAGGGCCCCAATCTTAGAGGAGCTGAAAGTGGGAGCGATAAAGGCGGTGAGGAGATTTTTTTAGCATGGGGGCATTCTTTACAAGCGGTCGTATGCGGGACCGCATTTGCGTTGTGTTACTAAGGAGGAAGGTCAATATGTGCTGAGAAAAATGCACGAAGGGTGTTGCAGTGACCATAGTAAGTCAGGGGCCTTGGTTGCAAAAATTTTGAGGGCAAGATATTT
Source organism: Striga hermonthica (assembly GCA_902706635.1). Taxonomy (NCBI): domain Eukaryota; kingdom Viridiplantae; phylum Streptophyta; class Magnoliopsida; order Lamiales; family Orobanchaceae; genus Striga; species Striga hermonthica. The sequence goes on from CACSLK010015718.1 coordinate 154,414, forward strand.
CTAACCGACGATGAGGGAAGATGCGAAGGCGATGGTGAAGAAATGTTTACAATGTCAAAAGCATGGCCCACTTATCCATCAACTGGCAGAGGCAATGATGACGATGAGTGCCCCTATACCATTCGCCCAGTGGGGTATCGACCTGGTGGGGCCGATGCCGCAGGGAACTGGACAGAGGAAGTTCTTGATAGTAGCAGTGGATTATTTCACAAAGTGGGTGGAGGCCGAACCTTTGGCGAAGATCACAGAGGAAAAAGTAATCAAATTTTTATACAACATTTGCTGCAGGTTTGGCGTGCCCAAAGTGTTGATTTTCTATAATGGCACTCAGTTCAATGGCAAGCAGATTCGAGCTTGGTGTGAAGACATGAAAATCGAGCAACACTTTGCCTCCGTTGCTCCTCCGCAAGCCAATGGCCAGGACGAAGTAACCAACCGAATTATACTGAATGAGCTGAAACAAAGCTGGGAAAGGGCTCGGGGGAGTGGGTTGATGAGTTGAGCTCAGTACTTTGGGTGTATCGCACAACCCCAAGGTCGACAACAGGAGAAACTCCCTTCAGTTTAGACTATGGGATGGAGGTGTTGCTGCCAGTCGAAGTCGAGTTATCATCCCAGAAGTCGAGCACATATGATACTGAGAAGAACGAGGAGTTAATGATGGCGGCCCTGGACACCAATGAGGAGCTGCGTAGAAGAGCAACAATCAGGGTGGAGGCATACAAGCAAAGGATGCAAGCCGCTTATGACAAAAATGTGAAAATTCACAAACTCCAAGTAGGCGACTTGGTTTGGAAACGTGTCGATGTGCTCAAGCATGTGGGAAAGCTAGAGCCAAACTGGGAGGGACCATACCTGGTCGAGCGAGTAAACGCAGGAGGAGCGTACTCGCTAAAAGATGCAGAAGGTCGATCGCTTGCCAGGTCCTGGAACATAGCTAATTTGAAAAAATATTATGTGTAGAATTTTTTTTACTTTTTGCAAAGAAATCCTGGAAGTCCGAACAAATTTGTAACTTGCAAAGTTTGCTAAAAAAAGTTAATGAAATTCAGTTATCCTTTCGTATTACTTATTGCATTGCACATTTTCTTATGCTTGGAATTGGACATGGCCAGGTGCTGGGCCCCGGCCCGGCCCGGCGGGCCACCGGTCCTGGATTTGGCGAACTGGGACCGGCCCGGTTAGAAGTATCGAACCGGCCCTGTACCGGCGGGTCTGAAACCCCCGGTTTTCTGCGGGGTCCGGGTAAGACCCGCCGGTTCCGGGTTTTTTTTTTTAGTATATATTTATATATATATGTGTATATATAAATATATATATATATATTAAATACATGTTCATTTTTTTATTGCGAATGAAAGTGAACGTAGTTCTTGTAAAATACGTCTCGTATTACTTGTATTTATTTTTTAGACATGTGGTTATGAATTTATTCACAAATCACTAGAAGTTTGGAACTAATGAATAGGGGGATGAAATTAATGTGAAGTGTTGACGACTCGAACGTGAGTTTAACATTACGTTATTTTGCAATCAGTTTGTCGAACCTAAATAAAAATTAAGATGATAAGTACATATATATAAGAGTTCTATTGTTTGTGCTATCGTAGACGTAATTTATATTTCAAATCATAATACATAATAAAGACTATTGACATCACATCACAGTCGTACATGTCGTTAATGTTTCAACATCAATTTCATTTCGGACAATGATATCTTGTCAATATTCTTCATTATGTATTATAATTTGAAATATAAACATCTGCAATAGCACAAACAATATAACTCTCATATATATATGTACTTATCATCTTAATTTTTATTTAGGTTCGACAAAATGATTGCAAAATAACGTAATGTTAAACTCACGTTTGAGTCGTCAACACTTCACATTAATTTCATCCCTTATTCATTAGTTCCAAACTTCCAGTGATTTGTGAACAAATTGGAATGAACATTGTTTTCTGATTTTCTTATTAGTATCAAATTACAAAGAATAAAATGATGGATAAATCGACTATCATGCGAATAAATGGACACTTGAACACGAATGAGGAAGTCATTCAAACTTTTCAGTGCCGATGTAACTAGACGTTTTCAAAGAGGACGATAAGCTTATATCGCAGGGCTTCAGCGGTTGAAGCCCTGCGAAATAAGCTTATCGCCCTCTTTGAAAGCATCTAGTGACATCGGCACATAAAAAGTTTTAGAGGCTTCATCGTTCATGTCCAGTTTTTTATTTATTCGAGCATAACTGATTAAGCATTCGTGTTATTCTTTGTAGTTTGAAACTACTTTTAAACTTTGATACAAGATGATGCTTTTGTCCAAAAATAGTTAGTTTATCAGTATGTTGAGTTTCACCAGCCTCATAATACAATCCTACTGCAATACACAGCCTCGAGTAATACCGTCATTTTTATTGCTAGTGTCCTACAACACATTAATGAATGTAACTTTTCCTTGTTATCATCTTTGTCGTACAATATATTTATACCGTCATCACACAGCAATTGTGTAGTGATAGTATAAACATTTTGTGCAACAAAGATGATGAAAAGGACACCTTCCATTAAATAACGTGTTTTTTATGACACTACAACAAAAATGGCGATATTACTCGGGACTGTGTATTGGAGTCTGATTGCATTATGAAGCTGATGAACCCCAACACACTGAGAAAATAACTTATGTAAGGTTTTCGAAGTTGGATGAAAGGTTTCTTAAGTAATTGACATTTAAATATGGACTTGAGCTTAATTGACATTTAATAAACATCCGAGGAAAGATGATATAGTCAATTAAGGTGCCTACGTATCCCTAATATAGGGAATCAAAGTCCACGTAGTTCTTTTTGTGTGTAACTATTATGAAATTTTTAATAACTTATGACGTGGCATAATCGGTGTCCCTGATGTCAAACTTAACTTTGATACAAGATGATGCCTTTGTCCAAAAATAGTTAGTTTATCAGTATTTTGAGTTTCACCAGCCTCATAATACAATCCGACTGCAATACACAACCTCGAGTAATACCATCGTTTTTTTTGCTAGTGTCCTACAGCACGTTAATGAATGGAACTTGTCCATGTTATCATGTTTGCCGTACAATATATTTATACCATCATCACACAACAATTATGTAGTGATAGTATAAACATTTTGTGCAACAAAGATGATAACAAGGACACCTTCCATTAAATAACGTGTTTTTTATGACACTACAAAAGAAATGACGATATTACTCGAGATTGTGTATTGGAGTCGGATTGCATTATGAAGCTGATGAACCCCACCATATTGAGAAATTAACTTATGTAAGGTTTTCAAAGTTCGATGAAAGGTTTCCTAAGTAATTGACATTTAAATATGGACTTGAGCTTAATTGACATTTAATAAATATCCGAGGACAGATGATATAATCAATTAAGGTGCCTACGTATCCCTAATATAGGGAATCAAAGTCCACTAGTTCATTTTGTGGTTAACGGACATTGACTCAGAACTCTGATGATGACCAAGTCCCTGACAGAGTTCTCTTGTTTGTGCCATAACAGGTTTATAAGAGAATTCAAAATAGAATACATAATGAAAACCTTATGAGGTGACATCATTGGTGTCTTTGATGTCAAACTTTTGATTTAATGTCGAACTCCAATAATGTGTTTGAGCAACAACCAGTAACAATTACCCGGAGAGACAAATCGTTATTCCCGTTGCACGTGAAAAAGAATTCGAATTTTTGGATAATCGCTAATGATTGTTGCTGAAACATATTATATAAGTTCATCATTGAATCAAAACGTTGACGTCAGTGACACCAATGACGTCACGCCATGAGCCGTCATTATGTATTATGTGTTGAAATCTCTTATAAACTTGTTATAGCACAAACAAGAAAACTCTGTCACGGACTTGGTCATCCTCTGAATTCGGATTCAATGTCTGTTAAATTATTAAAGTTATTTGTTTTTTTTATTACACATTTATTTTCTTATTACACATTTATTTTTTACCTTGTTATTTTTTCAAACTACTGTGGACTGCCGACAACGCGAAAATGGGCTTACCGTCGCATTATTTTACCGTCATTTATTCGAAATTGAGTTAGGATTCAAATGATAAGAAAGTATCTACTAAATGTGTTCTATTGTTGTGGTATTGCAACTGCAATTTATCATTCAAATTATAACACCTAATAAAGATTATTTACGTGACATCACAGTCGTACATGTTGTTAATGTTTGAACATGAACTTCATTTCGGACAATGATATCATGTCAATAATATTCATTATGTATTACAATTTGAACTTTAAATTTCGTCTGCAATGGCACAAACAACAAAACACTTATAGATACTTACTTAACATATAAATTCTAACTCAATTTTAAAAAAATGCTCGCAAAATAACGCGACGGTAAGCCCAGTTTCGCGTCGTCAGCACTTCACAGTAGTTGAGATTAATATTTATTTTATTTTATTACACATTTATTTTTTACCTTGTTATTTTTTCAAACGACTGTAAAGTGCCAACGACTTGTGGGCTTACCGTCGCAGTATTTTGCGATCATTTCTTCGAAATTGAGTTAGGATTCAGATGATAAGTAAGTATCTACTATATGTGTTCTATTGTTTGTGGTATTGCAACCTTAATTTATCATTCAAATTGTAATACCTAATAAAGATTATTGACGTGACATCACAGTCGTACATGTCGTTAATGTTTGAACATGAACTTCATTTCGGACAATGATACCATGTCAATAATCTTTATTATGTATTACAATTTGAACTTTAAATTTCGTCTGCAATGACACAAACAATAAAACACTTATAGATACATACTTAACATATAAATTCTAATTCAATTTTGAAGAAATGATCGCAAAATAACACGAAGGTAAGCCAACATTTGAGTCGTTGGCACTTTACAGAAGTTGAGATTTAGTCAACGTAATTGGTGTGATTGATATTATTGCTTAAATTTTTAAATGTTATTCTATAATAGAGAGAGTCCAAGTTAGCACCGTTTACGGCATACTTAAATGTGCAATTATCGTACAACACTACAATAAAACTAAGGTCTTTTTTATAGAGTACCGTAGTTTATTTGTAGTGTTGTACGATAGTTGCACAAGTAAGTAGGTCGTAAACGATGCAAACTTCGACTGTCTCTATGTATAATGTAAGTATTTTATTATTCAATTATGTATAACAAATTATTTGATATTGTACTATCATAAAAAATTATTTTAAGCTTTGATATTAATATTGTTAAAAATTATTATACTACTATTATATTATTTTTACCTTCGGAAAGGGTGGACAATTAGTTAGAGCTTTTCGACAATACAATTTCAAATATCTTTTGGTAATTTAGTTGGTGTACTTGAAATATTTTTTGTAATTGAGTTGGCACGCGTTTCACCGAGAAACTTCTGGCCAATCCAATTTCAAATATTTTTTGGTAATTGAGTTGGTGTACTTGAAATATTTTTTGTAATTGAGTTGGCAGTTTGGCACGCGTTTCACCGAAAAACTTCTAGCCAAAACAACTTAATTATTAGTTTAATTTTCATAAATTATATTATTTAATTTCTATCATTGTTTAAGTTATTCTATCATTTCATATTAATTTTGTTAAAAATAATTATATTACTATTATATTATTTTAAGTTTAATATTATTTTGATCGATATTTGAGTTTCACAAATGACAATATATTAAGGTCATATAAAAAAATATTAAAAACAATGGACTTGCGCTAAATTGACATTTATTAAGTGAAAATATCATACAAATTGTAAACTTTTTTTGTTTTTTAAAAAAAAAAAACATTTTCACTTATAAATGTCAATTTATGTGCCTACGTATCTCTTTTATGGAGAATCAAAGTCCACATAGTTTCTCTATTTACGTACCTTCAATTCAGTCGAGTGGAAGTCTCTAATAGTCGTACTCGTCTTCGGCCGTCCCAGTACCTCTTGTCGAACTGGTGAAATCAGATGCGTCGTCATCGTCGTTGTCGTCACCTTCTGGCCCGTCGACGAGCATAGCCGTTTGCGTCCTTCGTTCGGCCTTCTTCCAATCCATCAACAACATTTGTGCTTGTAGATTCTCGGGCGTCAACCTCGATCGTCGTGCGTCTAGCATGTAACCTCCCTCACTAAAAGCTTGTTCGACCGCAACTGTAGAGGCTGGAACAACAAAAATCTCCTTGGCCATCAAATATGGAATAGGATAAACGTTTTCCATTTTTGACCACAAATCCAAGACATTGAAGTTCAGTGGCGCAACTGGTTCACGCGCAATCCTGAGTATCAAATTCGACGTAAGGTAGTGATCCAGGTCGTTGTATCCAGTCCCTTTTGTCCTTTGGGGGTCAATATTCTTGTATGGATTTTTTGATGCCCACCACTCCTTGTAGTTTGTTGCGCCTGCTCGATTCCCGTAAGAAGAAGCACTGCTGCCGCTGCCGCCACGAACAAATGAGCTGGGATGCTCTCCTTGCGCGATCGCTGTTTCCCTGAACATTTCATACAACAAATCTTTTGCTTGCTCGACGAGCAGCCTAACGTTAGGTTTTTGACTGTATTCTTCCACCTCAGTCGGCAGTGGGAGTTCAAACATATGATTATAATAAAGGTTAAGATTATCCATCAATTCAATTTCACGTACACTAGGATCTAACAAACATGCAACTAAAAATGTATCAGGAATATAAAATAATATTTTAACCATTTCTTTAACATTTCACTTATTAAATCTGTATATTTAAAATAATCAAGTTTGTAAAGATCAGATAAAGCCCACATGATAGCTATACATTGACTTAATACAAGCTGAGCAGTAGGATAATAAACACCAAAAAGCATGGAAGTAGCATTTTGAAATGTTTCTAAAAAACTAATAAGTACTTTGCAATTCTCCCAATCTGTTGTGGAGACTCGGATGTCACAGTCCCTGCGGTTTGGATCGTTAAAAAACTTCTCCAACACCGACATAAAAGGAACTGTGTCATTCAACATTTTATATGTTGAATTCCATCGGGTGGGAACGTCGGGTTGAAATTTTTTAGGTTTCAACCCTTCATTCTTACAAATACGCCCCCATGCTTTCATTTCTCGAGGACGTTTATGTAAATAATTAACAGCATTTCTAATTGGCGTGACTGAATCTTTAAAAGTATTATAACCAGATTGTACACATAGATTCAAGACATGACATATACAACGAATGAAAAAATCTTCCTCCACAAATTGGTGAGCAAATATCTGTAAGTTCACGTATAGATGCAGTATTGGCAGTTGCATTATCAAAAGAAAAGGAAAACACTCTTTTACCAATTTTATATTTGTCCAAAATTTTAGAAATTAAACGAGCAATATTAGAAGCAATGTGACGTTCATGAAATGCAACATAAGCGATTAAACATTTTTGCAAACTCCAAGTTTCATCAATCCAATGACAAGTAATTCCCAAATAGGAGTTAGTTTGCCAATGATCAGACCATATATCAGCACAAATAGATACTCTATGATTTAAAGATTTGAAAGTTTCTTGCAAAATTATTTTTTTTTTTCACTGAAAATTTTTCGAATATCGCGAGAAAGAGTAGTACGTGGAACTCGGGTGGCAGCCGGATTTAAAGCCATTTGAGCAAAATTTTCATATAAATCACTATCACCAAAACTAAATGGAAGAGATGAGGCACAAACAAATTCAGCTAAATGACGTCTATGATTATCATGCGAGTAATGAAAAAAATATGGCGTACATGTACCAGTGTCGGATGCAGAACTGCTGCTCGGGAATTGTGTTTGTGCCATGTCGATTCCCAACGTATGCGGGTGACAACTCTTTAGGTGTCGAGTCAAGGATCCGTACCCATCGCCTTTTTTGAAATGATACTGCTTCTTGTCGTTAGACGGACAATGGTTGCAGACTGCTAAAAAATAATTCGGACCTTTTTGCGGATTTGGGATCTTCTTGTAATGTCGTTGGAAGATGTCGGACCCCTTATTGCCACCCCTACCCGGACCACGACCATAGACAGAGGATGGGTGGTGCATGTCCGCCTCAGGCTGCGTCTCTTGCTGGATCTCGTCCGGGCTCGTTCCAAATAGATCATCTAAACGGTCGTGATAAGGCTACTACTCGGGCTCTTGCTGTCCGGACTGAACTGAGTCAAACAAGGCTTCTATTGTTGCTTCATCAATATCATTTGGGACAGAAGGAACATTAACATATATAGATGGACTGACAAAATCAGGAAGTGGAGGTACTGAAGAAGACGTGCCGACATTTCTCCGTTTATTTCTGAAAGTCGAACCACGTCCACCACCACGAGAACTTGACATTTTTTAGTATAAAATAAGAAATGTAGAATATGTATAAAAAATAATTACAATAAAAAAAATATAAAATATAAATTTAATATAGATTATAAAATACAAAATAAAAGATTTTTTATGTATATATATTTTTTTTGTGTATATATATATAAATATATATTTTTTTTGATGTAAATATATAAATCGAGCTTTTACTAAAAAAATGAGAGAAAGAGAGAGAAGAGATTAGAGAGAGATGAGAGAAAGAGAGGATTTTGGTGTGGAAAATTGGGGGGGGGGG
>CACSLK010015718.1:174372-199886 GCA_902706635.1 Striga hermonthica
CTCTTCACATATTCTCGCATACACGCATCCTCGGTAAGCTGCTCAATCGCTCTAAGGTACGCACACTCTTCAATCAAATTCGCATGCGGCTCAGGCTGGCCCTCTCGAACAGAAATGAGGGTAGATTCCCCCAACACGGTCATGTTCGCCGTCCCCTTCTTCACATCAGTAACGGTGCAAGTGGTAGCCATGAAGGGTCGCCCAAGGAGGATGGTGTACTGCCTCCCAATTTCTTGCACCTTTCCCACATCGAGCACAACAAAATCCACGGGGACTATCAGTTTCCCAACTCGGACTAGCACATCCTCCACAATACCTTCCGGTTGACGGAGTGAGCGGTCAGCCAGCTGTAAGCGCATCTTGGTGGGCTTCAATTCTCCGAGCCCGAGCCTATGATAAACCGCGAGTGGCATGAGGTTAATGCCAGCTCCCAGATCAAGCATGCCGGAAGGCTCTTCTCCATTCCCGAAGGCTAAAGTGACCACAAAGCCTCCGGGTATTTTTCCTTCTTCGGCAAGCTATGCTGAAAGACACTTGTCGCTTCAAACACTAGAACCTCATCATTACTCTCGAGCCTCTGTTTATTTACTCCTAGTTATTTGAAATATCTCACATACTCCGGTATCTTTTTTATTACCTCGGGCGGAGATAAGTCGACGTTGGCTTTAGCTAACATCGCATGCAGGTCCTGAATCATCCTACGGTCTTTCTCTTCCAAAAGTCAGCTCGAAAAAGGGATTTTTGGTTTGTATGGGTTCGGATATTTATGTAAGGTAGACTCGGGTGGCGGTGTAATTGGGGTCTCGGCTTGTTGTTCTTTCTTCCTCGGGCCTTCGAGCTCGGGCATAAGCACCGTGGCTGATTTTGCGTGCTCCGGTTGGCTCGGCAGTTTCCTTTTGTCCAATTCAGCCTCGGTCCCAACCCGTGTGGCTAGCTGTCCTACTTGTGTCTCAAGACGCTTGATGGAAGCATCATGGTTGGGGACGAAATTGAGAATTTTGTCCAGCTTGTCGTCCGTGCTCGATGGGGTTGGTCTGGTTTCTGGTGCTGGCAGCCTTAACATTTCCCTAGGTTGTTGTTGCTGCTGGGGTGGTTGCTGGTAATGATTATTGGCCCATGAGAAATGGGGTGGTTTATGTTGGGTTCACCTGTACCATACGGGTTATACCCAGCGAAAAAAAAAAAAAAAGGAAAGAATTGAAATACGAATTCGGAAACAATAAATAATTATGTTTCAAAAACAAGTATTGATCGTATAAATACTCAACCCATACGTACATGTAGTGAATACTCAAATCGTCATCATTTAAAAACATGTAATAATACAATTTTGATTTGTTATAAGTAAATTAAAATTTACCTTTGTTCTTGAACTCCTTCAAATTGACGATGGATGAGGAAATCAATTCCCGGTTTGGTAACTTCCACTTATTTATGTTACTCGCTTTAGGAATCCAAATGTTTTCCCTCTAATCGTGTCAACCTTTTGAAATCCGGTTCCAAAATAATTTCTTCGCTAGTAAAAACTACTCGGTTATTATTCAATAAGTATAGAATATATTTTTGAGGAGATTTTTACAAGAACTCTTTCTTGTTTTATATTTTGAAGAACACTTCTTCTTTTATTCTTTTCAACTCTTGAAAAACTTAGCCAAAAACATAGCAAAATTGAACATCAAATATGTCCATATTTATACTAAATATTTTAGTATAAAATAATAATATTAGGTAGAATATTTTCATAAAATATAAAAAATATTCAAGAATATTTTCATAAAATATTAAGTCTTGAAGAAGACTATTCTCCACCCAATATTCTATTAATAAATATAAAATTAATTATGTGAATTGGTTAACAACTCCAAACCACTATCATTAATTTATTCTTATTAATATTTAATCTTTAATTATATTAAAGATAAACAATAAAATAATAATTCTTATAAATAGTTTCAAGACTTTATTATTTTAATCTTTTCTTCCATCTCCTCATTTAATAATCATATTATTATTTGAATTTAAAATTTAAAATCTAATTTTAAATTCCAACTATTAATTTAGTAATTCCATTCATCCTCCCTATATATAATTCCCGAATGCGCTGAGCCTACGTGACTGCTTCTGGTGCTTCGAAATCCTATTTGGCGAAGAATCATGCTTCATAATTAGGTTTGGATAAATAATATTGATATATTAATAATTAATAATCTAGTTTCGGGTATTCCATAAATATTATTTAGCTAACTTAGGTATTTTATTATCACTTTTACTAATATAACCCTTTAATTTTTTGTAATTTTACATAGTGAGGCACTAAGTGACTATATCTCTGAATTTTGATTTGTTTCCTTCAATAAGCTATTGAATTATAAATGTATTTTAAAAGTTGATAACTTTTGTATTTCTTATCAGTTTTACATATATAATATATCAAATTAATCATCTTTTGAGGATCTTCGATTTGACATCCATATTGTATATATGAAATAAATAAATTATATTTATCTTTATAATAATAAAAAATAATAATAATATTTATTAACATTCACTAGAAAAATAAAATTATTTCTCAATTGATATATTTATATGTAATGTAGTTATATATTGTAAGTTAAAAAAATTAGTGTAATATAACACAAGTAAGTTGCACAAATAAAAAATGTCATAATAAATATATAATAATATATATATTCTTGTAAAAGGTATTTAAATTTTCAAACTACTTTTTCTCATTAATTTTAGATTTTAAGAAATAAATTAGCAAGCACCCGTATAAAACACGGGTGTTGTACTAGTTACTAAATTAATATCCAAAATTAAATTAATCAATCCAATTGATTAATTTCATATATTCCATAAATTGACATCTAATCAAATTAGATTTGTCAATTAATTCTAACTCTTTAGAATTACTATTTGAATTTTACCTTCATTCAAAAATTGGTGTGACCTTTTAGGTTCACAATTAATACTAGTAGTGGGCTTACAACTCTTTGTAATTTGAGTTAATCTTATTAACTCTTATTCATGAATTAACTCCTTAATTCAAGAAACCACATATCATGGGAACATCTAGCAAGTAGCATGAATCTAGTATTAAGTGAATAGCAAGTAAACTTATTTCGATTACACATCCAATTTCCCGATTAAATCTTGGGTATGATTTTGTCGAAACCCAAATTGATTTAATAACTATGATTCTATTTCAAGTTTAGTAATTCGTTTATGAATCTCTATTCATCATGCCTTGTCCAAGGACTTTGAATTACTAACTATAAACACATAGGAAATTCACTTATCTTCAGAAGTGTCGAATCCTTTGTTAACCACTGACAAACTTCCATACATATTAATATAATACCCAAAATATCCCTTTTATACGATTGTGCTAGCAATCAAAAGTATAAATCAAAGTAAAACATAATATGCACAAAGTTACTATCGTGTCTCAAGTCTAAGGATTAATCATATACTATTGTAACATGAAAATTCTTATTCGACAGAAAAATTCTCATTAAGAATTTTCATACGGTCATGTTCAGTGAACTTGTTCTCTAACAAGCACCCATATATATGTATTTGCTTCCCACGCTAATGTTGATGGAATGCAACATTCTTGTTCAACAAGCATACATCATATGTGCAAGTCTTTTCCAGATTTATTCGACATCCCATCTCGAAACATCCAACGACTTGGAACTGTATTTAAGATCACAGCTTTTAAGGTATGTTCCATGATCACCATCTCTATGCGCAACCATACCTTATAGCTATAAGTAATCTAGGGACTTTATCTTAAGTGCAAATATAAGATAAATGCTTACTCTTAAAATAAAGTAATGCCTTTTAATTAATATAATTCCAATAGATTGTATATACAAGTAGAATACGTCTAATTCGATTGGAAAGTTGGGTATCCTACTCTAACAATCTCCCACTTGCCCTAGTTCCAATCACTCATGTATCTTAGACCCATCTTCTCAAGATGTCCTTGAACACTGTCGGTGATAAAGGCTTAGTTAAGGGGTCTGCTATATTTTCTGCTGAGTCAACTCGCTCCATTACGACGTCACCTCTACCAATGATTTCTCTAATCAAATGGTATCGTCTCATAATGTGTTTGTATCTTTGATGAGATCTTGGCTCCTTTGCTTGTGCAATAGCCCCATTGTTATCACAATAAATCATTATTGAATCACCAACAGATGGTACTACACCCAACCCTTGGATGAAGTTCCTTATCCAAACAGCTTCTTTTGAAGCATCAGATGCAACAATATATTCAGCCTCTATTGTAGAGTCAGTAATCGTTTCTTGTTTGGAATTTTTCTAACTAACTGTTGCTCCATTCAGAGTGAATAAGTATCCAGACATGGATTTATAGCCGTCTTTATCGGACTGAAAACCAGAATCAGTAAAGCCTTCTAGTTTCAATTCTCCATTGTCGTATACCATAAAGATATCCTTAGTCCTTCGTAAGTACTTAAGAATCATCTTAATGGCTTTCCAGTGTTCTTCACCTGGATTAGACTGATATCTGCTCGTTACACTAAGTGTATGAGCCATATCAGGTCTTGTACATAACATTGCATACATAATGCTACCAATAGCTGATGCATAAGGTATATGACTCATCCGTTCTCTTTCTTCAGGTGTCTTTGGAGAAATCGTATTAGAAAGTGAAACCCCATGACTCATTGGAATATATCCACGTTTGGATTCTTCCATGCTAAATATTTTTAGCACCTTATTTATGTACATAGATTGGGATAGTCCGATCATCCTTTTAAATCTATCTCTATAGATTTTTATCCTTAGGATAAATGATGCTTCTCCCAAGTCTTTCATGGAAAACTGTTTTGACAACCATGTCATTGTTGACTGCAACATCCCTACATCATTTCCAATAAGTAGGATGTCATCAACATAGAAAACAACAAATGCAACCGCATTCCCACTAACCTTCTTATAAACACATGGTTCATCCGGATTCTTATGAAAATCAAACGTTTTGATTGTTTCATCAAACCGGATGTTCCAACTCCTCGAAGCTTGTTTAAGTCCATAAATGGACCTTTGAAGCTTACAAACCATTTGTTCGCTCCCACTGGATATGAAACCCTGCGGTTGTTTCATATAGATGTCTTCCTTAACGTCTCCATTAAGAAAATTAGTTTTCACATCCATTTGCTATATCTCGTAGTCATAATACGCAGATATGGCTAGCAATATCCGAATAGATTTAAGCATTGCTACTAGTGAAAAAGTTTTCTCATAATCAACTCCTTGTTTTTTAGTATAACCTTTAGCAACTAGTCTTGCTTTAAAAGTTTTCACATCTCCATCTACACCATGTTTTCGCTTGTAAACCCATTTACAACCTATGGGTACAATACCCTGTGGTGGATCAACCAAGGTCCATACCTTGTTTGAATACATGGAGTCTATTTCGGATTGCATAACTTCTTGCCATTTATCTGAGTCAATGTCCGACATTGCCTCATCATAGCTTATTGGATCATTATCCAAAAGGAGTCCCTCTTCATTGTTCTCTAACAATAGGTACAGCCTCTCAGGCACCCTAGAAACCCTTTCGGATCTCCGAAGAGGTTGTGTTTCAGATGGTCCAGTCTCTGCTGTTATGTTATTTGTGGTACTTTGTGGAATTTCTTGTGGTTCTTCATTAAGTTCTATGACTCCACTATTCTTTGAGAGAAACTCTTCCTCTAAGAATACAGCATTCCTCGAAACAAACACATTTTGTTCAGAGGGGTCATAGAAATAGTATCCAATAGACTCTTTTGGATACCCCACAAATTTACATAAGATGGATCTCATATCCAACTTACCTTCTACTATCTGCTTCACATAAGCAGTACAACTTCATACTTTCATATACTTGTACGAGGGTGTTTTGCCACACCATGTCACATAAGGTGTGCTGGGTATAGCTTTACTTGGCACTCTGTTCAAAATATGTGCTGTTGTTTCTAAGGCATAGCCCCAGAATGAAAGAGGTAAACTAGTGGAACTCATCACTGATCGAACCATATCCAACAATGTTCGATTCCTCCTTTCTGAAACCCCATTGAGTTGTGGAGTTCCATGAGGTGTCCACTGTGAAATAATCCCATCATCTCGTAAATAATCAAGAAACTCATTGGTCAAATATTCGCCTCCTCGGTCAGATCGAAGAACTTTAATACTACGACCAATTTGTTTCTCCACTTCACTTCTGAATTCTTTGAACTTTTCAAATACTTCAGATTTGTACCTTAATAGGTATACATAACCATACCGTGAATAATCATCAGTAAAAGTTATGAAGTAGTGGTAGTTCCCTTTTGAACTAACATTTAGTGGTCCACAAACATCTGAATGGATCAAATCCAACAGACCTTTAGCTCGCTCCACTTGTCCAACAAATGATGATTTAGTCGTTTTACCTTTAAGACATGATTCACATGTAGGCAAACTTTCCTTTCCCCTAAGGTCGAGTTTTGGTCCCAATTTGTGAATCCTTTTTTCAGATATATGACCTAATCTAGCATGCCAAATTGTGAATGAACTATGATTATCTAATTTCTTTTAATTTTGATGAATGGTTAGGATGGGACTTTGCGGTGCAACGGTATATAAACCATTTGTCAAATTTCCGGAATATATAAAAGTTGTATCTTTGAAAATGGAACATCTTCCATTCTCAATTACAAACTTAAAACCTTCTTTATCCATCACTGGAATAGAAATTATGTTTCTTATAACATCCGGAACATACAAACAATTTGTAAGACAAATTTTTACACCATTATTTAAAGCTAGACAAACAGTCCTAATTGCTTTGGCAGCAACCCATTGCCCATCCTTACGATTGTTTCATCATTTTCTAACTTTTTACTTCTTGCCATCATTTGCAAATCATTGCAAATATGTGAGCCACAGCCGGTATCCAATACCCAAGAAGAATCGTTAACTGATAAGTTAAATTCAACAACATAAATATCTGAACTTTTCAGGCTTGCAAGATACTTTTTGCAGTTCCTCTTCCAATGCCCAGTTTTACCACAATGATAACATTTATTGGGTTTAGTTAATTTGTTTTGTTCAAGGATACTTGCAATTGGATTTTTAGCCATTTTAGTAGACTGATCTACAAAAACAACAAAAGAAGCAGAAAATAATTAGACTATGGAATTCATATTCATTTAATATTAGGTTTTTAATATCAAATGTCTCCCACTATTAAAATTCCATTTTAATTATGAAAATCTAATTTTCATGGTGGGCTTGAAGTCCAATAAAAATATTCCATATCCCAATTTTATGAGTACGCATGAAACATTTTTATCGTTAGTCAACTTTTGACAATTGTATCTCTATACAACCTTCAAGATGTTTTGCCTCACTTTTTCTTATATACCTCAATTTTATGACCGTATATATTACTCAGTGTCAAATCAAACCCATCAAACATTCATGATAACGGCCCACCAGAATGTCACACGACTCATGGTCAACACAAAGAGGAATCCGTCTCACGAGTATCACTATACTTAGTAGGGATCACAACTTTCAACACAAAACCACTCCAAGACTCATGGTCGATGATAAAGTATCGTAGCATCTCATGTCATCTACTTTTGATGGAAGGCCTAGATTAATAAGTCCCTACTTATTTTTATCCATTATTGATTTGATATAGAATTAATCTCATTAATTCTTTTGGGTTCTTCAAGATCTCATCTTTTACCATTTTTACTTGTGTTTATTTATAGCATCATTCATTACATGAAACGCAAGCATAAATAAACCTAACATACATCTAATGCATGCATGTGGTGGGATGATCATGACCTTGCCTATACGACCCATTCGAGCCAAAATGGGTCTATGCCTATGTACGTGATAAAACAAATAAATAGAACTACTTCTATTACAATTTATTTTATCTATACGTACAAGCACAGGCCTTCGAGATTTACAACTTGTAAAATTACCCACACACGCGTGGGCCTTTCGCATCAAACGGTCTTCAACCTGATCTAATCTTTTAACGATGCAATAATTTAAAATTTTACAAATCATAACTCAAGAGACTCGCAGGTCTCGATAAATTACAATCATTCAATCATTATGAATAAAAGGCTCATGATCATCCCTAAATTAACCATTCATCACATGAATCATCCATATATTCTAAAAACATTCATCATATGAATTAAAAACATATAATTATCCCTAAATAAATATGCTTAAAAATTCATCACATGAATTAAAAGCATATAAATTTACCAAATTTTGTGTGTTGATTTAATTTTGGGATTAATTAAGTTTAACTATTCATAATATTTAAATCTAGAAATAATAAACATTATTATTATTATTATAAATAATAAGTAAAACGGATCACTATCCATTTACAATAAAACAAACAAGTAGATAACCCATCTAAATGGGTGACGTGAGTGGCACAATGTGTCCACCTCACAATTTCTTTTTAAATTGCAAATTCATTTGATGAGCATCTTATGCCAACCCATTTAATAATATATACTTGTATATATATTATTGTACTTTGCAAATCAAATTTGCAAACCAAGCAAATAAATCATGACAATAGAAAATACAAGTCCAGTGGGTGGGCACTTCATGTCTACAAATATATATTTTTTTTAATAATAATGTCATCACATAACATTTATATTGGACAAATAGATACATTATCTATAACTCAACTATTGAGTTGTGACAATTAAAACTTGCAACAATACATCTTTATGTATTTATATTAATCAACAATTGATTAATTAATAATGAAACTAATTTCAATATATACACAACTACTTGTATATTTATATTTATATATATATATATATTAATCAATAATTGATTATAATTAATTAATCATGAAACTAATTTCAATATATACACAACAACTTATATATATATATATATATATATATACATATATATATTTTACTTGATCAGAAATATTTTCTGGCAGTATGAACTCGAACAATTCGATTTATTTAATTAATCCTAACTTTAAAATCAAATACAACTTTTTGTATCACACACAAAATTACGTAATTTAACAATTAATCATGCTTATCATATAAACATAACAAATCAAAATATGATTTTAAAGATGCAAACCGTGGATCTGATACCACTGTTGGGTTCACCTGTACCATACGGGTTATACTCAGCTGAAAAATTATGTTTCAAAAATAAGTATTTATCGTATAAATACTCAACCCATACGTACATGTAGTGAATGCACAGATCGTCATCATTTAAAAACAAGTAATAATACAAATTTTGATTTGTTATAAGTAAATTAAAATTTACCTTTGTTCTTGAACTCCTTCAAATTGACGATGGATGAGAAAATCAATTCCCGGTTTGGTAACTTCCACTTCTTGATGTTACTCGCTTTAGGAATCCAAATGTTTTCCCTCTAATCGTGTCCACCTTTTGAAATCTGGTTCCAAAATAATTTCTTCGCTAGTAGAAACTACTCGGTTTTTATTCAATAAGTATAGAATATATTTTTGAGGAGATTTTTACAAGAACTCTTTCTTGTTTTATATTTTGAAGAACACTTCTTCTTTTCTCTCTTTCAACTCTTGAAAAACTTAGCCAAAAACTTAGCAAAATTGAACATCAAATATGTCCATATTTATACTAAACATTTTAGTATAAAATAATAATATTAGGTAGAATATTTTCATAAAATATAAAAAGTCTTCAAGAATATTTTCATAAAATATTAAGTCTTAAAGAAGACTATTCTCCACCCAATATTCTATTAATAAATATAAAATTAATTATGTGAATTGGTTAACAACTCCAAACCACTATAATTAATTTATTCTTATTAATATTTAATCTTTAATCATATTAAAGACAAATAATAAAATAATAATTCTTGAAAACATTTTCAAGACTTTATTATTTCAATATTTTCTTCCATCTCCTCATTTAATAATCATATTATTGTTTGGATTTGAAATTTGAAATCCAATTTTAAATTCCAACTATTAATTTAGTAATTCCATTAATTACTAAATTAATATCCAAAATTCAATTAATCAATCCAATTGATTAATTTAATATATTCCATAAATTGACATCTAATCAAATTAGATTTGTCAATTAATTCTAACTCTTTACAATTACTATTTGAAGTTTACTTTCATTCAAAAATTGGTGTGACCTTTTAGGTTCACAATTAATACTAGCAGTGGGCTTACAACTCTTTGTAATTTGAGTTAATCTTATTAACTCTTATTCATGAATTAACTCATTAATTCAAGAACCCACATATTATTGGAACATCTAGCAAGTAGCATGAATCTAGTATTAAGTGAATAGCAAGTAAACCTATTTCGATTACAAGTCCATACATGTAAAATCCTTTCGACATCCAATTTCCCGATTAAATCTTGGGTATGATTTTGTTGAAACCCAAATTGATTTAATTACTATGATTCCATTTCAAGTTTAGTAATTCGTTTATGAATTTTTATTCATCCCTCCTTGGCCAAGGACTTTGAATTACTAACTATGAAACACATAGAAAATTCACTTATCTTCATAAGTGACGAATCCTTTGTTGGCCACTGACAAACTTCCATACATATTAATATAATACCCAAAATATCCCTATATACGATTGTGCTAGCAATCAAAATGATAAATCAAAGTAAAACATAATATACACAAAGTTACTATCGTGCCTCAAGTCTAAGGATTAATCATGTACTATTGTAACATGAAAATTCTTATTCGACAGAAAAATTCTCATTAAGAATTTTCATACGGTCATGTTCAGTGAACTTGTTCTCTAACAAGCACCCACATATATGTATTTGCGTCCCACGCTAATATTGATGGAATGCAACATTCTTGTCCAACAAGCGTACATCATATGTGCAAGTCTTTTCCGGATTTATTCGATATTCCATCTCGAAACATCCAATGACTTGGAACTGTATTTAAGATCACAGCTTTTAAGGTATGTTCCATGATCACCATCTCTATGCGCAACCATACCTTATAGCTATAAGTGATCTAGGGACTTTATCTTAAGTGCAAGTATAAGATAAATGCTTACTCTTAAAATAAAGTAATGCCTTTTAATTAATATAATTCCAATAGTTTGTATTTACAAGTAGAATACGTCCAATTCGATTGGAACGTCGGGTATCCTACTCTAACAGTTTCGCCACCACGGATTGTACGTGTTTGAGTAGGGGTCATTTCCGGGCCGGTTCTGATACCCCTTCATTGCATTCACCTCGGTAGTTTGACCTCTATAGCTTGGCTCGACAGCCGACGGGCACACTTCTGAATTGTGTCCTTGGACTCCACATGCGCCGCAAACATTCACGGCCATGGTCTGAATCGGTGTGGAATTTCTAGCATTTAGCAGCCTCATTTGCTCTGTGAGATCGGCTAACTGCTGGGCCATGACATCAGTGCTCGATCCAACCTCATTCACTGTAGACCTCTTTCCTCTGACACTCTTCTGAGACGAGTTAGCACTCATCGTCTCGTAGATAGCGATCATCTCCTCAGCCGTCCTAGCCCCGATATCACGGCTGCATTATCCACCATGTATTGCAGGTTCTGGTGGAGAGAGAAGTAGAAGCTATTTGCTAGTAGCCCCGGAGTGAGGTTGTGGTGGGGGCACTGCCTCTGAAGGTCCTTGAAGCGTTCCCAAGCCTTATGAAGAGGCTCGTGCGGCAGTTGAGCGAATGTGACTATCTGGGACCGGATATTCTGGGTCTTTTGGTGGGAATAGTACTTCCCAACGAATTTGGCATAGACTTCTGGCCAGGTTGTGAGAGAATCTAGGGCGAGGGTCATGAACCACGCCTTGGCTCGGTCCTTCAGAGTCTCCGGGAAGCATCACATTTTTAGATGGTCCTCAGACAGCCCATGTAGAGGAAACATCTGAAGGGCGTTGTAAAACTCCCGGAGAAAGTAGAGTGGGTCCTCGTTGGCGAGCCCGTGGAATGACGGGAGCTCATTGTAGTGGACCACCTTCAGCTCATAGTTGCGGGCGGCTTGTGGCAACCGGAGGAACGATGTTACTGGCCCGATCATGGGTTGAGCTAGGTTCCGGAGGATGTTGCGAGGTGGTTGTTGTTCAGCCATGTCCAGGTTGCTTCCTTCGGACGACTTTGGAGAGTGCTCATTTTTTTCTTGTGATTCCAGGGTCAGCTCCTCTAGAAGTTCCCTCAAGCTTTCACTAACCGACTTGTTAATTGGAGATAGTACACGTCCACTCCTGGTGCGCATACACTAAAACCAACAAGGGTTACGAGCACCAATAATAGATAAAAGAAACAAAATGCAAACAAAATCAACAAAAGAACTACCACCTAACAAAGAAAAAGAAAAACAAGAGAAACACGAAAAATAAGATGAATAAGCGCACAAAATAAACCTAAACCTTCCCCGACAACGGCGCTAATTTGTTGTCAATATTTTTACCGGAGTAGAATCGAAATATTCGTTCTCCGGGTCGTAGCGCAAGGAAGGTTAGCCAGAATATTCTGTACGTTTATTCAAGCACAAATGACATAATTAAAATTCCTAAACATTCTAAATCCAAAGATTTGTTTGGTTTAATGATCAACTACTGCGAAAATTCAAATTAAGCAAATAGATATATCAAAGCAACAACGAAGAACAAGAAGGATTTGAGGAGCTAGGGAGTCGGGGATATCCGTTTCGATTCGAAATGCGATTATCAAGTAAGTGATTGTTCAGCTAAATGATTTGAATAACCGACACGTTCAAGCATTCATTCTCAATAATTCTTCGTAACAAGAGAACAAACTAGAACGACAGATTATCGATTCATTTAGCTTCTAGGCAATACAATTACGAACAAGCCTAGCCTATGCGAACCTAATTCGAACGACTCCTCCTCTTTCGGTTCTAAGAGTTGATTAACTTAGACTAGAAGGTAATTAATCAACTAGCCCGTTTAGAATTAACATCACCAAGCATGAATTTATAATTCAATTGAAACAATTGCAAGTTGAAATGTCACCCTTCAACAATTCTCAAAATCCAACATAATGATTGAAAACCCCTAATTAAAGATTAACTTTCATAAGAAGAACAATCAACGAACACTCACGATCACACACAATTCCGAAACATCAATCCCCTGTCCCTAGCCTACGAATTTAGCTACTCATGATCGATTCAACATCAACATATTCATCAACACAAGCAAACATCATCATATCAAAACAAGGAAAGAAATGCTTACGATTGATAAGAAATCCAATGTCGAAGAACAACGAACAATCTAAATCCAAAAGCTAGGGTATGAGTTTTTAAGCTCCAAATCCAATCCAAAAGCAAAAACTAGTAAAGGATATGTTCTCAAGGTGAAAAACTGTGAAAAACCAAGTTTGGCATCCCCAAATAATAACCTTGGCTCGATCTAATAAGTCTCCAAATTCGAAATCCATGAAAATCGCGACTGTTATAAATCAGGGCATAGCGCCACTATGGTGTGGGTTGCTCCAAAAAAAACTACTTCTCGGGTTACGTGCTCTCGGCTAGCGTCCCTTGGGTCTTCTCCAAGCTAAAAATTCAATCCTCGCATGTTCTAGAAGCATGAACCAATGCATAACTCCTAGGAGCCGGAACCGAATACTGCTATCATTATCTGAACCTGAAACCACCACAACCGGAAAAACACGAAAAACAAGAAAAATAGAAGGAAAAACAAAGAAAATACTAAACACGGCATAATAAATATAAAAACACAAGAAACGACAAAATGGACCGAAAATACCTAAGAAAAGACCTAAAACAGGGGAAACGACACACAAAATAGCAACGAAAATAGTAACAAAAATGGGACAAACAGTCTTCCTTGGGGGAATATTGAAACTAGGCACCTCTGCAGGAAAATAACGAGAAGATTATAACCACCATTAACAGAGGATAATCAACACAAATACAAAAGAGTGCCGAAACATCCGAATAATCTGGTCGAAGATTACCTGGGTCATTCTCGATCCGGATGAGATCGAGGATCTTATCACTGGGAGGAGGACAAGTCTTGTGGGTAAGAAGACCACAGTAGTGAAGAAGATTATCGTCCTTAAGAAGTATTTCGGACGCAACGGACTTGGAATTCCATGTGTGGATCCGTTGGTCGAAGAGGGGGCTTGGGGGAGGAGCTGAGGCCGCCTCTTAGGAAACCTCCTTGACCCAAAGAATGGAGGGCCAAGGGAAAGGGACAGTAGGCTGGACAAAGATGAATTTGTCACTCCACTTAGGGAGGTTGGAAGGAATGTCATTGATGAAGTGAGCGTCGTTATGACTCTTAAGGTAGAGGCCTCGACCTTGTTTAGAAGGGGCATAACAGTAATGAAAGAAGGCTAGGTCGAATTGACCTAAGCGGACGCGACAAAGGATGATAAAAGTGGTCATAAAGCAAATGGCGTTGGGGGGGAGTTGATGCGAAGGAAGTGAGAACCACTCGCAAATGCGAAGAAGCTCGGGATTCAGGGGAAAACGGAGGCCAAGTTTAAATTGAATCTCGAAGAAAGTATAACAGTCTTTGGGTGGACGATCGTACTTGTCAGCAAAAGAAGAGCTGAGAAACGACCAACCGCTGGGGTGGCCAATCTTCTCAGGAGAATACCAAACATGGGAGAGAGAGGGGCGCTTAGTGGAAGTTCTGTGGGGGTTTTTGGTCGAGGTTTTGTTGGAAGGAGAGTTTGAAGCACCAGGCTGAGAAGTAGAAGGAGGAATGGTTGAAGAAGGAGCAGAAGTAGGTTGAGGAGAATGATCTCATTCTCCTCTAACTCGTCTAACGCGCCGAGAGCAGGTCGACGGCGGTGGAGAGAAATGTTATCCATAGTATCCCCGGAGTTGGAAGAAGCAACACGGGCTGTGGAAATACGGGTAGGAACAGAATTGCCGGGGTGAAGAATCGAGAGAGGAACAGCCTCGAGCGCAGAGGGAAGTACTTGAACGTAATCGGAGGAATTGGTTGAAGAAGGAGAGGGAGGTGCAGGATCTGAAAAAAGAAAAACAAGAACAAAATAAAAAAAAGAAAAAAGCTTTCGAGAAAGGCGAAACTTCAAAGAATTAAGGCTCTACGAGGGGGATAATTTCGAAAAAAATTAGAGAAGGAGAACAGGGATTTCAGAAGATTTTAGAAGAGAGAGGGTGAATATCACAAGTGATTGACAAGCGAACACCAACACCCAACATACAAATTCAAAATCCTCAATCAGCAAACTTCAAGACACCCAATTCAAAAAATTCAAAACGAAAAATCTCAGATACATGAAACGTAAAATCAGGAGAGAAGCGACATACTCATAATCGCAGATGAGAGATTTGGAAGAACTCGAAGATCGCAGGGGAAACCGCCGAAAAAGATTAGGGTTCTTGCAAAAGGGATGTTTGAGTACAGGAGAGTTCAAAATCGCAAAGGTGGAAAAACTCAGAAAATTTGCTAAATACTAAATTTACACTTGGAGAGTTGAAGAGTTGAGAGAGGAGAACCGTCGGATTAAAGATAGATCTGACGGTGGAAAACGTTAACTCACACGGAACTCAAAGTGGGCGCGTTATGCGAGTAGACGCTATCATTAAAGTGACTGAAAAATGCAGCAGACGCGTGGCAGAAAAGCAGGCGCGGCAGAAAGGACATGTGACAGACGACTTTATCTCTGGCAATTAATGAGGTATTATTTTGAAAAATAAACGAAAAATCCATCAGATGGTCGATATCGGACACCATGTTATTCAGGAGGGCGATGAGCACAAATTCACTCATATATCGAGTCATTTAGACTCGACCAGAGTGGGGGGGACTAGATGATATATGATATTATACCTACCAGGCTAAACCGGTTTGCTGAACCAGACGAGGAGGTCATATCATGAAGAAACCGAACCAAGTGGCGGAAAGATCGAGCAGCTAACCTGTCGACCAGTCAAGTAGTTGACCAACCCATCACTCGACCAGATGAGTGATCGAGCAACCCATTCGACCTCAACAGGTCGATCATCTTCGAAGACTTAACATTACACTTATCGGCCTGGACATAGGCGCGTGAGAGAGCCTCTAATCGAATTTTAGGAGAATATTATCCCATGTGCAAGGGGACACGTGTCGAGAATGCAGTGGTTGATAACAATAACCACCTCTGACAGCCTACCCCATGTGTAGGAGGACATGCGTCCAAAGCGTATTGGTGCAGACGACAGTGGCGACGGCTACCTCTGACACACACGTATTGTGTGTATGGACGGGCAGCTAGGGCAGACAGCTCATTAAATCCGGGCAGCCCTAGGTCAGGTATCTCACCCCTATATAAAGGGGGTGAGCCTTTCTTCTTGAACACGATTTTCTTTATTATTCACTTCAGTATACTCAAACACATACTGACTTAGGCATCGGAGGCTCTTCACCGGAGACAACCCCCGGTGTGAGAGTTGTTTGCAGGTTTCCGGCATTCTACCGGTGAGGACAAGAATCGATCTACCCCCAAACCAGACCAGGACGTTCACGCCTGCATTAAGCATGAAAGCTCAAGATTTTAATGATTGTGTAGCCAATGCACATCCAATGACTATGGTTCTTTAAAGATGGTGAAGTTTTACAAAATACACTAATCTCTATTGAGTCACAGAGCCAAATAGTGAGAGAGAAGTTGACTTAAATGGAAATTTTGTTAAAAGGAAGACAAAGTTGGTATATGATCTCAGGTGTGATCATAATTCACTTGAATTTTAGCTTGGCAAGTTTTTCTATAAACTATTTAAATAAAAAAAAAATTAAATAGTTAAGTAATTTATTAAATTATAAATAATTGACTAGTTTGTTTAAGTCCAAGTTAATATTGGCTCGTAAATTACGAATAAATATTCTTTTGATTTTTAATTTTAAATATTTTTTTTTATCTATATATTATATACCAAATTTAAACCACGCAAGTAATAAATATAATAGCATCAAGTTTTGTCATAATATTATATACTAAATTTAAATCATGCAACTAATAAGGGTAGTACGCAATATTTTACCAAAATATTTATGTACATTAATTACATTTAATTTAGGCGAGATTTTTCAAATTTTGGCCAAAAAAATTTACCCGATTTAGTAAATCTAGATTTTTAGGCGGGAAACCAAGTATTTTTTTACTGATTTTAGTTACTATTTCAAGTAAATATCATTGCATCTTTATATATTAACTAGTGCGTATCCCGTGCGATGGACGGGTAAACAATATTAAATAATAATTATAAATGAGTATCGAGTTCGAGTTACCAATAAAAGAAGTGGAGAACCAATATTGATCTTCTCTTAAAAGAGCAAGAAAGATATTGTAAATTAAAGATGAGGGTAAACAATATTAAATAATAATTATAAATTAACGATGTGGGGTTAACATGTCATATAATTTACTGTATCTCAATTTATTATTAACGATATAAAATTAGCTTGTTCAAGAGAACATAAAATTTGTATGTTTAAACAATTAAAAACTCTTAAAATATTATATTAACATATGTAAAATTATCTAAACTTTTCTATATTATTATTAAAAGATGTGAAGTCGCCTAAAACTTTTTTAATTTTTTTCGTAAAGAAAATATATCTAAAAATATTAAAGTTTACATTTGTATGAAAGATGTTTTCTAAATATGACATGATAAAATATTATATAAAAGTATATAAAATATTATAAGCCTAAATAAGTACATTATAAAGTTTTGAAAGAAAATTTACCTAGTACATATAAAATAAATATTGTCATGATGCTGAAAATTATGACGACACTACCGCAACTGAAAATTTGAGTATAGAAGATTTTAAAATTATTATTATTATTCTTTTGAGTAATTTGAGTACAAAAGATTTCAAAATTATTATTATTCTTCTTTTAAGTAATTTGAATACAAAAGATTTTAAAATTATTATTATTTTTTAGTTACTGTAAATATTTTTATTATTATTCTTTTGAGTAATTTGAGTACAGAAGATTTCAAAATCATTATTATTTTTTATTTACGGTAAAAAGAAATTTTGTACGCATAAAATTCCACGCCTTATGCAGATTTATCAATTTTACAAATAAAATGGGATTTATTTCATATTGAATATGGAGACTAAGACAATTTTGAAGAAAAAAAAAAACTGTCTATTTTCAAAATTATCCTCTTGATTTTTGAAACAATACATTTGTAATTTGAATTAATTATTGTAAAATTTTGAAACTTATGGCAAAAAATTAAAGAGATGAATTTCGATTAATTTGCAATTTTTAAACCATTTTGAATTTCATGCAAATTGAAACCTAAGAAAAATGAAATTATAAAGTTTTAAGGTAATTTTTTCGGCAATCTGATTGTTTGGAATAAAAAACACAATTGAATTTTTTAAATCAAATATAAGAAAGGATTTTGAATTTAAAATTATATTCAATAATCGAAATTTTTAGAATTTAATGGAACCAAATCCACCAATTTATCTTTTAGAGGTTTAAATGAACGGTAATTTACCAAATCCACCAAATAAATGAATCGTAATTTTTTTTAACAAAAAAAATAAAAGCATCTGATTAAAACAATTGTAGTAGCCGAGTTGATGTTAAAAGAATTTCTGATTTTTGTAAATACTAAAGTAAGTTTATATTATTAAATTAGGCGTAATTTATTTATTTTTTTATAAAATTAAATTTGCAATGTGGTACATGATTATATGTTAAAGAAAATTTTATTTTTTTAATTTGTGAAAATGAAAAAGGAACAACCTAATCTTGCGCAAAAATAAATAACAAACTCCACTTAACAAACTCCACATTAAATGCAATAATTAATGATGCACGTTTGTAAATAAAAAATAAAATAAGAATTTGCTATTAATAGCATGCAATTAATGATCAACCATATTTGATCACGGTTTAACTTGCCATTTTTAAAAATGGTAATTCTTTTTATATTTGGCAAAATTACGGCTAATATCATGACCTTTAGCGAGATTGCAAATTAATCACAACCTTTTAACTTTTGCATAATATATCACGACCTTCAATTCTTTGCAAAACATGCGCTGCCCCAACTCGTCTGACGTGGCACTTAAAATGCCAACGCACCTGCTGATGTGTATTTAACAGACGATTTTTTTTGCATAATTAATCACGACCTTTTAACTTTTGCATAATATATCACGCCCTTAAATATTTTTGCAAAACGATACATGATTTTAAGAGATGATTTTTTTTTCATCTCATTCCTAGACGAGATGAGGGGGAGATTTTGGAACCCTTGGGGATATATTAGGCTTGGGCTGGAGAGAAAACATATTATTGAGACTTTTATCTTTTTTTTTTCATCTCAAAACTCATTCTCTCAACAACTTTCACTTGGTTTTCTTTGAATTTTGCTTGGATTCGAGTTTTGGAGATTGTGGCACTCCATAACGAACACGATTTGGTTTGTAATTCGATTTTATTCTCGACTTGGATTAATAATAATTTTCTTTCATTTGATTATGGAAGTGATTTATTATGTTGAATCTTTTGTTGGGATTGATATCAATATGTGTGGCTAAATCGCTTCGTTAGGGATAGAGGATGTTTGTTTTAGTTCGATTGAGATTCGTGTGTACGTGTTTGTCATTCAATCTATTCGAGTTGTGTTGAATCTACGGTTAGATGTTTGATCATCATTTTAATCTAGTTAATCAATTTGTAGAACCGAAAGGGAAAAAATTGATTGATCTCGGCTCGTTTAGAATAGGCTTGTTTGTTAATAGATTGTCTATATGTTAATTGTTTGATAATTGATCGTTACGAAGAGTTATTGAGAACAAGCCTCTAAACGAGTATGTTATTTGATCTCTTAACCGAGCGGTTGCGTGGTAATTGATTGTTTGAGAACCATAAATGAATATCTCCGACTCCCTAACTCACCAATCATTATTTGAACTCTATTTGGAATTTGAAGTGTGTCTTGCTTTATTTTTAGAATTTGTAGTTGATAACCAAAACAAAAAACAATTGAATTAGAGTGTTTCAGATTTGTTTTCTCTTTTCGTGTGATTGAATACACGTGCAAAGTAATTCGACTAACATTCCTTGAGAGACGACCCGATGTTTGAATCTTTTCGTGTTCCAAAATCTCCAGCTCTAGCCTAGTATATCCCCAAGGGTTCCAAAATTTCCCCCTCATCTCGTCCAGGGATGAGATGGAAATAGAAAATCATCTGTTAAATACACGTCATACTAGTTGGGGCAACAGATGGAAACGTGTATCGTTTTGCAAAAATAATTAAGGGCGTGATATATTATGCAAAAGTTAAAATGTTGTGATTAATTATGCAAAAAAATCGTCTGTTAAATACACATCAGCAGGTGCGTTGGCATTTTGAGTGCCACGTCAGACGAGTTGGGGCAGCGCATGTATCGTTTTGCAAAGAATTGAAGGTCGTGATATATTATGCAAAAGTTAAAAAGTTGTGATTAATTTGCAATCTCGATAAAGGTCATGATATTAGCCGCAATTTTGTCTTTATATAAATATAGATGTATAATTAATTGTTCAACTATTTTCCTCCAATTATAAATGGCGGGAGCATTTCCGAAATTCATTTTTTTACTCAACTCCAATCTCATTCTCTCTCGTGAGTTTTACTAATTTAACTTGGAGCCCCTCTAAACCCTCTAATTCACAAAAGCCATCTCAAATACTCCCAAAACTCCACTGCCACTCTGCCAGACAGTGTGTCACAAAGATTTTTCATTATTCGATTTCGACCTCGTTGGTGACCGATTTCTCTCCCTCACTCTTGATTGATACGTTTTCCATTTTTCGCGATTTTCTTTAGGCTTTAATGGGGAATTAGGATTTGGTTTGGGACGAGTGTTACTAGCTTTCGGAGTTCATGGAGGCCGCGCCTGGTGTCCCGACTGGCGCGCTGAATGGCGGTTTTCCGGTGCCGCCTATGTCGTCGTCTTCTTCTCAGACCTCTCGCAAGGAGTGGCACGTCGTCTCTGAGCAATCGATGCGTAACTCTGGCGACGAGGTTGACATAGCTACTTGCATTTATCTCTTCTTACCTCTTGATAATTTTTGCTGTTATTATTTGTAAATGTGTTTTAAAATGATTCTTATTGAGTCTGCGGGTAGCCGAGTACTACTTGTACTGGCCTTTTCTCGATTTCTGTCTCTCTCACTTGCTCGTAATGCAACCTCTATTGTGAATCTTATTAGGGTTTTTTTTTTCGTAAATCTTGTGTCATTTATTTATTTATTTTTTGCATCTGCAGGGGTTGGATCGTTCGAAGCTGGTCCAGTCTGATGAGAGATTAATATATGAGGTATAGTGTTAATCATTTTGTAAATTATTGTTACATGTTTCTCTGTCTCCTTCCAGTGCCACTATCATGCAAGTCCCAATGATGGTGAGTTGCTATGTGTAATTTAAGGTACATCGTGGGAGGGAGCCAGTAGATGTGGATTTTTGCTCGATAACAATTGATGGATGTTTGGACAATGATATTATGCAGCAGAGGCTTGGTGCCTTAGCAAAACAAAGGGAGGAGCTGCAGCAGGTGGAGATTGAGCTCCGTGCACAGGTCATTGTGAGATCAGAAATCGTGGGCATGCAGAATACATTTGACACTCAGATTAAAGAACATACAGATGCCAATGCCAAACTTCAGGTTTTACTCATTATTTGGGTGGAACACTGTTGTTTTGTTAAGCTTTTTAGTACATGCATTAGATTCAGGGATTTTATTAGGCATGATTTTTTTTGTTGCTAAATTTTATGGTCTGATGTTTAGGTGCATCTGCGTGAAAAAGAACAGACGATACATGAGTTGGGGAGAAAGATGGAAGAAAAAGAAAGAGAACTGCATGCTATTAGATTAGATAATGAAGCGGTTAGCTTGATGATTTCGATGCTCTCTTATGTTTTCCTTACTCTTCAGGCATGTTTTTATCAATAGTTTGTAACAACTGTTTTCTTGAATTAAACCTATTCATTTGTTTTAGCAGGCTTGGGCCAAGGATGATCTTTTGAGGGAACAAAGCCAAGAGCTCCAGAGCTACAGGTACCTTTTGGAGTTTCAATTGGTATTTCGTATTTGGTACTTGAAATTGATGTTTTGTTTAAGTGATGAATGTGTGCTTTGTTTGCTCTATTTTTTTTTTTCGATGGATTGATTGTTGTATGTCCATTGCATATGGAGCTGGAATAGTCATTGTTGACAATTCTCCTGGCATAGTGCTAATAATGGACTAGATCAAAATGGCTCAATTGAATTCTAGTGCTTCTTCTAATAAGTTTCTAGAAAAAAAATATATCAAACGACGCAACGCACCTTGGGTCGTTATGGAAACAGCCTCCTTGTATAATTACAAGGGTAAGGGCTGCGTACAACTGACCCCCCAGACCCCAACCTGTTGGGAATATACTGGGTATGTTGATGTGATGTTGATGATGTTGATGGATTGATTGTTGGAATCAAAGCATATATACTTATATATTTTAATTTGTTGTATCGCTGTATTTTGTGTTGGCCAATGCGGTAGGTCTCTTTTCTCTGCTGATGATTTGATATATCGATAGTAAATTCTATTCTGCGTGTTTTGAAAAATTTTTGGTTACACACACTTTATCTTGCAGGAGGGAGAGGGATAACTCTGAAGCTGAAAGGCTGCAACATATTAAGCAAATCCATGATCTTCAAGAACATATTCAAGAGAAGGATCGCCTATTCCTGGAGTTGCAAGATCAGGTCTGTTGGCACCAACATGCTGATGCATATACATTTATATTATATATTTTCTTATGCAATCGTTATTCATTAGAAGCACCTTGATTCAAGTATCTTAGACAGTTGTAATCTACAATATTTTGCACAAGTTGAAGAAGCTGTTATATTCTCGGAATCCATCTTAGCTAGTCTGCTTACATTTTCTTATGTTAATGCATGATGATTCTGCTTTAACGCTTTTGAGGCAATGCTATTCTTCAATGATGTTTTTTTGGAAGTAAAACGGTTGCTATGCTCTGTACTGCATGTCTTAAATTTTGCTGCAATATTATATATATAAATTAGAAGCACTGATAGTTTTTCTTTTCATTCAGCATAGGATTGCTCAAGAAACCATCATTTTTAAGGATGAGCAGTTGCGAGAGGCACAAGCATGGATAACTCGTGCCCAGGAAATGGATGCTTTGCAATCAACTACCAACCACACTTTACAAGCTGAACTGAGAGAACGCACAGAACACTACAATCAGCTTTGGCTAGGTTGCCAAACACAGGTGATTAAGCTATAGTGATTGATATTTGATTCAATGCGACATCTGATTGTGCCTTTTATTTCAGTATATGCTAACTTAATAGTATTGTTTCTATCAGTTTGATCCAGTGCGACATCTGATTGTGCCTTTTATTTCAGTATATGCTAACTTAATAGTATTGTTTCTATCAGTTTGCTGAGATGGAAAGACTACATTTGCTTATACAACAGTTACATCTTGAATTGGCTGATGTCAAAGTAAAGGGTGGGAGTAACTTGGATAGTTCAAATACCTCGTGGACGAACGCGAAAAGTCCTTCTGAACTAGAAAAGATCAATGACAGCCAGCTTGAGATAAATGATAATACTACACAGATTGCGGATTCTAATGGCCTACAAAGTGGAAATTCTGAAAGTGGTTCTGGATTAAACATCTCAACACAGGTAAAATATTCCTCACTTGTTGGTTGCTTCTGTTGCTTGCCTTTGAAGATTGTTGACCTCATAATTATTATTATTTTTTTTTTCCTTTTAACTTTTATACCTGTGATTTCCCTAATGATTTTTTTTTTAATTTTTTTTTTATGCAATCATTTCTCTGCACTTCATTCACACAGAACGATTTCCTCACAAATTCCTGGTTCTAGTCTTTCCTTTTTAATTTATAACAACTCTACCTCTTCCTAGAAGCCACTTCAAGAATCGTTTTCCAATGTTGGGACTATAGTCCAGAATCCATAAGATGAACTATAAATTAGGCTGTATTCCTTTTCTTGTTTATTAGGGCGACCACAGTCATGTTACATTTGCTCCTTCATCCCTACTCGGTATGCCAACCTACATTCCAACTGGACAGATGGCTGCTTTACATCCCTTTGTGATGCACCAGCAAGGTCTACCACTCCCATCACATGTGCTGCAAGCTCATCTTCATGCTGTATCTGCAATGCCACCCACACACAACTGGCAGGACCAACAACAGGTTAATGACATGTCCACCATTTTTTTTTTCCTATTTGATGATTCTTAAAAGTTGCAAAACTTTCTTAACATGGACGCTTTTCTTTGCTTTACCACCAAGCCTCAGCCAAATGACCAAAATGAGCCCACCCATAACCAGTATCATCAGGAAGTTGAAGAAAAACTATCCAGAACAGACTCCCTGTACAATTGTGAACCTTCAATGAATGACCAATTAATTTGTGCGGACTTTCCAGATGCGAAAATCAGCCAAGGTTTAGATGCTGATTCTGTGAGTCCATTAGCAAATGGAGAGGGACAGGTTAGTAGCCAAAAAATATGAGTTCAGATTAAGGATAAATTCCAACTTAACTTTTGCACGGATTGATTCCATATCCTTCTTTTTGTCACTTTGCTGACATCATATAGGTTCTTGATACGGTTGATACAACCTACAACAATTCCAAGTCCCCACAGAGGCTGCACCTGATATCTTCCCAGTTTCGCGATGCCCTTAGCCTGAATCCCATTGAACGTGGAAAAGGAGCTGAGGTTTGATTACTCTCATCCCTGCATTGACCTGGCATAATTTTTATTTATTCATTTATGTATGTGTGTCTTTGCTGTAGTTTATATTCTGGGTGTGATTAGAGTTCATTTTATTCTAATGCTATCTCAGGAGAAGACAGTCAAATCAGGGTCTGACCAGGAAATCAAACATCAGAATATGATGTCTGAACATTCAAATCTTGCCATTAGTGCTTCCACTTTTGAAGCAGTGGCTAATGCTGAAACTTTAAGTGAAGCAACCACAGATGCTGCCTCGAGTGTAGATTTGGCAGATTCAACTGTTGCTGCTGGGCAGAAAAATAACATCGTAGGAAAGCCTGAGGACAGTTATCTGATTGACGAAAGAGCATTGCTGGCTTCCATAGCCCGTGCAATAGGATCTGGTGGAAGAATTAGGATCAGCACTACGGTGAGCAAACTAATTTTATTGTCTATATGTTTAGGAAGTATGTATTTGACTGTTTTATAACGTAACTTATGCCTTTTCCAATGCATGTGGACAGCTTCCTAATCGACTTGCCAAAATGCTTGCCCCGCTTCACTGGCATGATTACAAAAAGAAATATGGGAAGCTTGATGAATTTGTGGCCAGTCATCCAGAGGTATGGCATCCTTTTTTTTCTTTTTTCTTTTTTTTTTTCTTGTGACTTGTCCTTTTCAGA
>CACSLK010015718.1:257953-269116 GCA_902706635.1 Striga hermonthica
TTTACATGCTTTACGTCCAAACCGTTCATAATTACCATCTTAATCACTTGTTACATTGTTGTTAGAAATCATATAACAACATTTGGAAGCTGCAAAGAGAATCGAGAGAGATAGGAGAAAAGATTCGAATGCTCTGAGGGCCATAAATCCTCTGCCGAGATATTTGAAGAGAGAAATAGAACGTGCGGAGTGATTGCAGAAGAATCGCTATCAGATAATTAATCCGTTGAGAGTTGGACTTAGTCGTTGCGAAGAAGGAGATGGGAGAAATCTGATTTTTTGCACGTGATTTCAACATTGGGTCAATCTCAATAATTTAAATTGGGTCAAAAAGAATATAAAGGATATGGGCCGCATACACAAGAACAATTGGGCTGAATAATTAATGAATTCTTTGGCCTCAACGCTAACTTAAAGAGTCGGGATCTATATCCGAGGGATAATATCGAACAATTTGATTGACGACGAATGATAAAATAGGATGGAGAAATTATTGGAATAATATAACATATATTAACACAATAATAATAAATATATTAACAGGCAACATAATCAATTATGAAATTCATCAATAAAATAATAATGACAAATAAAAATAATAAATAATAATAATGCAATAAGAAATTATCCCTAAATATCCACAAATAAACGGGGCATTACAGTCTACCCACCTTAAAAAGAATTATGTTCTCGGAATTCGAAACTAAAAACATCCAAACTCTAAAATACAACATCAAACATAAAGTTTGGATATCTCCTCCTAGTCTCGGTTTCAGTCTCCCCAGTCGCCTCGGACTTGTCTTGCCGGTTCTATTGCACCTCGACGAGATCGACTGTCCGGGTCCTCAGCTGATCAACCTTCCGGTCCTGTACGAACACCGGTACCTACTCATAGGTAAGGCCTTGCTCGACCTGCAACTCGACGAAGTCCACCACGTGTTCGGGGTCATGCACCCCGACAATACATGCGGTAAAGCTAACCGGTAGGTCAAGTCTTCGACTCGTGTGAGATTCTGAAAGGGTCCGATATAGTGAGGCCGAAGCTTCCCCTTCTTCCCGAAGCGAACCACATCCCTCATGGGTGTGACATCCATGAAGACATTTATACCAACATCAATCCCACGGTGATTGCATAGTCTCCAATCGAGACTCAAGACTCTGCTCGACCATGTAGCACATCAAATTCCTGCCGGCTCGAGGGACATCCCTCATGCGGCTATGCAATAATCAACAAAACTCACTTAATAGAGAATTAAGTGATATTGAAAATTTATACATTGGTTCAGTGGAACTTGGAGCTCTCGGTTCAAGGTTCGAAAGACAAGGTTCAAGAGGGTTCCAACATAATTTGGTACAGGAAACTGCTCGAATGGTTCAGAAACAAATTGACAGTACAGGTAGATGCACTGTCCCTCGAGAGGTGGCACACTCACTGGCGCTGCATATGTGGGGCGTTGGGACGCGGGTGTGTACCTGTTCGAAGACCAACTGCAAGGTCAGGGTTTAGCCGTACGTACTGGCATGGTGAGTTTGGCGTCCGGTGATGGCGGCTGCAGCTCGCGTGCGAGTCAACGGTCGACTGTGCACTAGCCTCACGTCTCTCAGCACGGACATGCGTGCTCGGCTACCACTTCGCGTGGCTACACCCGGCCAGGGCCGACTTGGGTCGAGGTATTGAGAAGAATCTCTCCAAATCAAAGGTAAACATTTCCAAGGTAATTGGGAGGAACAAGGGTTTTCCACAAAATTTCGAACGACAACAATTTGGGGTTTATCAAAAATGATTTCCCCCATCATGCAGGTATAGAACAACTTCAATCGTTTCAAGGGTCTCAAAATTTTTTTATTAAGGCATAAACTGAGTTCCAAGTTTACCACCTTCCCTGATCAACACAGTCTCCATCGAACAAACAACGATGGAGGTCAGGAAAACTACCGAAAGAAACGAGGATCGGTTCTTCAGCCGGGAATAATCCCAAACATAGTGTTCACTACCGAATAATGAAACGCTTAGCTCATTCGACTCTTCCGACTAACAGTGTCGGCCATCACATCAGCTCTTGGTCAAGTAGCTAACCGTTCCGGCAGTCTTAAATGAGCTTCCAAAGATTACTATAGAAGAATATCAAAAGCGAAGACGACTCTGCACTTCGCGATGTGCTTGCACCAGGCACGGCTACCCTCCTTAACAAGATTTTTTTTTTTTCAAAATCTTTTAAGGTGGAGAAACACTTCTCGACTCCCCAAATTCATATCGAAAAAGAGACATCACAAAACAAGATTCTCAACTTATGAGGATAGATAAGGATCATCAAAGAATTAAAATGCTTAACTACATCTGAAATCTCATCCCATGCAAAGGAAGAGAAAGCGAACAAAATTCCAAAGTATTGAAGTTGAGCAGAATAAAGGAGTCTCAAACACAATTCAAAACTGTCCGCCACGCGAAAGGAAAATAAATGGAAGTCTGCAAAGTTTCCGAGAAAGCAAAAACTTAGGAAAAGAAAACAAAAATAATGTGGCTATACAAGTTCACGATTAACTTCCTCCACAATCGATTCAAGTCATCTCCGGTTAGTCCTGCTACCGATAATGGTCCTGGCCTAAAGACACTAAGCAACACTTTTAGCAAAAGAACTGCCAAAACCTGAGCTTAACACGAAAAAATACTAATATGTATATGCCACAATTCTAGTACGAGACTAAGGTCTCTAGAGTTCATCAAAATTCAATATAGGTGGATAAATTACTAAGCCCCGAATTATAGCACATAAATAGTAAACAATCATTTCATAAGTAATCTCAATATTACTTATGACTTACATACCTCAAGCGGTGCGGCATGACGAAGATGAGTAGTCAATGCGTACACTCATATATTCATAAATGCACATAAATCACGTTGAGCAGTCTACAGAAACGCAGACTGGCTCTGATACCAAACTGTAACGCCCCACTTTTATTTGACGAAAGTCAAGTACTTTTCAAAAAGTCAAACTTAAAATTTTTCAATATCTTTTCATAAATCGGTGGCGCTACTTAACTTAAATCACATAAATAACGTAATTCATACTCACATAAATCATAAATCATAACCCAATGTTTTCATAAATCTCAAGTTCATCAAAATTATTCCAAAGGGAACATCTTCCAAACCAAAGTTCTCAAAAATCTCAAATTTATAATCATAAATACTAAAGTTCCCAAGTCAAAATTAAGCATAAATAAATCTATGTCTACTAGCATGCAGAATAAACTAAATGAGGTCAGTCAAGACCAACACCACTCGTCTTTTATCTCGTCAGCCAACACCTGCTTAACATGCATCCATGAAGAGCAGGTGGGAGTGAGCACGGTGAACTATAGTGATCACTACTATGTACATGAACAATAATATTATACGAGAGATTAAATGGCATGGTCGCAGTATGTATACGAATTATTCATTTATCCCAATTTTTCCATCACATATATCATCAATCAAGACTCATGTGCACACCTATATCAATAGACTACTGCTGATACACGTATCGAATGCCTTCTCTCAGGCCTTACAACGATGCCCAAACAATAGGAGTATCCCCCCAAAGGCCCGGCTCTGCATTGTACTTACAACAGGGTTCATAGCGTCGACCGAGCTCCGCCCTGGTCTCATCCACCGACCGAGCTCCGCCCTGGTCTCATACCGCCGATCGAGCACAACCCTGGTCTTACTGGTGTAAAAGGGAGATTACTCCAACGGGGTCCGTTCTATAACTACGGGGATAACCGTTCGACGGCCGGTACAGCTCACATCAAAGGTTACATGTTCACATGCATACATTGATCACACCCACATAAATAAATAATTACCATTCATGGCATAAACATTTTAAATAAAACCCACTTGGATACCGAGATATAGCTAAACACAGGGTTGAAGGAATAATGGTAAAAGTTCAGCTCGATGAACCTGCAACAATTATAATAGCCTATCAACTGACTATCTAATACAAGACAACACACAAAGCACATATACTTAGACAACTCTTATACCTCACGTAAAATGGAGTGACTACTGGACTTGAACACAACTCTTATACCTCACGTAAAACACAAAAATCATGACAACATCAATAAAATCCAATTCGAACCTAAACAATGGAAAACCGAGCATTAATGCTCCAAAATAAACAAAATTCAGAATCTGGAGTTAGACTCAACCAATGAACCTGAACCTTTACCATATCACAAGACATACAAAAAGACATAATGTCACCAAGTTTCAGCCCTAAATTCATCCGGGAGCATTTTTAAATAATTAAAGCAAACATAGTGCAAAAATCCGACGTTAATAGTTCATATAGCTACACTTTGAATTTAAATCCAAAATTTTGACACAATACAGAATACCACAAGATAACATACGCCTAAACGTTTCAGCTCAAAATTCCAAGTGTACGATTTTTAATGAATTTTATGAAATTTTGACTAGAAACCGATTTAATGAATTAAAAAAGCTACAAATGGAGTTTCGACTTGAAAATTTTACACAACTTACAAAATCATCATAGGACATCAAATATAAAATTTCACGGTATTTAGACAATCACACAATTTATCATGAAATAAATTACGATTCAGCAGCATGCTCGGTTTAGAAAATTCATAACTCATGATATACACATCGAAACGAACTCAAACCAAAACCAATAAATCAAGGAAAACTCCAAGTACCTATAACTCCAGGATTCCACAAAAAACACCACTCGAAACTCAGTTCGATAATTAAGCAAACCGACGTCAATCACTTTGACATCCAACTCATATATAAACACAATACAAGGCTCGATAATACATCCAAGGTACGTAAACAATTAATAGATCACACGTTCAGCATGTAACACACATTATTACGCACGTAAACACGTAAAAAATTTATACAAGCGGGATAAAGCCATCAAGTACCGAAAACGGACGAGACGACAGCCCGAGAAACGCGACGGAGGTGCAGCGAGTCATGATTCTCTTTCACTTGGCAGCGGCGATGAACTCGTCGTGCGGCAGAGGACGAGCTTGAGCAACAATGATCAGCTCGGGGGTAAACTTACAAGCACGATGACGAGTGGTGGCAGTTCGGTGATGGCCTGAAGTCGCACGCGCGTTGGGAGCGGGAAAAAAGAATACGCCGGGACTCGTTGGCTTTGTTCGGCACTCCGACGAAACACGACAGGACTCAACGGCTACGCTCGACACTCTGACGGGACTCGACGGGACCCGACGACTTAGAACAGTGGTCCGACGATTGCGATGGTGATGATGATCGTGACGAGATGCTGTGCGATAATGAGATGATGGCGACTCACGTTGATGAACGATGAAGATGATGGCGAGCTCAGTGATCTGCTGCGCGATGGATGAGGATGGTGGTAGCGGCTTGTTGTACGACGGATGATGGGTTGCACCAGTCGGGGCTCGCCGGTGGTGAGGAAGCGACATGATGGACAGCAGTGAGGGCCTGCAAGTGTCTCGCGATGGAGGATTTTGAACACGCCAGAAAAAAAGGACTTTTCGGAAGAGTGGCAGGGCAGCGATGATGATGATGCTTGATGGTGATTGAGGAATCTTGTCGGGGTTGCAGGGTTTTGCCGGAGGAGGGTGGTGGAGCTCGGAGCTGGTGATTGGGTTGCGGATTTCTGGGGCCGGCGATTAACAAGTTCTCAATTTTTTGTTTTTTTGGAATTTGGAAGCTGCAAAGAGAACCGAGAGAGATAGGAGAAAAGATTCGAATGCTCTCAGGCCCAGAAATCCTATGCCGAGATATTTGAAGGGGGAAATAGAACGTGCGGAGTGATTGCAGAAGAATCGCTACCAGATAATTAATCCATTGAGAGTTGGACTTGGTCGCTGCGAAGAAGGAGATGGGAGAAATCTGATTTTTTGTACGTGATTTCAACATTGGGTCAATCTCAATAATTTAAATTGGGCCAAAAAGAATATATAAGATATGGGCCACATACACTAGAACAATTGGGCTGAATAATTAATGAATTCTTTGGCCTCAACGCTAACTTAATAAGCCGGGATCTATATCCGAGGGATAATATCGAACAATTTGATTGACGACGAATGATAAAATAGGATCGGAAAATTATCGGGATAATATAATAT
Organism: Striga hermonthica; assembly: GCA_902706635.1. Lineage (NCBI taxonomy): Eukaryota > Viridiplantae > Streptophyta > Magnoliopsida > Lamiales > Orobanchaceae > Striga > Striga hermonthica. Next base: position 264,104 of record CACSLK010015718.1, read on the forward strand.
AATATATATTAACACAATAATAATAAATATATTAACAGGCTACATAATCAATTAGACAATTCATCAATAAAATAATAATGACAAATAAAAATAATAAATAAAATAATGCAATAATAAATTATCCCTAAATATCCATAAATAAACGAGGTATTATAGAACCAGTCCGGCGAGCCTCCTCCGCCACGACCTTGCAGCGATTACCATCTTAAATCGCCATCATCATCCTCTGGTCGCCGCCCCGAGCTGCTACCTTCAACCGTGGTGTTCCATTGCTGCCACCATCGTTGTTCGTTGCGTTGCCCGCTGACCGTCGCACCCCGTAACGCGATCGCCGTTCCCAGCATTTCCTCGCGCAAAGAAGCCCCGCGAGCGTTGTCGTACCTCTGTCCGTATCACAAGCCCTAGCCGCCGCTGCTCATTGACCGTCGCTGATCGCTCGTCGTCCCCGTGTGTGCGTATTTGTCCCATTCGGCCCCTTTACTCGTTTCGTAACCCCGTCCCGAGAACGGTACCCGGGCTAAACCCTCGACTTATTTATCTCGCATTTACATGTATTAAAGTGCTCGTATCCGTGTCGTTATTACAGAACGTGAGAGTTCGGCTAATTATATGCCGTAGTTGAATATCTTGTATAATTATTGATATATATGTTGAAATTGGATACCAAAGTGATTGCCGTCACTTTGAAAATTTGTTGAACTGAGGTTAATGTAGTATTTTACATGGAAGTGCTCTGGATTATTGGACTTAGGAATGTCCTTGACGCAACGATTTTGGCCTTGCGTCGTTTCGATGTGTATATTAAAAGATATATATTTTTGAAAATTGTGCTGCAACTCGTTTTTGCTAAAATTACTATAAATCGAGTATTGCTCCAAAAATTCTGATTTTCGGATAGGTGGTTTCATTGCTGTTATATTACTTGTAGTTTAAATTTGAGATTTTTGTATGGCCTTTAGCCTCATCAAAACTCGAAAACCGTTCTGGGCTGTTTCGTAATAAATTCATATAAAAATAAAATTTTCGTCCAAAATGGCTAATTTTTTAATATGCTTTCGTTCTATATGATATCTTGCTGCTGTAAAAATTTCAAAGTTAAATTTGTACTGTAGCTATTTTAAATGATTTAATTCGATTTCTGGTCAGATTTTGCTTAAATTATTTAAAGTAGTTAGGAGCATGTTTAAGGGTTTTCCTTTGTTGAAGATGTGTATTTTTCAGCCCTTATATTCTGTAAAAGTTTGAATTTAAATGTCCAAGCCTAACTCCTTATAGCTCCAATCTTATAAATTTTGAACTAGTCTTTTAACTCATTTTTGGCACCGGTTGGCCTTGTTGGCAAATTCTTGACCGTTGACCCCGTTTTTGTGTCAAACCTTTATTTTCTGCTTTTATATGATTTATTAATTGGTTGGTCGAGTCAAGGAGTCATCCTAATGATCCAACACCACAACTTCCACAATTTTTTAGTCGATGTGATTCGACTAAGTATAATTCTCGTTATCTTTGTAATAGTCGAGATAGTTGCTTATGGGACTATCTTGACTTATGTAGGTGTCTGACGAGCAGTGCCTCAATCACCTACGACTTTCTGGTTAATTTGCTTTGTCATCCGACACCAGGTGGGTTTAATTTGAAAATTGTCTATGCTGTAATTGTTATTACCGTTATTATTGTTTCCTTGTGGTATGATCAAAGTATGCATGTGAATAATGTAACCTTCGATGTGAGCTGTACCGGCCGTCGAACGGTTATCCCCGTAGTTATAGAACGGAACCCGTTAAGGTAATCTCCCCTAGCGCCTGCGAAACCAGGGTCGTGCTCGGTCGAGGCATGAGACCAGGCCAGTGCTCGGTCGGGATTATGAGACCAGGGCGGTGCTCGGTCGGTTCCCCGTTGTGAGCCAGGGCGGTGCTCAGCCGACGGGGGTCACTCCTACTGTCTTGGCATTCGATGTGAGGCCAAGGGCCATGCGATATATAGCCGGCAGTAGTCTATTGATATAGGTGTGCACATGAGTTTGATTATTGATTATTGATGGGAGATGGGATAGATTAATGCTTCGTATACATGCTGAGACCATACCTTATTGGTTATTGATTACTGTTGAATATTTATATTAACGTTTAGTGCATAGTGGTGAGCACTACTGTTTCCTCTTGTGCTCATCCCCACATGCTCTTCATGGATGCAGGTTAGTATGGCGGGCACGGTGGAGGGAAGCGAGTGGTGGTCACAAAAATTGTTATTGCTTCCGCTTGAAATTGAATTATTGTTATTATTGTCTTATTGATTACTGGATTATTGATAGGGAATGTATTCCCTAGGTTTGTATGAGTATTGAATAATTGGATTGGTTATCGATTATTGAACTGAACTATTCTTGGATTATTGATTATTGAGAAATGAGTACTGAGGATTGAGTATTGATGATTGTTTGAATTTTAATGTTGGTTTTGAAAATGAGTAGTGCCTCAAGTATTGTTTTGAATAAATTCAAAAAATTTATCTTGAATTTTGGCAAATAAAAGTGGGGCGTTACAGTTTGGTATCAGAGCCAGTCTGCATTTCTGTAGACTGGTTAATGTGAATTATTTGATTATGCGAATTGACCTTGAGTCATGACCACTCGCTCTCGTCGTGCCGCGCCAGCTCAGGTATGGGTACCTGAATAATTTTGAGATTAATATGCATTCGCCTGATTATTGTTTATTAAAATAAAATTGGGGCTTAGGAATTTATCCTCCTACTTTTGAGCATTCTCGAACTCTAAATGAGTGTAAACTTAGTTGTATGAACTTGAACTCTAGCTGTATAGAGTTAAGTTCCGACTTGAGAAATTGTTTGTTTGGAAATTCGATATAATGTTATCGAGTTGAATTCTATTTATGGCAGTATTTTTGCTATAAGACTTGTTGTCCTCAAGAGAGGACCATTCGCAATGCCATCTTGAAAGGAGGAGGCTTAAATAAAGGGAGCAGACGACCGAAGGAGTCCCAGTTGTTTGGGTATTCGGGAGTCTGTAGCCGTTGTCGATAGGACCATTAGATGCGCGAATAGAACCCAGTCAAAGGCGGTAATGACTTATCCTTTCGCGAAAATTATCTTCCGTATATTAATCCGCGAGCGATTTTCCAGCAGTAGCAGGACTTACCGAGAATAGCTTGAACTGATGAAGGAGGCGATGAATCGCGGACTCGTGGATGCGAGGCAACCTTGTTCCATTTTTAATTCTTGTCTTATTATAGCCTTTTTCAAACCCTTGCCTTTTTGTATGGCAAGCAATTTTGAATTTTGCTTGAAGCTTCCTTCGTTATCCAATTTTAGTGTTTTGATAATTCGCTTGATATTCCCCTTCCTAGCATGGAGCTTCAAACAGAATGGAGTATCGGTATCTTTATTGATCCTTGTCTTTTAAAACCTGTTTTATGATACCTCTAAGTCGACGCATATAAAAGACTGTTTTTCCTCCTTAAAAAGGGTTATGGTGAAATCTTTTAAGGAGGATAGTCGAGTCTGGAGCAAGCACATCGTGAGGTGCGAAACCATCTTAGTTTTGAATTCTGTTCGTCGCAGTCTTTAGGAAATCCCGTTCTTTTACTTCTTTTGGAATTTTGGGGAGCTGACGTGATGTCCGATGCTAGTAGACAGAAAAATCGAGGCGAGCTAGTTATTGTATCTCTCGGCAGGAGCTGCTGATTTAGGACTATTCCCGACTGTATAACCGTATTAGAACCTCTTTGAGAATTTTCGTCTACCTCAATCGTTGATCTCTTCGCGTATTAAAGAGTTTTGAGGAGCTGGTGGACTTGGAGCTCGAACATGCCCTTGCTATCTTTGAGACTTTTGAAACCTTTGAAATTGTGAAATGATTGAAATATATATTGGACCCAAAATTCTCGTTAATTTGTAAAACCATTTCTTTTGGTGATTTGAGATTGTAACCTTCTTGTGAAACCTTGAACCGAACGCCGGCCCTGGCTGGGTGTAGCCACACCAAGTGGTGGCCGAGCATGCACGACCGTACTGAGAGACGGGAGGCTTGCGCGCGGCCGACTGTTGACTTGCATGCGAGCTGCAGCCGCCATCATCGTACACACAAACTCCCCAGGCCAGGGTATACGGCCAACCATCGATATTTTTCCTGAATTGTTGAAACCGTTTCATGCTGGAATACTTGGTTATACTTTTGAACCCCTATAGTTCGAACCTTGAACCGAGAGCTCCGAGTCCCACTAAATGTGTGTAAATCCTTAATCGATGATTTCAGATTGGGGAGTGTAGCCAATGAGTCCCTATGCCTTGTTTGAGAGTTTCTCGAGTGGGCAAATTGGGAATGCCGTATTGCTATTGGTCAATCCTTATGTTTGCACATAAGGGCTGCATTCGACTCGTGGAGTCAATATCATGTGGGTACTCATGGGTATAGGCCAAGCCGGAGTACGCTGGCAATACACCGAACGACCTGTTGACGTCTTGTGTGTTGTTAGGTACAAAGTTAATTGTTGATACTCATGGGTATAGGCCAAGCCGGACTGAGTCTCTTGCAAGAGGATGTGCGCCTGAGCTCGGGCAGGATTGATCACCCTCCCATGACATAAAGCAAACATATGAGCATAGGGCGAGTCGGATTGAGTCCTGTATGTGAGTGTATGCTTTTCGAGTATGTCGTTTTCCTTTAGATGCGTGTTATTTCGTATTTCCAAGGACGAAAATATTTTAAGGAGGATAGATTGGAATGCCCCGTTCGATTTATAGAAATTCTCGGAATATTCTGTTTATTGAATATTATTAAATTTATTTTACTAGTCGCGATCGGAGTACTCGATCGTTTTAATTTTTTAAATGTTCGTCGTAGGCGATTCGGTTTAATCGCGTGACCCGATTATAGTCTGTTTAAATATGGAATAATTGGTTTTATTAATTATTGTCTTTATTGTTATTATCATTGTTACTTAAATACCTAATTTCTCTTACTTGTTTAATTGATTTATTATTATTATTATTATTATT
>CACSLK010015718.1:365450-380681 GCA_902706635.1 Striga hermonthica
ATATATATATATATATATATATATATATATATACACATATATATATACCCCTATATATTACTTCAGAACGTCCCTCTATATATTAATTCAGAACGTGCTGAGCTTAAGTGGCATGCTCGCATGTTTCAGGATCTTATGTGGCAAAATTACATGTTTCGTTATTAGGCTTGAGTAGATTTTAATTTAATTACAATCTAAAAATAATTAGGTTCGGATTATCCATAAATATGTTGATTATATATGGTCATGTTACATTTATTAATTGCATTTTAATATAAATTCTTATTATAACCATTGAATTGTAAATTTACTTTAAAAGTTAATAACTTTTGTATTTTTTATCAGTTTTACATATATAGTGTATCAAATTATTCATCTCTTGATGAACTTCGATTAACATCTATATTGTATGTATAAAAAAATAAATTATATTTATCTTTATAATAGTAATAAAATCAATTTGTATTATTTAAAGAAATAAATTATTTGTCAATTAATATATTTATGTTTCAAGTAGTTCTATGATAAATGGGTGTTGTTAGATACCGCCCCCTTTTTAATTATTACCGCCCCCCAAAAAGACAGTTTTACCCTTTTTAATATAAAAATAATTTTTTTTTTTGGGCTGGCCGGCCTTGAATGCCGGCCGTAGCCGTGTCGGCCTTCTTTTTGCCGGTAGGCCGGCCCATGCACGGCCGGTTTTGCCGGCCGGCCGGCCAATTTTTTATTTTTTTTTTCTATATATATATATCAAATTTTTAATTATATACATTATATTAGAATTTAGATTTATGTTATAAATTAGAATTTAATATCTCATGTTAGAATTTAGAAATTGTTAAAGTGTAAATTATAACTAATTAACTTATAGAATTTTATTATTATTATGTTAGAACTCATTAATTATTATGTTATATAACATAATATTAATTATCTCTAATAAAATACTAATGAGTGATGCTATTAAAAATTATAATTCTATTTTTTTCTTAAATCCGCTCCTTTTCAACTCAGTAATAAATTTTAAAATACAAAATAATATTTTGACTTAAATTTGAAATTCATAAATACCAATTTAAATAACAAATTGAACGAAAAATATCAGATTTTGTTAGAGTAATTTATTGAGACCGATTAATTCAATATGATTTGACCGAATTTTGTGACAAGAGATTGTTTGACACTTTTCTCAGAGTTATATGATTCGTGTGAATATTATAGTAGGAAAAGCGTTCTAACAAAATAGTAATAAATTCTGATTTATAATAGTAATAATCTATACCATAATAATTTCTAACTTCTAACATAGTAGTACTAAATATTATTTCATAAGGCTATCAATTCTAAATCATACCATAATAATATCCAACTTCTAACATAATAGTAATAAATTATAATTTATAACATAATCAGTTTTAATCTATAATACAATAATTTCTAACCTCTAACAAAATAGCAATAATTTCTAATTCATAAGACAATAAATTCTAATCTATAATACAATAATTTCTAACTTCTAACATATTTGTAGCGCCCCGTTCGATTTATAGAATTTCTCGGATTAATCTATTTATCGAATCTTAATTTTGAGATTATATTTTATATTATTATATGGATACTGTGATTATATAGCTCGTTCGATTTTATTTTATCAATCGTCGTTTGAATTTTCGGTTTAATCGCGTAAGCCGAATTGTTGTTCGTTTGAATTCGTTTTAGAACCCTTGCGACCCGAACATCAAAACGAATCAACAAGACATTAAGACTATTATATTACCATCTCTGTAATAGTATTTTTATCCATAAAAACCTAATTAGAAGAGGAAAAATTGATTGTCGTCAAATTCTTCGGTTTTCAATTATTGTCGGATTTTAAGTCCGATTTCGGTTCCGTAAAATTTATTTTCTTCTCAATTCTTTTAGTAGGCATCAAAACCAAAGTTAATGAGTTTTGTTCAGCCATTTTAAGTACCAAAACCGAATCCATACTCATGCATGAGTTAGAGAACCATGTTACTCTCTTTTGGCATCATGTGTTGGTAAAATATTAGTTTTAGGTTTAGATGGGATCTAGATCTTATGTCCCCTCTTATCATGTTCTTGTGTTTCATTTCTTAGCTGTATTAGACCATTAAAAACCTGAATAACTTGAGCAAATAGAAAGAAAATCGGATTTCAAGCAAGATAGGGAAAGAAGTAGAAGAACCGAGCAACACCTCTTTCATTTCTCCACATTTTTGTTTTCTTGAAGGAGGTAAGGTTCCTCTGTTATGACTTCAAGCAATTGTTTTATGAAAATTTGTTCTTCATGTGAAATATAGTTCGTCTTGTTAGCTTTCTCTAGCCTTTGGAATTTCATGAATCCGAGTTATATCGAGTGAGTTATGATTTTTATAAAACGAGTGCTCAAGCAGTTTTTTTCTGGAACCGGCAGCATGAGTCTATATAATGTTTGGCCTGTTTATGGTGTCATAATGTGATCTAGTGAATTTGTAGTCTTCGTAAAAGTTATAGTTCTGTTTATTATCTTTCTAATGAGATAGGATTCATGCTGAGTTGATATCTATAGCTCAAGTTGTGTTCATATGATTGTAGATATACATGAAGTAGGGTTTTACTCTTTGGCAGAAAACTGATGTTAAATGTTAGTAGATTTTACACCATCTTAAAGACCTTTTCTGCTTTTGTGTTCTAAATAAAAGTTGTAGGGCTATCTCTTAGCTTTCTAAACATACTATAAGCATGTAATTTAGAGGTCGGTAACATGATTAAGAAGATAAATATTGAGGTGCTGTTTATATCGTACTTTAGTCTCAGGCAGACTTTATGAATCGAATGTTTTGTATCCAAAATCATTTATAAAGTGATTATTTGTCAATATAGTCTTCAGAAAAGCTGTATACATTTGAGTTAGCTATCATTTAGTTTTTGAATCTCATTAAAAACATGTTTTTAGCTCCAGTTATCTATTAAATACTGAAGTCTGGTCGGTTACAAGTTCTCGACTTTTGACTTCTACTCAGTTTTGAATGTTTGATGATTTATTTCCTAGTAAACGACCTTATTTGCTTTCGGTGTCTTCATAAGAATTGTAAATGCATACCTTAGGATTACAGTGCAACTTGAATCATATCAATCCGAGTTATGTGCTGAAAGTTATGTTGATTGTAAAAACGCTGCCCGAGTTAAATTTTGAAAAACGTACGTGGTATTTCCGAAAATGAGATTTCCTTGATTAAATGCTTATGTGAGTTTAGTTGGACTAAGTGATTATTATGATTAGTTGGTCATGGGTTGAATAGCCATTTATAGGACTATTTTAATAAATGTAGGTGCTTGACGAGACGAGCTCGCCGCCTACCCGTTATTGTTGTGCTTTCGCTTGTTATCATCCAGGTGGGTTTACTTATAAAATTTGCTATGCCGTATGTATTATAATTAATGTTGGGTTGGTATGATCTAAGTATGCATGTAAACCATGTAGCCTATCGGCGTGAGCCGATTCGGCCGTCGGTATGGTTGTTCCCGTCGATGTAATACGGTTACCCTTGCGAGGTAAGTCCCTTAAGACCTAATGAAAGGTCGTGTCCATAGCGTGGCACGTACCCCCACCATTAGGGTAATGAATCCCCTTTCCGTGGCTAATGAAAGATGTGTACACAGAGGTAATATATTGTGATATGATATCGGGATGTGACAGGTAATTGATTTATGTTCATACTGCGACCATGCCTTCTTTACATTATTCATTATTGTGCTATACGTGCATAGTGGTGAGCACCTCGTTTTCATCTTGTGCTCATCCCCACCTGCTCTTCACGGATGCAGGTTAAGCAGGTGCCGGGTGACGAGGAAAGACGAGTGGGTCGATCTATTGATTATGCCTATATATTTCGCTTCCGTTAGAATAAATGGGGTCTTGTTGAACCTTTTATGTTGAGGCTTGTGAAAATTTTATTAAAAACTTATGACTTGTTTTGATGTTGGGAATACTTGATAGACCCTTGTTTATGATGTTTGGTTTTTATGAGGTTTGAATATTTGAGTATTTTGTCATGTGATATGATTTGGGTTAATGAAAAACTTGTGAAAACTGGGTAATGAATCCCCGTGGACCCAGATAAGACTTGGGAAATGAAAAATGTTGTTTAACACCCGTTAGATTTCGAAAATGATCTCGAAAAAATTATTTACTGATTTTTGGAAAGTCCGTAATTTCTTTAAAATCAAAGTGGGGTGTTACAGTTTGGTATCAGAGCCAGTCTGCGTTTCTGTAGACTGGTTTATATGTGATTATGTGTTTAGACCTTGTATTATGACCACTCGTCTTCGTCACGCCGCGCTGCTTAAGGTATGTGATTATATAAGTATCAATGAAAATACTTATAATGTGAAATGTAACTTTTGTATTCTTGCCTAAGTAATAGTGGAACTGCTTATGAGATGGATTTTTGAAATTTGGGGTGGTAGTGGATGTTTCATCCACCTTTGTTATAATTCGAATTCTAGTGTTTAACTAGGAGAACTTTAGTTGCATTTGAGATTAGTGTGACCCTAGAATTTTTATATTATTTTTTTTTCTCTTTAAGTTTCGAGTTAGCATCTTGTGCGAGATATCTCATAGATAAATGAGATTTAAATTTGTGCACCATAGCTTTCTGGTGACAAACGTCAGGATGTCCAGAATGTGTGGGATCATTCGAACGTCTGGATCAGTTGACAAGTGGACCAGAGGAGGTGTGATAAAACTTAATCAATTGAGTGTCAGGACTGGAATTTATTGCTTCGAATGTGTTGTCGTTAGAAGCCAAGAGTTTTTGATGATCGATTAGGTATTGCTAACGTGATTCGCGAGATGGCGATATAAGTCCCGCATCAATGTTGAGCGGAGTCTTGAGTCTCGACTAGGGACTATGTATATTTCGTAGAGATCGATACCTGCGAAAAGTGAGAAATTATTGGAGTTAGATGGTTCGTAGGGAATGTCAAGCATACCCATTTGTTAGACCGACTCTGCAAGAGTAGATTGTTACTGAATAGCTAGTCGATACTTCCTAAACCGCATGCGAGATACTACTCGTGTCGACGAGGAATGAGATTTTGTTATAGATAACAACAGAGTCGTGTGTTCTAAAGATATCGATTTTGAGGAAAGCCAAGGAAACATTTGAATTAAGAAAAATTTCTCAGTCAAGAATCAAGTAGTATTGAGGTGTGAATCAAGCATATACTAGAAGAAGTATATTTTTACACAATCAATCTATTTGAAAAGATAGAGACGTTAGAAACCTTGGAAATCAAATATTAAGAAACTGAAAAGAGACATGGAGATTCAAGCACATTGTTGAGGATATCATTATTACTAAAGAAGCTAATACAGAGACACCATTTATTACAAATACCGATAAACTAAAAAGTGAATTCTCAACTAATACAAGATAATATATAGATAAAGGGAGGGTGCGTCTCAAGAGTACAAGACCCCTTAACTCTGCCACCCATACCAGATATCAGGGTTTATAAAGATAAATCTGGTGGATCAGAAGTTCGTTTGCGCTTAAACCCTTGAGTTTCCACAGAATCTTGAGAAGTGATGTGATGGGTCTCTTCTCAGATCTGGAACGGTCCAATGGGAAAACGTCTGGATCTGGGATGAACCGGTGCGAATGAGCTTAGATCGGATGTGATGGCGTTCGAACCGTTGTTGAGCCGCAAGAAAACCTGCAAGAACTCAACGCCGGAGGGGTTTCCGGCGTAGAGCCTCCGACGCTCAAGTCAGTATGTGAAAGAGATCAGGGGAGCTACTATGAGAGCAGCAACAGTAATGGAAAGAATATGGAATGAATGGGAGTTTGGGTTTTGGAGTTACCTCAGCTCCTTTATATAGAAATGGAACACTCACCTGAAGACCCCAAAATGCCCCGGCCGACTTACTGGAAATGTCCAAACTACCCTGGTCGGTTCGCATTCCGTCCGTTTCCTAGTCAGCTTCTAGATCCTTCCTTATCCTTAGTTGTCCCTTCAGTATGCTGAAGCGTATTAGAGCTGTCGGGATTTATGGGCTTCCAGCCTTTCTCAGTCGACTTGATTCAGTCGAGTCGAGTCGACTGAGTCATATTCGATTGCCAATGGATCCTCACATGTTTAACTATCTTTCAAGAGGAAATCCGCTTTCGGTAGCCGACACGTGGAAGTCGACTGGGAGAGACGCCTGGATCCTTGACCGGAGATACCATAGTCTGCGGACAGAGTCGACTGCGCGTAAGTCGACTTGGTAATCTGTAAACCGCGATGGTTATTTAACCGTTATGCGGCAATATGGCTATATCATCTAGTCCCCCCCCCCCCAAAATTACTCGAAGCGACTCTGAGCTTACGAGTAGATTGTGTCGACTGGATGTTTCCTTCGAATCTTTTCATGTGTCCCATCATCAAGTTGTTACCTTGGGTCGCACCCACTCGTTACCTCGACTTGTAATACGGCTCGCCTACGCGAATTTTGATTTGATTAGATAAGTCTGAATCTTTTTGAATTTCAAATTTCAAAAAATAAGGCCTTTGAGCATTGATAAGACGCTTTATCTCTCCGCCGCTTCGTATTCCGTGCACCATCTCAACCGTTGAATATGACTTTAATGTGAGGGCTAGGGTCTCTCTGCCCTTTCTATAAATAATCCCCATCTTTTCTTGTCCCTACTTTTCGCACTCATCTCCCTCAAACTCTCTGTTTTTCTTCGGCAAACACAGCTTTTCGGCGCTCTTATTCTACGGCACCCTTTTCCAATTTCTCAAGACTTTCCGTCAAGCATCATGAGTATGAGTAAGTTTTCTTTGCCTGTTCGACTTGTTTTCATATGTTCAAGATAAGAGCACTTTTTATTTTTCTGGGTAATTTGTCTGGAAATAAGAACATCTTTCATTTTCTGGGGATTGCGTGTGAGTTTTCTGGCGATTTTCCTGTTGGATCTCTAATTGTAAGTTTTTCATCTTTTCAAGTGTTTATCTTTCGTTAGTCGTCTTGTTATGAGATCGACATTCTTCCTTTCCCGACTTGACCTTTATTTGTCAAGTCGAATCAATAGGGGAACTACTTATTTCCTCTCCCTTTCTTCCCGTCGCCGAGACGCTTCTCGTGTCATCCTGGTTATTTTGTTGACCCTCTTCTTTGAATCGGATCGTGCTTTTTAACAACTTTTCTCGATTGCCTTTCTTTTTCTTCTTAGATTCTGATCTCGACCCTGTTTCTGACCCCGTCTCCGGTTCCCTTGCCCGGGAAATCGATAACTATTCGGGTTCGGACTCTGCTCACCCAAACGATGTCGAGCCATGTTCTCATCGAAACGTCGAGTCGGAGGGCTCAGTCCCTTCCAATGCATCACCTTTCGGTATCGATTTGGCGGTATACAACCAGGCGCTTCTTTCGGGCACACTTTGTGAAGATCCCGAAGTTCTTCAAATCCTTGAATCCTCTTACCCCGACTTGACTCGAGGTATTTTCCACTAGGTGCTTCCAGACATCCTCATATGTGCTATCAGCCCCATTCCTTTATTTGATAATGACTTCCTTTAATCGAGTCTGTAACTATTAGCATGTTCCGTGGTAAAGTTCTTATTACCGTTTTATCATGCTCCTGCAGTCGAAATCGATGGCTTCAGGGAGTTCAGCGGACTTCCCTCTGATTGGGCTGTAGTCGCTCCCAAACCCGAAGACGACTTCCGTCGCTCTCCTAAAGGCTGTTTTACTTTTTTTGTGGATCAAATAAAATCGGGCCTGCGTTTCCCAATTCAGCCTGAGCTGCGGTCGTTAAGCAACCTTTTCTACATACCAATAAACCAGTTCACCCCCAACTCTATTCGAATAATGGTGGCCTTCGTAGTTGTTACCCGTATAGTTTTAGGTGATTTTCTACCCGAATTTTTCCTATACTGCTACAGATATAGGTTTAGCAAGGACGCCCATTGTTTGGGCCGTCGAGTAGGCGTTACTTTCCTTGACGACCTTTCTTCCAATATTACCGAATGGAAAAAGAAGTATTTCTTCATTCGACCTGCTCCTGGTCAATATCCTTATTCGAATGAGTGGATTACTAGTAAGACAAAGCAACGCAAGCGTCCCGACTCTTCACAGTTTGCCGACATGCTAGAAGAATTAAATGGACATGTGTGGAGCGCTCGTCAACTTACCAAAGATACTTCTTTACTTAACCATGTTGGTATTTGTGTTGACAAAATTGCTCCTCGCCTTAGCGATCCTTGTAAGCTTTCTTTGTTTGTCGTCTTTTGTTCCGATTTATTTACTGATGGTTTGGCCTCGTGTTTCTGCGTTTATTTGTCTTGAAATACATGCTCGGCTTATGTGTTTATTTGTATTGATAGTTCTCCCTTTCTTTTTAGTAAAAGCATTGGCCCGCTTCGAGAAGAAAAAGGCTGAGCCGTCCAGTAAGCCAGCCAGCCACCTTATCCCTCAGGGGTTTGCGGGAGGTTTTGATTCTGCTACTCCCGTTGCGGCAGTCGAGACGGCTGTCGCCAAAAAATCTAAAGTGGTACTCCCTTCAGCCTCCAAACCGGGTCAAACGACAGACTCTCACTCTCACAAGAGGCCCCGGAACCGAGAGGATACAACTTTGGGGTCCGATCCCTCGAAGCGCTCGCGAGGGAAGGAGACGGTAGTCGAGAGAGACGCGGGACAGCCGTCCCCCGTTAGGGTGCAGCCTGTTACCCTTCAACAGCCCTCGCGACTTTACGACAACCCCGATTCCCTTCAAATTCTCAACTACCTCCACTCGACCATCCCTGAAGATGATCAAGTTCGAACCGACAGCGACCCCTGTCTTCGGGCCCGCTATGCCGCTCGGCTTATTCCTCGAGTAAGTTAAACTTCTCTTCTTTTCTCTCCCCTCCCCTTTTTTTTATATGTTGTCTTCTCACCATTTTATTCGTTCTTTTCAGCTTCTTGCTTGCATACTTCCCACTATGATCGAGGAAGCCCCTGGGAACAACATCAAGGTCCTGGGGGAAAAATACGCGTCTAAGTGCCAGGAGCTCGAGGCGAAGGAGGAGGAGCTCGAGGCTGCGAATGCCATCATAGCCAAGCTCCATTCTGAGAAAGAGGCGGCTGTCCGAAAGGCTGAGCGGCTGAGGATCGACTTGGTCAAGGCCAACGACGAGATCCTGGTCGAGAAGGAAAATGGGATAGAGGAAGGTCGATGGACCTTCCTGAAGTCCACTGCAGGAGCGGTTTTTCTTGATCACTACCGCAAGGCCGTGGTCGAGGGATTCTGCTCCTCAGAGGAGTTTCTTGACAAACTTGTTCCCTCGGCTGTCCAGTACTTCGACTATGCCTGCGACACGTGGGAGCAAGCTGTGACCAAGCCCGACTTCTCGGGAAAGATCGATCGTGACGCTGTGAGGCTAACTCTCCCCGATCCCGAGGGTTTTCGGGAAGCTGCTCTCCCTCCTGGCCATGCGTGGTGGAGCGGCCTGGCGGCCAAGGCCATCCACTCGGCTGGGCTATCTTCTCAGCTCGAGGTTCCGCCACTTCCCCTGGTCAGCCCTGTTGAATTGGTCGAGCCGAGTGGTGCGAACTTTGAGGATGAGCCGTTCGACGAGGATATTGAAGTCGAGCGGCCTAACACGGAGCCGATTGTGGAAGAGGGAGGTGCTCGGACCGAGCCAATCGGCGATGGAGGTGAAGATGCCGCTGAGAAGTCGACGGCCGACTCCCAGCGGGCTTAGATTATGTTATACTTAATTTTTTTTTTTGTTTTTGTTTGTCCTTTATTTTCTTGTTTTACCATCTCATCCTATTTTCCAATTTGTAAAGGGTGAGATGGTGCCGGATGTAACGAATTGTCCTTTAATTATAATGTTTATTGTGCTGTTTTCATATCGTCGTCTTCTCGTGGTTGTGGCTTTTTATTTTCATGTTTGTTTTTCTTTCTTTACCTTACTGTCCTCTCCCAACCCGTTTTGCGAGCTGGTCGAAGTCGAGCGACAGTTTCAACAGCATTATAGCTGTTGAACTTAAGTTTTTCTAGTCGTCCTCTCCCAACCTGTTTTGCGAGCTGGTCGAAGTCGAGCGACAATTTCAACAGCATTATAGCTGTTGAACTTAAGTTTTTCGAGTCGTCCTCTCCCAACCCGTTTTGCGAGCTGGTCGAAGTCGAGCAACAATTTCAACAGCATTATAGTTGTTGAACTTAAGTTTTTCGAGTCGTCCTCTCCCAACCCGTTTTGCGAGCTGGTCGAAGTCGAGCAACAGTTTCAACAGCATTATAGCTGTTGAACTTAAGTTTTTCAAGTCGTCCTCTCCCAACCCGTTTTGCGAGCTGGTCGAAGTCGAGCGACAGTTTCAACAGCATTATAGCTGTTGAACTTAAGTTTTTAGAGTCGTCCTCTCCCAACCCGTTTTGCGAGCTGGTCCAAGTCGAGCCGAGTTGACCGGCTATATAGCCGTTTCAAAAAATTCGATATTCTGGCTGCTGTGCTGAAATCGATGCGAAAAAGGAGGGCGGTCATTACCTCTTCTCGACTTTAATATACCCGACTTCCTCGGTTACCTCTCATGTCTTACTATTTGGGTCGAATCTTCCCAATTAACGATTATTTATTCAAGATATGGCTGACAGTGCCGCCTTTATACATTTCGAATTTCAAATCCTTTAAGTGACGCGCGTCATGCCAACCGCTGACTCCTCGCATTCTGTGCCTTATCACGGTCGTTGGTTTCCCTTTAATCTAACGGCTGACATCCATCCTATTCTCTATAAATAAGATTGGGTTTCTTCCTCAATTCTTTTTTACTTTTCCTCATTTTCTTCTTCTACTCCGGCAATTCCAAGACCCAAGCTTCCTTTTCCGGCGACCTTTTCCATCGTTTGCAGAATCTTAATCACCTGTCAGATCGGCGATATGTGTAAGTGTTTTTTTTTTTACTCTTTCTACTATTCTGTTCCTTCTCCTATTTTCTGGGTTTTCCGAATTTCTCTGCGTCGCTGTGTTCTTCGTGTTCTTCAAAATTTTTTGTTTTGTTTTGTTGTTTTTTTTTTTTTTTGATGTTGTGCTTGATCTTGCGTGAACCATTCTTCAAGTAGATAAATTGTTATCGTGCGACTCAGGCTATGGCGTATGACCTCTTATTATGTCTACTCTTATCGTCATTCGTTCTTCTTCTTTTTTTTTGTGCTTTTCCTGAGTCGACTTTCTGTCGTCTTGCCTTTGTATTTCTACTGAAATACACCGTACCACTTTCCCCTTTTGCGTCTCTGTCGACTTTAAGTAAGTCGATTGTGCTTTGCTTGATTTTGTTTCGCCATGTCTGATCTTTTTCTTTTGTTTCTTTTCCTTTTAGCTTCCAACTCCGGTTCTTCGCCCGACACCCTCGACAGACTGATCGACAGGGGCCTTGACCAAGCTGACTCAAGCTCAGTCGAGATTACCGGCTGTAGGATGGTTAACGTTTCGCCGCCTTCATTGTGTACTTCGACCCCAAGAGTCGACTGTGTCGAATATGATCAGGCCCTGTTGGATGGTGGTCTTGTAGAAATAGTGAGGAGTCCTGGGGAAGGCTCTCCTCGCCTCGACTTGATTCCTCGAGGTATTCCTATTAGTTTGTTAGATATTCCCGTGTATAGTACCAGTCATGTACCTGTATCTTTAGTTACTCCTCTCGACCCTCGGAAGTCTGTTTCAGTAGCATGTACCTTGGCCAAGTTGGCAACCTTGAACCCTTTTTCCTATGCATCTGCGGGTCAAGTCGAGAGCTTCCGGCAGTTCAGTGGGCTTCCCTCCGATTGGGAGTTGGTTACTCCGGGTCCCGATAGTAACTTCGCCTGTCCTCCCGAGGGTTGTCACACTTTCTTTGTCGACCAAGTCGTTTTCGGTCTACGTTTCCCTATACAAGCCGAGCTTTTGGACATAAGTGACTTGTATAGAATCCCAATAAATCAGTTTTCTCCAAATGCTCTTTGTATCATGATAGCTTTCATCGTTGTGTCTCGTATAGTTTTTCGTTTTTTCTCGGCCGAATTTTTTCATTATTGTTATAGCTATCGACTTCAAAAGGGGGCCCACTGTTTAATTCGTCGTTCTGGCGTTACCTTTCTTGATGATCTTTCGTCAAATGTCCCTGAGTGGAAGTCGAAATTTGTCTTCATTCGACCTCCCGTCGGTGCTTATCCATATACAAATAACTGGATAAGTACCAAAGTTAAACAGAATAAACGGTCTCGATCCGAGGACTTCGAAAGACTCTTAGTAGAGTTGAATAAATGTACTTATAGTGCTCGACGCATAATAAGAGACCGTGAGTTGGTCAATCATGCCCGAATCGTCTTGTATGACGATCTTCCTCAGCTCGATGATCCTCGTAAGCTGTTCAGCCTTTCTTACAATACCGAGTTGTCTCTTATTTTCTTCTAACCTTTGCTTTTATTGTTATTTTTCAGTTAATACACTCAAACGCTTCGAGGTGAAGAAACCGCCCACTGCTCCTGTTCCACCCGGCAGGTCTGGTGCACAATCGGCTGCCACAGCTCGAAAACGCAAATCCTCAGGTCTGAGTGCCCGCAAGAGGCCTCAAGATGATCGTGCCCCTCCCTTGCTCCTTGGCGACCCTAAGCGTCGTAAGACTAACACGGGTAAGGAGAAGGTGGACGAGGGGAACGCTGTTCCCAAGCGGAAGGAATCGTCCGTTACTTACAAGGACGCGCTGGTCAAGATGCCGTCTCGACTCTGGAATCATCTGGAGCCGTATAAGGTGGCGGAATACCTCTACTCTGTGCTCCCCGAGGCCGACAAAGCTCGTGTCGAGGGGAACGAGTACGAGCGTTCTTGCTATGCTACCCAATGTCTGGTTCGGGTATGTGTTTTGTTCTTAAGTGTTTATGTCTTGCGTATTTCTTTCTGTATTTCATTATTAGTTTCTTTGTGTAGTTTTTGGCGGCCGCTCTCCCTGACCTCAAGGCCGGCACTCGACCCCCTACTTCCTCCAGCGAGGCCCTCGAGGGCAAGTGCGAGGCGCAGCGCAGGGAGATTGCGCAACTAAAGAAAGAGCTGGAGGATTCCAAAGCCCAGGTCGATAAGTTGAGAGCCGACAAGGCCTTTGCCGTTCACGAGAAAGAGAAGCTTCAGGCCGACCTCGAGAAGGCTCAGAAGGCGAACATGTACGAAGTGGACATCGGCATCGTTGAGGGCCAGAAATCATTCTTGAGGACTGGCATAGGCGCTGCCTTTGTTCGTGAATATCGCAAGGAAGTCGTCAAGGCTTTCTGCAATTCTCCTGAGTTCCTCGACAAGCTCTGCCCCGCCGCCGTTCAATACTTCGACTATGCCTTCGATGCTTGGGAGGCTGCGGTTGCGGGTTCTGAGTTTGCTGGGAAACTCGACCGGGAGGCCCTGAAGCGTACACTTCCTGACCCTGACGGTTATGAGGGCGATCCGTCCCTTTCGGACGAACACCCCTGGTGGACGGGTCTTGAGGCAAAAGTTGTTCGGGAGGCTAAGCTCACTTATCAACTTGATGCTCCCCTGCCTTCTCCCGTCCATCCTGTCGGGCCGAGTGATGGTGATCAGGCTATGACCATTCTCAAGGAGAGCGATGAACATGTCATAACTTAGTTGTATTTTCGAGGCTTATTGCCTTCAATTTGTCATTTTATTTTTGTTCTGATCAGCCTAATTTTCCAACTTGTAAAGGTTGAGACGACTCTTGTAATGATTTTTTTTTTTAAAATATTATTCCTTGTTTTATCTTTGACTTAAGTCGTTACGTTCCTGCAACTTTGTTGTTCATGCATTCCTCGAGTTTTTACTTGTAACTATACGATTGTAGATTTATCGACGTTTCTTTTGCTCACACATTTCGTAGTCAGTGCTTCTGCAGTTGTAGACGGGTTATATGAGATAACTTGTTGTTTGAGCTATCTTTCACAGTCGCGGGCTTTTATAGCTTCGCCGAGATTTCGCTCGAGGCACGCAACCTTTGTTGCTTGAGTCGACTTTTATAGTCGTGGGCTTTTTAGCCTTGCCGAGATTTCGCTCGAGGCACGCAACCTTTGTTGCTTGAGTCGACTTTTAAAGTCGTGGGCTTTTTAGCCTTGCCGAGATTTCGCTAGAGGCACGCAACCTTTGTTGCTTGAGTCGACTTTTATAGTCGTGGGCTTTTTAGCCTTGCCGAGATTTCGCTCGAGGCATGCAACCTTTTGTTGCTTGAGTCGACTGTTATAGTCGTGGGCTTTTTAGCCTTGCCGAGATTTCGCTCGAGGCATGCAACCTTTGTTGCTTGAGTCGACTTTTATAGTCGTGGGCTTTTTAGCCTTGCCGAGATTTCGCTCGAGGCATGCAACTTTTGTCGCTTGAGTCGACTTTTATAGTCGTGGGCTTTTTAGCCTTGCCGAGATTTTGCTCGAGGCGTGCAACTTTTGTTGCTTGAGTCGACTTTTATAGTCGTCATGATTAGTCGGCTACATAGCCGTTTCGAAAAACTCAGTTTATCCAACAATTATGTAAGAAAACAAATAAATATATAGGCATCTTTGAAGAGTACATTCAAAATCCATTTCATTACTGAATATGATTTGATCGTGGTTCAGTACAAAAAGCAATTTTGAGAACATTACTTAAGCATAAAAGCGTTTGAGATGGGTAACATGCCAAGATCGCGGCAGCTGTCGTCCTTCTATATCTTCAAGTTCATATGCGCCTCTCTCGAGCACCTTGGTGACTGTGTATGGCCCTTCCCAGTTTGCTTCCAGCTTCCCGACATGCTTCAGGGCATCGGCCCTCTTTAGTACGAGGTCTGCTACTTGAAATCGCCTGGTTCGCACTTTCTTATCAAAGGCTGCACGCATCTTTTGTTTGTACTCTACAGATCGTAACCAAGCCTCCTCGCGTACTTCCTCTATCATGTCGAGGGCTTCTTCCCTTAATTTATCGTTGCTTTTTTCTTCGTAGAACATTGACCTGTGCGAATCTAAACCAACCTCGATAGGCAATAAAGCATCCATCCCATACACCATATGAAAAGGTGATTGCCCTGTCGAGCTCCTCGGGGTCGTCCTATAGGCCCATAAGACGCTTGGTAGTTCATCGACCCAAGCGCCAGATGCTTTCTCCAATCTTTTCTTTAATCCCTGTAGGATGGTTCTATTTGTTACTTCGACTTGTCCGTTTGCTTGCGGGTGCGCGACGGAAGCGAAACGCTGCTTAATCCCCATGTCGAGGCACCATGTT
>CACSLK010015718.1:409311-437255 GCA_902706635.1 Striga hermonthica
ATTTATTTATTTATTTATTTATTTTTTTGTCTTTTCTTTCTGTAGTTATTGTTCGTGGACTTCCGTCCTCTGCTTCTTGGCAGGACCTGAAGGTTGGTGGTGTGGACTGTTCTGTATGTGAATTGTCTGTCGTTTTTCCGTTTGACTAGTTTGTCACCGCTCAAAAATATTTTAGGATCATATGCGAAAAGCTGGGGATGTCTGCTTTGCTGAAGTTTCACGTGACAGTGAAGGTTTTTTCCGAGCTATCTGCCACAATGCATTTTTGAGTACTCTTAATTGATAATTAGTTGTAAAATGCATGAAGATGTTTGTGGCTAATTATGTTTATAAGCTGCCTAAGTTGGCTCCTTAACATATTGTTGTCAAATGCAGGAACCTATGGCCTTGTCGATTATACCAATTATGAGGACATGAAATATGCTGTGGGTTTCCTATTTTTGCTGAACACTTTTTTTAGCTTATGATGTTTGTACTGTCAGTTGTAGATATTGCTAATGCATACATGATTTGACCAGATCCGTAAGCTTGATGATAGCGAGTTCAGAAATCCTTGGACAAGAACTTATATCCGGGTACTGTTCTATTTTTCGTACTTATATTTCTTGTTGCTGCAAAAGAATCTTGATGGTCTCCACATTCGTTGCCATGTGAGAAATTCAGTGATTTCTCTCTGAACCATGATACTTCTGGAAAAAAAATATTATAGTTTCCATTTTTGTTTGGTGAATTTAGGTAAAGGAATTCAAGGGCACTCCATCGAGAAGCCGAAGTAGGAGTCTCAGTAGAAGCAGAAGTCCCAGAAGGAGAAGGTATTATCGAGTCATACTCATGTAACGTCTTTTAGTTACACAGATACCCTTGAGCTTCAGCGCACTTTCGGCAAACCTCATTTATTTAAAAATTTCAAGTACCTTGGTAGTTATTCTGGTTTAAGGAAAGGGATACTTGTGAATGACTGAATGCTACTTTTGAATGGTAACTTCGTCAGCAGGTCCTTAGAGCGGTCGGTTTCGAGGTCGCCATCTGCATCTCCTGTTAAGGCATCCAGGTATATATTTTGCTTTAATTTATTCATGAAGTAAATCAATATTCAATTTGTTTTAACAATTACTCTGCTACGAAACTCCAGGTCAAGGTCGAGGTCAAGGTCAAAGTCTGCATCTCCTCGTGAGGTAAAGCCCATGCAGTACAATTTGTTGACGACATTCCATAGACTATTTAACCTGTGCTGTTGCTGCTCTTGAGATTTTCATTTCAAAATTAGCTCTCTTATAACTGTTGAGAGCTTACTCATTATCTGCACTTTTTTTTTTTTAAGAAAAATTTTTGTCAAAAGAGATTATAAGATATGAAGGAAAATCTTTTAATATTTGTGTATAAAGTAAGGTGATTCTAGCTTTTTTTTTTTCTTGGTTCTAAAGATTTATAAAGTTTTGAAGTCTTTATTAACATTTCAAGAAAGTTCAGTAATTTGTGTTTTCAAAACACTTCAACTTATTTCATAAAATCGAAATATTTTCCGAGGATGTAAACTTGTGTGACTAAATTTGCTGATGAAAATTATGCTTTTTATTGCAGGCAAGGTCCGTAAGCCCATGAACCGAGTCTGCAGATATGAAGCTTTTGCGATGCAACGAGTACCTTGGCTATATGTTCTGATGCATCTATCTTATGACTGGAAAATGTTTTGCTGGACTCAAAATATTACTCTACACTATTGTGTTATTTATGGTGGACCCTATACTACCGTTGCTGTGTTGTTCATGGAGATTTGTTTCTTTGCGGTTTGTGTACTTTGCGCTCTTTGGGATTTGACTCTTTAATCAAGGTTACTGACTGAGTTGGATTGCGTTTTTATTTAAATAGACATGCATTTATTACACAAGATTAAATTTTACGAAAATGCAAAATATAGCCTTTGTTACAAATAAGAAGACAAGGATATTTTTTCTCAAAATATTCCAACACATCCCCAATAATATTTTCAAATTTAAACCAGTGAACTTCAAAATTTAAAGTTGGGAACAAAAAAAAAAAAAAAGGAAAGAAATTGATGCATGTTCGATGGGGATCACAAGGGGAGGATCTCAACGGAATTTCCAGAATTGGAATTGAAATGGCCAATTTACATGTATACTAAATTGATTAAGAAATAATTGTAAAATTACTAAACTATAAACTTATTTACGCATTTACATAACCCAGCATAAATATTTAGATAAATACTACATACTTAAAGCATTCTCTTCTCCGTAGTATACACCTTTCCTACTTTCTCCTCTCTTGATCCATTCAATTTAAATTTAATTATTTTTTATGTAAATTGGTAAATCAATTTTTTTTACGTAAATTTATATTTAATTTATTTTCAGTTTATTATAGGTTTATAAATCAGTTCAAAAATACATAATAGTTTATTATAGGTTTATAAACCAATACAAGAATATAGAAATTATGAATAAACTTCAAGTGTTCATAATATTTAGTTTATTTTTCACATTATTATAAGTTTATAAACTAATATAAGAATATAACAATTATGAATAAATATCAAGTAATCAGCTTCTTTGAATTTGGGCAACTGCTACAATACTGGAACCATACTCTGGTATGCCTCATCCCCAAATGTTTAAACCCAGTTTCTCTGAATCATTATAGGCCTATCAGCCTATGTTATGTAGTTTATTAAATTATAGCAAAAGTGCTGGCCTCTAGGCTTAAAAGCTGTTTGGGAATTTGTACTAGTTCTGCTCAGCCAGCCTTCATTCCTGGGAGGCAAATTCTAGACAATGTAATAATAGCTCAAGAGTCCTTTCATTTCCTTAATCGTCATTGATCTGGTAAGCACTACTTCATGGCTCTAAAATTAGATATGATGAAGGCTTATGATAGAGTGGAATGGGCTGGGTTGAACAGTACAATGGCTAAAATGGGTTTTGATTTGAGATTCAGAAAATGGGTTATGGCCTGTGTTACCTCATCAACTTTTGCTTTTCTGTTGAATGGAAGAGCCACTGGCTTTGTGAAGGCTCAAAGAGGGCTAAGACAAGGGGACCCCTTGTCCCCTTATTTGTTCCTAATCATTTCTGAGGTGTTGTCTTCTATGATCAAAGTGGCTGCTGACAATGGCTCTTTCAGAGGAATCAAACTTGTGAGAGGTGGGCCTACCTTGACCCATCTGTTGTTTGCAGATGACCTGCTGGTCTTGTGCAAAGCTGAGCAGAGCCAAGCTGTGTTGTTGAGAAGATTGCTGGAAGATTATATGGCCTTCTCGGGTCAGAAGGTTAACCTCTCAATGTCTGCTGTTTTTTTCAGTAGAAACACTGGGGATAATGTGAAGCAGGTTATTTGTCATCTGCTAAATGGGGTTCAAGTGCACAGTTCTACAAGGTACCTGAGACTACCTTTGGGGATATGTAAGTCTAAGAAAGAAGCATTTGATTATATCTTGCAAGCTGTGGGGAATAAGATGATCAATTGGAAGAACAAATACCTTTCTCAGTTGGTAAAGAGGTGTTGGTAAAAAGTGTCATCAATTCCCTTCCTATTTTATCCATGTCTTGCTTCAGACTGCCTGTGGGAATTTGCAAGCAGATTGCACAGCTTACTGCTTCCTTTTGGTGGAGTAATGGGACTGACCAAGATAGAGGTATTCACTAGAAGAGATGGAGCCTTCTTACTCATCCAAAACAGAAAGGGGGCTTAGGCTTTACAGATGTGCAGGTGTTCAATGATGCTTTGATTATCAAACAGCTGTGGAGGATTACCACCCAACCACAACTGCTTGTAAGCCAAGTGCTGAAAACTAAATATTTCCCTGACTCTTCTATTTTTGAAGCCACTAAAAAAGCAACAGCCTCTTGGCTGTGGAATAATTGGGTGGAGTGCATCCCAGAATTTGCTGAGGGCATGATGAGAGAAGTCAGAAATGGTAGAGATACACTAATCACTGATATTGGGTGGATTCCTTCTTGCAAGATGTGTAGGCCTGTGATCACAAATTGTGAAGAAGCTGTGGGCTGCAGGGTTAGTGACTTGTTGTGTAATGGGGGCAGAAGATGGAACTCTGACAAAGTTAAGAGATTATTCACAGATGTGGACGGCCAGTCAATTTTGCAGCTGAATTCTCTTAATACAACTAAAGATGATCAATGGAGATGGACTGAGAACAAGAATGGCAAATACTCTGTAGCCAGTTCCTACTTAAAGATGATGCACAATATAATTCTTCAGCTAGACCAACCTGAAGGTAGCTCATCTACAGACAGGGATTGGAAGATCAGAGACAGGTGCTGGAAACTCCAAGTGAAAGGCAAGCTGAAGCACTTTCTATGGAAGTGTGTGAATGGGAGTTTATCTGTGTGTTCGAACCTGAAATCTCGAGGCTTAGAGGTAGATGTAATTTGTCCCACGTGTGGGGATGAAGTTGAAACTGTAGAACACATTTTTCTGCATTGTAGTAGAGCCAAAGCTGTCTGGAAGTTGGCCCCTCTAGACTGGGATGGAATAGAAGAAAGAGTTGGGAATTTTCGACAATGCTGGTGGCAAGTTTGCTCTATTAATAATTCAGAGATGTCCGAGGCCCGCATTCAACTCACGACTTATATTCTATGGTGGCTCTGGCACACTCGCAATTTGTGGCTGTTTAAAGGCAAGAGACAACCAGCTGCAGTGGTAGTGAGGCAGGCTTGGTTGGAGTGGCAATAATTTCTCTCTTCTCTTTAGTAGTTCTAGTGCTTTGGTGTAGGTGGTATGTTCTCTTTGTTTTTGTTGCTGTTTCCTTGTTGTTTGTTTCTTTAGGGTGCTGTTTTTGTGTGTGTCTTGTAGTTGTGTGGTTCTGTTAGCAGCTGGGGATTTCTAGCCTTAGTGCTTGCCCGAGTGGCTTTGGGTTGTGTGGTTTAGGCCATCTTGGGATGTGCCTCTCAGTGTGTTTTAGCCTTGGTTGGCTTGTTGCGGTTTGTATTGGTACTTTGTATTTTCGGCGGTTGCCGGTTTTAGTGGAGCTTTTTTATCGTTGGAAAAAAAAAAAGAATCACCCTTATGTTCTACACAAATTCACACAAAAAAATATGTTAATATACCAAATATTAACTATAAACAAAAATCAAATAATCATTGAAAAATAAACTAGAAATATGATAATATACCAAACATAAATATAAATAAACATTGAGAAATGAACTAAAAATCTATTAATATACTAAACATAATATACAAATAAACATCAAATTAACATTGAAAAATGATCTATACAACATAAACTATAAATAAACATCAATAAACATTGAGAAATGAACTAGAAATCTGCTAATATACTAAACATAAACTAAAAATATACATCAAATTAATATTGAAAAATGATTTATACAACATAAACTATAAATAAACATCAAATACACATTGAGAAAAGAACTAGAAATCTGCTAATATATTAAACATAAACTACAAATAAAAATCAAATTAACTTGAAAAATGATCTATACGCCAATGTAGCGCTTCACACCCACTACAAAAAAAAAAAAAAAACTCTTACATTCCAACGAAAATTTTTCATTGGAATTATTTATATTTTCCGTTGGAATAGCTATTCCAACGGATATTCCTACGCATAAAAATTCGTGGGAAAAACGGCCGTTGGAATAGCTAAAATCCAACGAAAAATCCTATGGAAATAAATTCCTACAACTATTCCAACGGAAATAATCCGTTGGAATTCCTCAACCATCCAACACTTATTCCAACATAAAATTAAGTTTGTTGGAATATTCATTGGAATTTCCAACGGAAATTTTTGCCGTTGGAATTGAAGTGTTTTCTTTTAGTGACCGTAGCCGTGCTTGTCATCGCCGGACCACGAGCCGCTGTACACGTCCCGTTCGACTCGACTACCATCCTCGACTGTGCCGCGCCACCGTTGGGCTCGATTTACTGGGAAGAATAATTAATATTGCTTCTGTCGTTTGCCTTGTCGGCAACGTTGGGCAAACCAACTATAGTGCTGCAAAAGCAAGAGTGATTGGTTTCACAAAGACAGTTGCCAAGGAGTATGCAATCATAAAACATTATCGTGAGTAATTGGAATCAATTATTTAGTCAATGGTACAAGTATTTGTTTTGGAATAAATTATTTACTCAATGGTAGAAGTATTTGTTTCAACAACAGCTAGTCCTAGAGCATTTAAAACTACTTCAAACCTAAATGCGGGTTTTCATAATTTCATTATCAGGCTTACGGCCTTCACTGACCGCGCCGCACTACCGCTAGTGTTCTCATCCTCCCCTTTTGAATCTCTACACAAGACGATCTCCGACCTCCCGTTGGTCATTGTGCAACCTCAGTTCGGGAGGTTGAAGTCAGTCTGCACTGCTTTCAGCCACTGGTCGTCGCTCCTCTGACCTCCACCAAGGCATCGTCCGTATATGTACAATTAAAATTGATCGTGACGGTGTGGGATAAATTTCTCTTGAAATTAAAGATGTGATAGTTCGATATTGTGAGTATGAGGGAATCACCGTGTTTCCACGTTGACGCACGCACACTGCTCCAGCGACGCGAAGAGTGTTGCCGCCATGCATTCTTCACACAGTGGATTGGACCGTTAGGCTGGCCGGCCTCAGTCACCTTCAAGTGGTTATTCGAACAGTGTCGTCCGCAAAGTAAGAGAGAGCAGTCCAAGATTGCCCATAACATGTGCTTATGTTCACACAGAATGTCCGAATCATCCTCTGAGTCAAATTCATCAGATTTTTTCGACTTGAGGTGAAGCGATCACTGCAAGTTTAACATAGGTCAATATATGAGCAATTTGAAAAATAATTATAAAGTTATGTGATATGCCTCCAAGATAAAAAAGTACCTCCAAGATCAGATATATTTCTGAGCCATCAGGCTTGCAAGCCTCTTACATTGGCGTTGTAAAATGGCTAACCATCGACGAAATCCAAAAGCAATGTCGTTATTCACGACATGATTGAAAACTTGGTGGACTGGACCATCCTCAACTTCAACATGTTCAATCCAAATACATAATTTTTGCAACATGTTCAACCCAAATACATTATCTATGCTACCACGATATTTTTCAGGCTTTATTTAATGTTGAATCCTTTCCTCTCCCCATCTGATTTAAATTCTAACTTATCCGGCTAGATTTGTACTGATATTCCATTTGGGCTACAACAAAGGCTTTGTAAGTGCCTGATTGACCAACATTTTTAAATTTCCTAGTCAGGATGACTGAGCCCTTGAGGTTGGGAACTGTGATCTAGGGGTAGTTGAAGTTGATGACTCTAATATTCAGTTTGGGACAACTGAATGATTTGTTCTAGATAACTTATGTGGTTTTATAACCGAGCGCGCATAATAAGTTGAGGTAATCGGCTGTTCATAAACGAGTCTTGGGTCCATCTTGGGTCCATTTCTCGGTTCAGATCAATTTGTCCTCCTCCATAACTGAACGACGTAGCTTTCAAGTTGCTAGAGTTGGTTATGATGACAAGAGTTTGTTAGTGTGCATACTTAACACTTGGCTTTTGGCGTAATAAACACTATCTTTTTTGTTAAATGGGAGTCATGTTTAATTAAACTTGTTATATTTTGATATTTTACATTTAGATATTATGGTTCATCATAGATGAATACAATATCACGTATTGGTTATTTGGAAAACATAAATAATATTGTTCACAACATAGATGGAAATGAACGACCCATCAAGAACGATTGTAGTGTTAACTGTACAATCTATCTTGATTGATTGGTTGTGGTAGTATATTGTGTGTACTGAATGGATCCAAAATAGGATAAGTTTGTTTTATACTGATCGAGTAAACAAGCTAGACCTCGGTTAATTACTACGTACTCTTAGCCCGTAAGATATAAACAAGCACTTGCATACAATAATTGCTACTTTGATTCACTAAAAAGTGAGAATCATTCCGCCGAGTCAATAGCCTGATGTGCTTTGGGTAGTGATGTAACTCCCCACTTTGATTTGAGAAATAATCCATGGCTTATTAAAAAATCAGGATAACATTTTCGAAATTCATTTTTCGAAATCAACTTTAACATGGACATTATCATAGTTCAAGTCATATCTGAACTCACGGAGATCTATTACCCGATTCATGGATTTCATTATCCTATAACGAAACATTTAACATGATATTCAACTCAATACCTCAGCATGAATAACCAAAACTAACATGATATTCAAATAAACACATCCATCATGAATATCCAATCCGATATGTTCCGGACATGTTCCAAAATGAAACGAATCCAAACATAGGGTTTCAAAACCAATCTAGAATCCCAACATTTTCAAAACACAAGTTTGAAAGCATTTTAACATGTCTAAGAGACCAAAACATAAGGTTCACAAGACCCAAATAACATGTTCATAGAACAGAATGCGGAAGCAAAATAAGCAATAACATAGGGCTAGCAACTTGTCCTCTCCTCGTCATGCTCGCCACTTGCTCAACCTGAAGGGGAGGGGGGGGGGGACATGGGGGTGAGCACATACCACTTTTCTCACTGCTATGCACATGAACAATATATATAATGTAAGAAGAGTATGGTCGCAACATGAACATAAATCAATCAATTGTGTCACATCTCCTATTCACACATCATTAACATTACTCATGTGTACACATCTTTCATTAGCCACAGAAAAGGGATTCATTACCCTAACGGTGAGAGTACATGTCTCACAAGGGCACAACCTTTCATTAGGATTTAAGGAGATTGCTTCACAAGGGCACCGTATTACATCAACGGAGACAACCGTACCGATGACCGTAACACTCACATCAATAGGCTACATGGTTTACATGCATACATTGATCATACCAACCCAATAAGACATAGATAATTTACGGCATAGAAATTCTTATAATACAACCCACATGGATGCCGAAGAAGCAAAATCACACAAGGCTAGAACTTAGGTCGAGGGCTCAGCTCGTCGAACCTACATTAATCATAATAGCCCTATCAAAATGCTATCCAACACATAGTCACATACAATATCATTCACTTAGCTGAAACATTATCGACTAAGTGATTCGTGGAATTTCTAATGGAGTTTGGAACCTTTGGTTTAACTATCTAGACTAGATATACCAATTACAAGTCATATAGAGCACATACAACATGAAAAAAAGGTGACTGGTCAATAGAAAGTCAAACGGGTCGGGAAAATGCCAAAGCAAGGCCCGGTTGAAAGCTGTCGGGGTAGCTGGCCCGGGCCTGGTGCTGGCAGGGTGCTGGAATCAGGCTAGAAACAATATCTACCTGATCTTTTAAAAATGCACTTGGACGTTTTCAACGAAATTTTTACACAACAAAATATACTTAAAAATACATAAGTACACCAAAGATTGACCCTTAGAAACCATTTTAACCTGGATAAATAATTTTTACAAAATAACATCCATAAAGTGAAGTTCTTAGTTCTTCAAGCAAACCTTCAAACAAAACTCAGTTCTGTTTCCATTTGGTGCATATGCATGATTACTCTTATTGACTTATTATATATTATTTTTTTTTATGTCGACAGTGAAAGCTTTAGCCCGCTTTGAGAAGAACGGCCAGGCGGCTGACAAGTCCGCTGCTCATCCTGCCCCTCAGAAGAGGCCCGAAGGCGGCTCGGGCTCCGCTTCCAAAGTTGCGGTAGTCGAGACGACTGCCGCCAAAAAATCGAAGGTGGTGCTTCCCTCGACTACTAAGCCGAGCCAACCGTCAGGTTTCCAATCCCGCAAAAGGGCCCAAGATCAGAGGGACATGACCCTGGTGCCCATCTCCTTGAAACGGCAGAAGGGAAAGGAGCCGACGGTTGAAAAGGATGCAGGGACATCGTCCCCCGTGAAGGTGCAGCCTGTGACTCTGGAGCAGCCTTCTCGACTTTACGACAACCCTGACCCTCTTCAAATTCTTCAATATCTCCACTCGATTCTCCATGAGGACGGCAGGGCTCGAACAAATGGTAATCCATATCATCGGGCCCGCTATGCTGCTCGACTCATCCCTTGGGTAAGTTTTGTTTTCTTATGTTCTTTTTTTCTGTTCGAACTATATCGACTTTCTCGTCATCTCATTCATTCATTAATTCTTCTTAGCTTCTCGCCTGCATCCTCCCGTCCATGATCAAGAAGGCGACTTCCCCCAAACCAACGTCAAGGTTTTGGGGGAAAAATATGCGCCTAAGTGCCAGGAGCTTGAGGCGAAGGAAGAAGAGCTCGAGGCCGCCAACACCATCATCGCCAAGCTCCGTTCCAACAAGAAAACGGCCTCAAGGAAAGTCGGGAAGTTGAAAGCCGACTTGGCCAAGGCCAACGATGAGGCTATGGTCGAGAGGGAGAACGGGCTTCAAGAAGGCTGCAAAACCTTCTTGAAGTCCCCAACAGGCAGTCTTTCTCGAACACTACCGCAAGGCTGTGGTCGAGGCATTCTGCGACTCGCCCGACTTCTTTGACAAGCTAGTTTTCGCGGTTGTCAAATACTTCGACTTTGCTTGCGACACGTGGTTAGCAAACTATGGCCATACCCGACTTTCCCGGGAAGATCGATCGGGCGGTGGTGAAGAAGACTCTCCCCGACCCCGACAGTTTCTATGTCGACGCGGATCTTCCTCCCGGCCACGCATGGTGGACTGGCCTCGAGGCTAAGGTCATTCACACGGCCGAGCTTTCTTCTCAACTCGAGGTCCCTCCCTCCCCTTTAATCGGCCCAATTGAAGGAATTGGGCCGAGTGGGGCTGATTATGAGGAAGAGTCGGTTGACGAGGAGATAGAGGTCGAGCGGCTGGGCACGGAGCCGATCGAGGAGGGGGGAGGTGCTGAGACCGAGCCGGTCGGTGATGAGAGTGGAGATGCTGCTGAAAAGTCAACCGCTGATTCCCAGAAAATTTGAAAATTTGATTGTGATAGTTGTTTTCTTATGACTTTGTCGTCATTTTTTTTTCTTTTTACTTGTCTCGACCAGTGTTGGTCATCTTTTGTAAAGGTCGAGACAACTTGATATGTAATCGACTCTGAATGCAATATTTATATATCTTTTTTGATTCTCGTGATTGTTTACGCTTTGCATTCTTTACTTCTTCCATCTGCTTTTAGTCGTCATGCGTATATTCACGTCGATGTTTCTTTTGATTGTTCTGAGTTTCTTCGAGTGTATTGTCTCATCCTGTCATATCGTATGTCTTCTCCCAACCCTTCTTGCGAGCTGGTCGAAGTCGAGCAACGGTTTCGACAGCTTCATAGCTGTTGAATAAAAGTTTTTCGAGTCGTCTTCTCCTAACCCTTCTTGCGAGCTGGCCGAAGTCGAGCAACGATTTCGACAGCTTCATAGCTGTTGAACAAAACTTTTTTGAGTCGTCTTCTCCCAACCCTCCTTGTGAGCTGGTCGAAGTTGAGCAACGGTTTTAACAACTTCGTAGCTGTTGAACAAAAGTTTTTCGAGTCGTCTTATTCCAACCCTTCTTGCGAGCTGGTCGAAGTCGAGCAACAGTTTTAACAGCTTCATAACTGTTGAACAAAGTTTTTTGAGTCGTTTTCTCCCAACCCTTCTTGCAAGCTGGTCGAAGTCGAGCAACGGTTTTAGCAGCTTCATAGCTGTTGAACAAAAGTTTTTCGAGTCGTCTTCTCCCAACCCTTCTTGCGAGCTGATCGAAGTCGAGCAACGATTTCGACAGCTTCATAGCTGATGAACAAAAGTTTTTCGAGTCGTCTTCTCCCAACCCTTCTTTGCGAGCTGGTCGAAGTCGAGCAATGGTTTTAACAGCTTCATAGCTGTTGAACAAAAGTTTTTCGAGTCGTCTTCTCCCAACCTTTCTTGCGAGCTGGCCGAAGTCGAGCAACGATTTTAACAGCTTCATAGCTGTTGAACAAAACTTTTTCGAGTCGTCTTCTCCCAACCCTTCTTGCGAGCTGGTCGAAGTCGAATAACGGTTTTAACAACTTCATAGTTGTTGAACAATAGTTTTTCGAGTTGTCTTCTCCCAACCCTTCTTGCGAGCTGGTCGAAGTCGAGCAACGGTTTTAACAGCTTCATAGCTGTTGAACAAAAGTTTTTTGAGTTGTCTTCTCCCAACCCTTCTTGCGAGTTGGTCGAAGTCGAGCAACGATTTCGACAGCTTCATAGCTGTTGAACAAAAGTTTTTCGAGTCGTCTTCTCCCAACCCTTCTTGCGAGCTGGTCGAAGTGGAACAATGGTTTTAACAGCTTCATAGCTGTTGAACAAAAGTTTTTCGAGTCGTCTTCTCCTAACCCTTCTTGCGAGCTGGTCGAAGTCGAGCAACGGTTTTAACAGCTTCATAGCTGTTGGACAAAACTTTTTTGAGTCGTCTTCTCCCAACCCTTCTTGCGAGCTGGTCGAAGTCGAATAACGGTTTTAACAACTTCATAGCTGTTGAACAATAGTTTTTCGAGTTGTCTTCTCCCAACCCTTTTTGCGAGCTGGTCGAAGTCGAGCAACGGTTTTAACAGCTTCATAGCTGTTGAACAAAAGTTTTTTGAGTCGTCTTCTCCCAACCCTTCTTGCAAGCTGGTCGAAGTCGAGCAACGATTTCGACAGCTTCATAGCTGTTGAACAAAAGTTTTTCGAGTCGTCTTCTCCCAACCCTTCTTGCGAGCTGGTCGAAGTTGAACAATGGTTTTAACAGCTTCATAGCTGTTGAACAAAAGTTTTTCGAGTCGTCTTCTCCCAACCCTTCTTGCGAGCTGGTCGAAGTCGAGCAACGGTTTTAACAGCTTCATAGTTATTGAACAAAAGTTTTTCGAGTCGTCTTCTCACAACCCTTCTTGCGAGCTGGTCGAAGTCGAGTAACGGTTTTAACAGCTTCATAGTTGTTGGACAAAAGTTTTTTGAGTCGTCTTCTCCCAACCCTTCTTGCGAGCTGGTCGAAGTCGAGCAACGATTTCGACAGATTCATAGTTGTTTTCTTCGCGCAAATATTCTTAAGCTATGTGTAGTGTATATGAGGTTAACTATAGCTTTGTGGTTGTTTCAGTCGACTTTATGATTCATCGGCTTTATTGTCTACTCAAGACTCTGCTCGAGGATCACAACTTCGTAGTTGTATCGGTCGACTTCGTAGTTGTGTGCTTCATAGCCTATTGAGATCCCACTCGAGAATTACAACTTTGTAGTTGTATCGGTCGACTTCGTAATCATGGGCTTCATAACCTACTCGAGATTCCACTCGAGAATTACAACTTCGTAGTTGTATCAGTCGATTTCATAGTCGTGGGCTTCATAGCCTACTCGAGATTCTACTTGAGAGTCACAACTTTGTAGTTGTATTGGTCGACTTCATAGTCGTGGGCTTCATAGCCTACTCGAGATTCCACTCGAGAATTATAACTTCGTAATTGTATCGGTCGGCTTCGCAGTCGTGGGCTTCATAGCCTACTCGAGATTCTACTCGTGAGTCACAACTTCGTAGTTGTATTGATTGAATTCGTAGTCGTGGGCTTCATAGCCTAATCGAGATTCTACTCGAGAGTCACTACTTCGTAGTTGTATTGGTCGACTTCGTAGTCGTGGGCTTCATAGCCTACTTGAGATTCTACTCGAAAGTCACAACTTTGTAGTTGTATTGGTCGACTTCGTAGTCGTGCTTCATGGCCTACTTGAGATTCCACTCGAGAATTACGACTTCATAGTTGGTGGAGTTAGTCGGCTATATAGCCATTTTAAAAAACTCAATTTTTTGAAGTAATCATAATAAGATCGTCATGGAAATGTAAAAGACACAATTGAAGCATAATCTTGAAATTCATTGCATTACTGAATTTGATTCGAACATTGTTCAGTTCAAAAGAGTTCAAAGCATTTCCTTAAGCGTAAAAGCGTTTGAGATGGATCACATGCCAAGATCGCGGTAGTTGTCGGCCTTGTCCATCTTCGAGTTCGTATGCCCCTCTCTCGAGAACTTTTGTGACCGTAAAAGGTCCTTACCAATTAGCTTCAAGCTTTTCGACATGTTTGAGGGCATCTGCCCGATTGAGGACAAGGTCTCCAACTTGAAAATGTCGGGTTCGAACTTTCTTGTCGAAGGCTGCGCACATCCTTTGCTTGTACTTGATGGATCGCACCCAAGCTTCCTCTCGCCCTTCTTCGATTAAGTCAAGGGCTTCCGCAACCATTTCCTTGTTTTTATTTTGTTTGTAAGATGTCGACCTGTGAGAATGTAAGCCAACTTCAACGGGCAGGAGCGCGTCCATTCCATAGACCATGTGGAACGGGGATTGGCCGGTTGAACTTCTCGGAGTCGTCCGATAAGCCCAAAGGACTGTTGTCAGCTCGTCGACCCAAGCTCCTGACGCTTTTTCTAATCTCTTCTTCAATCCTTGGAGAATGGTTCAGTTTTGTCACTTCGACTTGGCCATTCGCTTGGGGATACACCACTGAGGCAAATCGTTGCTTAATACCCATGTCGAAACACCACGCTTGGATTCGCCTGCCTTGGAATTGAGTTCCATTATCTGAGATTAAAATCTTTGGGACTTCGAGTCGACAATAGATGTTATTAAATAAGAACTGTATCATTTTTTCTTTGGTGATCTTTGGCAAGGGTTCCACCTCGACCCATTTGCTGAAGTAGTCGACTGCGACTACAATGAATTTTGTTGCCCCGTTCCCATTGGTAACGGACCCACTAAGTCGATTCCCCATTGAGCAAAAGGGACCAGGCAGTTGATCTTCGTCATGGTTTCAGCCGGGATATGAGGAATTGGACCATGACGCTGGCATCTCTCACATCCTCGTACTAACTATTCGGCCATCTTGCGGACTCTTGGCCAGTAATAGCCTGCTCGCAACGCTTTGCCAACTAAGGCTCGAGACCCTGCATGCGCTCCGCAACACCCTTCATGAATTTATCTTTTGACATAACTTCCTTCT
This sequence comes from Striga hermonthica, assembly GCA_902706635.1. NCBI lineage: Eukaryota > Viridiplantae > Streptophyta > Magnoliopsida > Lamiales > Orobanchaceae > Striga > Striga hermonthica. The sequence goes on from CACSLK010015718.1 coordinate 424,226, forward strand.
TCTTTAGAAATGCATCGCAGGTGAGGCTTGATCATCGACTTCTTATACGAGACCCCATCGACTTCGAAGTACTTGCTTAGATATCGTGCAGCTTTCTCGCTTCTTGCTTATCTCCTGCAGGTATACGCCCCCGCAAGAGCTCGTGAATCAACTTCCTCTAGTCGTCTTTCTCATCGACTTCCATCGTTTTGCCAAGGACACTTCCTTCCAGGTGTATCGTGGTAATGTAGCCTCCCATCTTTCCTTCAACGGAACTTGCGATCCTCGCGAGCCAACCGAATCGCTTGTTTTCTTCTCATGGGCCTTGTGTCAACTCAAATCTTTCCAGGCTTTGTATGAGGCTTTGAATTTCCTTGACATATTTTAAATTTTGTCCTCCTTTATCTCGCAATTTTCCAACACCTGGCCCACGACAAGTTGTGAGTCAGAATGCGCCGCGATTTCTGTCGCTCCGCCACCGATTGCGAGTTGAATCTCTTTGATCAGCGCCTTGTACTCCACTTCATTGTTCGAGGCCTTGAATACCATTCTAATGGTGAAGTCGAGTTGCTCGCCTTCAGGGGACACGAGGACAACTCCCAAGCCTGATCTTTTGGCCGCCGAGGATTCATCGACATGCATGATCCACTTCTTTTCTTCTCCCTTAGTACCTTCTTAGATAAAATCTACCAAGGCTTGAGCCTTTATGGCTCGTCTAGGCTCACTGATGGAATATTCACTCAGCTCGACTGCCTATTTTACGAGTCGACTCGAGACTATAGGTCGACCCAAGGTTTCTCCAAGCTGAAAGTTCGTCCGTACCACTATCGCGTGATTTAGAAAATATGGCCTTAACTTCCTAGCCGTTATCACCAACGTTAGAGCGGCTTTCTCGACCTAAGAATATCTTAACTCGGCTTCTTAGAGTACTCGACTGGTATAGTATATCGGCTGCTGGGAGCCTCCTTCTTCTCGCAGTAAAACTGAACTCATCGAAACCATCCCCACCGAGATGTATAACACTAATTCGTCTCCAGGCTCATGTTTTGTTAACAAACGCAACTCGCTCAAGTATTCTTTCAATTTTTCAAACGCCACCTAAGCTTCTTCACTCCATATGAAAGTAGATTTCTTCTTAAGTAGCTTGAAGAATGGGAAACTTTTCTCCACGGCCCGAGCAATAAACCTGCTCAAACCCGCAATTCGACCAGTCAGGACTTGCACCTACCTGATATTCCTTGGTGGGGCCATGTCGAGTATGGCCTTCACCTTATCCTTATTTACTTCAGTCCCTCTCTCCATAACGACATACCCTAGGAATCATCCCGCCTTCACTCTGAAGAAACAATTTCTCGGATTCAACTTCATTCTGAATGCTCTAAGGGTTTCAAACGTCTCTCTTGATTCGCCCGGATGTGCAATCAAGGATTTGCTCTTCACCAAAATGTCGTCAACGTATACTTCCATATTTCGTCCGATCTGGGCTTTGAACATTTGGTCCATCAACCTCTGGTAAGTTGCTCCCACGTTTTTGAGTCCAAAGGGCATGACTAGATCATGAAGCTCACTTTGCTTTGGTCCTCTGGGGCCAAGGGAATTTGATGATACCCTTGAGATGCATCCATCATACTTAGTAATTCGCAACCAGCCGTGGAGTCGACTAGCTGATAAATTCTGGGTAAGGGATAATGATCTTTGGGGCACGCCAAGTTCAAATCACGAAAGTCGATGCACATGCGCTATTCGTTCACTGCCTTCCTTACCATCATTGTATTCAATATCCACTCGGGGAATTGGATCTCCTTTATGTGCTTGGCTTTTAGCAGCTTATCTACCTCAACTTCAATTGCTTTATCGATCTCAGCCCCATGATGCCTGAGTCGCTGCTTTATAGGCTTTCTAAGGGGGTAGACACTGAGTTTGTGCTCCATGACTTCTGGGTCGATTCCCGTCAACTCCTCAGGGGAGAAGGCACATATGTCTCTGAATTCTTTCAACAACTCCACCAACTGTCTGTGCAACTCGTCCTCCAAATCTCTCCCGACTTTGGTGGTTTGGTCCTCCCTCTCCCCGATTTGGATCTCCATCAATTCTCCATGTGGCTCGAGGTTGCTCCCTCTTGGCCTTTTCTCATTCGGCATCGATTTTTTCCCTTCCTTGATCTCTGCTCGCTGGTTGGTTTTTACTGCTATCTGATAGCAGGTTATCGATAGTTTTTGATCTCCTCGAGCCTCTCTGACTCGATCTCCTACGGGAAACTTCAATTTCATATAATAAGTTGATACCACCGCTTGGAAAGCGTTCAATGCTGGCCTCCCAAAAATCACATTGTAGGCTGACTCGACATCTACTACCACGAATCTCACCATATTGACTTTTCGTAAGTCTCTTTCTCCCAGGACGACTGCGAGCATGGTTTCTCCTAGGGGTGCGACTTCTGAGCCGTTGAACCCAAAGAGCGATGTGTGTAGGGGTGTTAGTTCGAGGTTAAGCTCCATCCTCTTGAGGCAATCATAGAAAATCACGTTCACAGAACTCCCAATGTCGACAAACACCCTTTGTACCTCATAACCCGACACTTGGGCAGTTATCATTAGAGCATCGTTATGTGGCCTCTCGACTTCATCTATATCCGCTGGCCCAAAGTTCATCACCGGGCCGTTCTCGTCGACTTGCTGCACCTCAACTTTCCCGTGGCGCCCTCGAGCGTATGCCTTTCTGGCTCGACCCTGGGCTGCTCGACCCTGGGTTGCTTGACCCTGGGTTGCTCGACTTGGGGCTGCTTAAGTTGGGCTGCCACCGCCTCCGCAATCATCTTCTGCATCTCGCTTCTCGTCATGGTTAACGTCGGCTCCTCGACCTGGGGTGGTGGTCTCGCCCCTTGTTCCAACATTCCTAGTTGTCTCCCCAGGCTCAAAGACGTCTCAGTCGACTCCTGCCCATCGACTCCGTGCTCGTGCCCTTCACATGGCTGGGTCCCCCTTGTGCGAGCACTGGGATTTTGACCCCCGGTGGGGTAATAGGCGTTTTCTCCTCAACACGCACTCCTGACGGCGCGTGTGCTCCAAATGGTGGGAAACCGAGCACTTGAAGTGGCGGCCTGGGTTTGGGAATCTGCAGAGGCCGCTTGTTCATCCATGTTCCCATAAAATCCTCGCTCAAATTCCTCTGCAGTCATTCCTTCTCCGCCATCCCCGAACAGATCAAAACCAGGTGCAAAGCTCTTGTTTTCTTTGAGAACTCCCCACAGACGACGCCAATTTGATGGGTCTCCTCCTACATCTGGAGTGAACTGGTGGAAATGGGCTCCAATCTATTAGAACTGCCGTTAAATCGCCATCGAGTTGCAGCAAACACCTGCAAGAACTCAACACCAGAGGTGTTTTCGGTGAAGAGCCTCCGACGCTCAAGTCAGTATGAGAGTGATGAAGATGAGCTCTGCTCAGTGGGAGCAGCAGCTGAGAAATGAATGGAGAGAGTGAGAATTAGGGTTTGGGAGTTACCTCAGCTCCTTTATATAGAAGCAAAACATTTACCTGAAGTCCCCAAAATACCCTGACTGACTTATAAGAAGTGTCCAAAATGCCTTGGTCGGTTCGCATTCCGTCCACCTCCTAGTCAGCATCCAGATTCCTTCTTATCCTTGGTAGATTCACTCTTGCTTGGAGGTTTTCCTACGATATGTTGAAGTATATAGAAGTCGTCGGAGGTCCTGGAGCATCGAGGCGTCCTAAGTCGACTTCAGTCGTTGTTGAGTCGACTCGAGTCATTCTTTATCATCCGTAGATAGTGTTATGCTTATTCGTCTCTTTTGAGGGAGGTCGACTTCTGGAAGGCGACTGAGGGAGTCACCTAGACCTTGTTAGGCCGGAGACAATTCTCAGGAAATTCATAGGAAGAATCGACTTTGCGGAAGTCGACTACTTGATGTTGATTAGTGTGGGTCGACTAACATGCCTATCGCTCGATCGAGTATTTAAGCCTGAACCGCTATGCCACAGTATGGCTATATCACCGGTTGAAGATGAAATTGTACCGGATTCGAGGGCGCATACTTTTCGACAGGGAGAGAATGAGGGATACGAAATATCGTCTGGCATCATTGATTTAGGATTATATATTTATTTATATTTACCTTTGTTTTTTATTCCTTTTATGTTTAGCATTTAATTGGTAAGAGAATAATTATTTATTAATTTGTTTAGCGGACAAATAATTATTAAAATTGTAAGAGCTTTATTAAAGGACTCATTCTCTTGGATTGAGATAATTAATTATTGAACATGTTAATTTCTCTCACTCATACGTCCTGGTACATCATTTGTAAAAAGTGAAATTTGTGTACTCTTTTATAAAAGACAGAATTGCATATTAATACACTACCTTTCATGTTTTTTGCAATTTAATCACTATCTATAAAATTTTACAAATTAATACACCACCTTTAACATTTTTGCAAATCGATACATGATTTACGGTTCCGTTATAAAAACCTAACGAAAATCTGACATGGCATTGACGTGGCTCAGTTCCATGCTAAATTTTCGTTAACGGAACCGTCATTCATGTATCGATTTGCAAAAACGGTAAAGATGGTGTATTAATTTGCAACATTTTAAAGATGGTGATTAAATTGCAATAACATGAAAGGTGGTGTATTAATATGCATTTTTGCCTTTATAAAATTGAAAGGTTAGGATTAATCTCTATCAATGTATTCAATACTGTTTGACTTTTAATTTTAAAATGACTTGAAATTATTTTTATCTTAACTAGTTTAACATTATTTATTTTTCAATTATGTATTCAAGAATTATTTTCTTAAAATGTTTAATATTAATATTTTATTTAATTTCTTAAGATGAATAATTACGTTAAATATTAAATATTTTCTTCAAGAAAATTTTTATCTTCTATAGTATAAAATTCCATCTGCCCCTACCGTACTCCAGCTTGGTAGTTTCCACCGTTTGTCCAGAGTTTATTAAATAATTTAGCACTAGTACAACACCGTGTATTACACGGGTTGCTTGTAAAAAAATTATTCTTAAATTTTAAAATTAATGAGAAAACTATATTATTTAGTTTACTTTTTACAAAAAAAATATATTACTATATATTTTAGAATGGTATGTGTTACTTATGACTTACATGTGTTATATTATATTGGTTTTTATAACTTATATAATATAACTACTTGAAATATAAATATATTAGTTAATAAATAATATTATTTTTCTAATTAATATTAAAAATAATTTTATTATTGTTATAAAGATAAATATAAATTATTTTTTTATACATACAATATGGATGTTAAATCGAAGCTCATCAACAGAAGATTAATTTGATATATTACATATGTAAAACTGATAAAAAATACAAAAGTTATTAACTTTTAATATATATATATATATATCTATACAATTCAATAGTTATAATAAGGAATGATATTAAAATACAATTAATACATGTAACATGATCATAAATAATTAACATATTTATGGTAATCTGAACCTAATTATTTTTGGTTTGAAATTAAATTAAAATTTACTCAAGCCTAATAACGAAGCATGTAATTTTGCCACATAAGATTCAGAAGCACCAGAAGCAGCCACGTAGACTCAGCGCGTTCTGGATAAATATATATAGGGAGGATTAATTATTTTTATCTTAAAACTAGTAAATTTCCGGCTGTGTTAAACACAGCCGGCCCATATGTTGTATAACTATTTAATTTCTTTACATTGTAAATAGTTATTTGTCGTTTGTAATTATTTTTTTATGTAAAGTTGTAAATAAGTATTGGTGTATTGTTTCATGATATTTACTTATTGTAAATTAATGTTGTATTGTTCTGAAAAATAGAAGATAAAAAAAAATAGTTAATATTTACAATTTATAATCATTTCATTTGCACGTACTGAAAACAATTATGTGTTGTGTGTAATTATTTTTTATTAAAATTTTTCAATATAAACAATGATATTGTAAAACTTTAGATCTTGTTTTCTATGTAGTATAATTTATAATGAATAAGTACTTTAAATTTAGTTAATTGTCACTTAATATTAAGTATAATTATTTCTGTAGGTATAGGTGTCCCAAAAATTTTAAAAAAATAGGAAAGGGTAAAATACGAATTAAAAAAAAAAAAGAAAAATATGTGAAAATAGTAATGTAAATATAAAGGACGTAAAAGAAATATAAAAAATGAAATACAAGTTTCTTATGTAATGTTTTTAGGTATCCATGACTGCTACTCGCTACAGATAACATAAGAAATTCAAATGTAAAGTGACAGTTGAACAATATATGCACGAGCACGTTGCATTAATCGACATGCATTATAATAGTAATATGATAAAAGAAGACCAACTACTACACATAAGTTCCTACTCAAATGTTTTGGAAATTTTTAGTCACAACTGACAACATCCTTAAAATGTACATTAATATATTCTAAGTTTGAATAAATATTCAAACTTAGGAAACATTAATGTGTAAGTCCGCATAGTAATTTTGTAGGGAACTACATACACAAAAGTTAAGTTCAAGCCAAAACAGATGACACACAAAATTTTAAGCATCGATAATTGTTCTAGGATATTGGTTTTAAGAAAAATTGAGGGTTAATCTAGATATGCACATCATGCATTTTTTTCTGCCTTTTACTGGAAGGTTCAGTAGTTGGCTGTTCTATGGCTGGTCATTTGAAATTGTTGCAGCGCTACTTACATTGCTTGATTTGAGTTCAAAATTTAGTGATCTTTTTGCTCCTGTTCTTTTTTCTTTCTCAGTGGCAGCTGGTGATGGGGTATCAAGCAGTGATGTGAACACTTTCTGTGCAGTTGGGGTGAATTGTTCTTCCACAATAACTTGTTAAACATTAACGTATAAATAATTTATATAAATGTGTGGGTCATTATTTGTACAAATAATTTATATAATGGGTAGCTAACAATGTTTCAACCAAAAGGTAAAATTTTGCATACTGAAAGTTATGTTAAACCTGTTTTCCCAAGGTGTGTGGATGGGCAGAAGTGTTTGTTTCTTCCATAGTTATTACAGGTTCAATGTTCTCTTCATTGTTGACGTAGACAACAACAACAGCAAAGCCTGACTCGTCCTTGTCCTGGTAGTCGGGAATATAGTGTCTTATGAAACAAGTGATCTGTTTTTTTTTCAAAGTTTGCTTCAACCTCCATGGCAGTTTCAAGCTGCAAATTACAATTAAAAAGGATACAACTTACACACAAGACTGTCTTATTAATTAGTGTGAAATGTTTTTTTTTTAGTTTAAGTAAATTAGAAATATGAATCTTCAACTTGGTTTTTGTTCAAACTCATCTGGGCTGCTATGAGTGGAAGTAGTTGTTCTGCCTCTGGACCACTAATGACAGCTTGTATAAAGCCACTGTTATCTTCAATACCCAAGGTAAATCTAGACCTGTAATTAGCGTTGTAATAACAGTGTAAACATTATTATAAACAACTCAGAAATATTAGGTATTTGATTTTATTATTTGAATACCGAGGCTCGACAGGTCCTTCTACGTTGCAGTGAATGCATGTGACTGTGCATCCAACTTGAGCACGCAGACTTTTTTGCAATTTTGGCAAGCAGTGAACCAGTAAGATGTTTGTCCATGTGTGAGTCTGCCTTTCCTCGCACCCATGCGGTCTTCAACTGAATACATTCAATATAATTTATATTTTGTTGACTATGAAAAATTGTATGCTTGTGTATAATGAAAAGTTGTATAGTAAAAACTCATGACTCACAATGTGCAAATTTTTTAATGTTGATTGTACTGACAGAATCTCAGATTCGTTTGGCGGTGGCAAGAGAAACTTTGGGTCTCTGTACACTTTTTGTTCCACCAGATGGGCAACTTCTTGTTTATGTTCAAGGTACCTATACATTTAACTGCATATGATTAGAGTATACAATGCAGAGCAGAAAAAAATTTTAAGAACAGATGTGATATTTATTACCAGTGTTTTAAAGCAGCTGCCTCTGCCATCGGAGGATTAATCATGATGTTGTTGCCGTAAACTGTTGTCAACGACAACACTATATATGAAAGTAAAACAAAAACAGACAAAAGAAAAATCAGAAATTTGTATCTTTATGATGCATTGCACAAGGGTTGACACAATATAATAAAATGAGGTAATACTCACGATTGAAAGTTGTCACTTTGACTCTCATTGCAATAATAATATTCCCAGTAGCAACTGTGCTTGCTAATTGCTCACCTTCTTCTCTTGCGTACTCATTCCATAACGTTAAAATCATAGGTTTATTCCTATTTAAAGTTATCAGGTAGAAGCAAATAAAATGAATGTTATTATTTAATTGCATAAAATATAAACACAATAAAAAAATATATATTCATTTACTCTGCATTGACGATAATCAGATTTTTGGTGTTTGCCTCTGAAGACAATTCTGTTGGCGACAACGCGTGAATAACAATACCCATAATATCTGCAAAAGAAAAAGTAAACTTTATTAATGTTTCTAAACTTTTGACCAAGTAATTCTTTAATTTTTAAAGAGATGTTAATTTATAAAAACCATTAATTATTTTTTTTTGCTGCTTCCTTTTGTTTTTCCTTTTTTTTTTCTTTTTTCTTTCGTTCTTTTCTTCAAGGACTTTTGTTTTTATAACAAAGAGTTAAACATTACTCTGTGTATGATCTTTTTCAGCAAACATCCGAAGATTAGCGTATTCCCATAGTTCTATCTTGCACGGCAAATGAGGGGGCAATTTCTCAGGAAATGGTTCAACCAATGTGCCTTTTTGTATAGTCCACGTAAAAGCATAATGACTGATTTGAAACTGTGGATTTGCTGGCTGCACCCTCGCTCCTTATACATAGTACCGTCTATATTGAATGATGCGTTTATCCCAAAAGTCGACTTGAGATCCATAAATAGTTGAACCAACAATTGTTCCCTATAAGAGTTACACAAGCAAACTTGATTTTTGAGTATATTGGTATTTAAATGAACTTAATGTTTAATATGTATAGAAGAATATACATATTCTCAAATAAGTGAGGTAAATATACAGCGTAAATGACAAGAATAATATGATGAATGTACCGCTGAATCTGTGAGAACATATCTCCGATAAGGTATCCTTTTTTCTGTACGACCAATTTGAACATGGCTTTTTTCAACTACTTGAACAATTGTTGTCCAGCCTTCAGTGTCAACATCAACTTGATTAATTTGAAGGTATTTGCGCGACATCCTGCAAGACCTTCATAAACACCCATTGAGTAATCTAAAAAAGAAATATTTTTTGTAAAAAACAACAAAAAAGAAAAAGCAGAAGGAAAAATAAATAAATGTAAGCAAAATATATTTACAGACCAAAATTTAAACAGAAGAGTAAATCTTTCAATTACGAAAGAAGTGTAAGGCATTGCAGAACAACCTGATAAAGAAACAACAAAGGTTTCAACCAAAATATTATCAACTATTCCCTGTGGAGACTTCCAATACACCTACAGAAAAGGAAAAAGTCGAAAAACAAAAAAAAAAAAGAAAAAAAAAATTAACAAAACAACGGTAAAAGTTGATAGCAATATAGTAGAAACAATTAACCTGAAAAACACAGAGAAAAAGTCTACAGATCCACAATAAGATTTACATAAAATTAAACAAACAAAAGCATAAAATATGAGACACTGCAGATGCACAACCAATGAAAGGTCATCCTCAACATACATGCGAATAATGAAGCACCGCAATATTACCAGAGAATGCAGAAATAATCCCATGTATACCATAAGAGTTCTTTTCCAAGTATAGCAAAAAAAAAATAAAAAATAAAAGGAACATCATGTAGTAACAGTAAGAACTTTACAACAAAAATTCAAAGAGTGGTGCAAAAATAATCCCAGAGACAGCACAACATCTGTTTTCAAAGTAGAAGCATAAACAATAGCAAATGACATGCAGTAATACTAATACAAGAACAAGAAAATGGAGATCAGAAAAGACTGTAACTTTCCTAACACTACAAAAAAGAAGAAGCACATGAAATAAGCAGCAAGACCCCAAAGTATAAGAAATACACACTACAAGAATAATCATTTTTAGTGACGATGATTTTTGTCGCTATGTCGTCAGAAAAAATATCGTCGCTAATAATGTCCTAATATTGTCGCTATATGTTTGAATGTCGTCACAATAATATCGCTTATTGTGACGGTATTTTTTGTGACGACATAGTGACAAAAATTATCGTCACTAAAAATGATTATTCTTGTAGTGACATAAAATAAACAAAATGAAAAGGTAAAAAGGTTAGAATCTATTAAAAAAAGCACCAAAAAAAAAAGAATTTTACAAACACCAAACATAATAAATAACACATTAAATGAAGAGATAGGTGAAACATAAGAAAAAACACACTGAATAAGGAGGAACAACCTTAAAAAGAGCAGCAACCATGAACACGACAATCAGAATTACACCAACAATATGAAACCACTGAAAAATAAATACAACTAAACCATAAGGAACACAAAACTTACTTGCTTCTAGATAGAGAATGTGAGTAAAATAAAATGATCTGCAAAAGATGCTACTAATAGAGAAAGGAAAGGAACATAACCACATAATATAATAAAATAATAAAAGCAAATTTTTTGGCATACGTGAAACATCTTTTCAATTCAGAAATAATAATGAGTAATAGCCTCCAAAAAGGGGGAAGTTCCTAATAAATCCCCAAACCCTTAATTGAATTCCTTCTCAGTCCCTATACAAATATTTTTCCTCCTAACTCCCTACCCCCTTAAACATCTTACTTTTAAAATACCTACTAAAAAATAAGTAAAAAATAAAACCACTTATTACATCACCCCACTAAAATATGTCTTACATATTATTTTATTATTACTTTTATCTCATACCTACCAAACACATAATATTATTTTATTGAATCTTCTTCTTCCCCAACACACCACCTCCCTCTTCTCTCCCGTCTCCCTCCCGTCTCCTCTCGACAGCCTTTTTTTTTTTTTTTTGCAGGTCGGTCTCTCCGGCGACACGAAATTCGGCGAGAAAAAATCTTGAAGCAACAAATACGGTCAAATAAGTGATTCCGACGTCACAAATCCGGCAAAAAATTTCATCTTTTTTCGGCAACATTTGTGGTGTTTTCGGCCAAAATTTGAAGTAATAAGTATTATATGTATTATATGAGGATCTTGGAGTCCAAAAATCATATATAATTCATATATTTTTGGTTAATTTGTTAAGGATTGAATTTAGAATATTGTTGTTAATATTTACCCTAAATCTTACCCTAAAAAAATTAAATTGATCAAAAAAAATTCTTGTTCATATATACGAAATTGATGTTATCGTTAGGTTATGTAATGTGTTTTTCACCCTAAAACAAGAAAATAAGGTGGGAATGATCATTGTATCACTATTATTGATTATTGTACATTTGTTTGTATGTATATAGTACCACTTTAATACTGTTTAGTACCACATTTTTTTGGGACTGTGAAGTTTTACTTTTTTATTTATCCAATTATTGTTAGATACATGGAAGGGGCACAAAGTGATCTACTAGAGAGTTGTACGTACAAAAATGAATTGTTTGTGTTCTCTATGCACATTGGATTAACACTTGATGAAGTGTACAATCTCATATCTAAGAGGTGGCCGAACGTTAATATCAAATCCGTCGTGCTATGCTATATTGCGCCAAAGGAAAAAAAGAGAGTTACTTTGTCGGATGATGATGATTTGAAGAACATGATTCGATTACATGTGTGTTGGAAAGTAAACATTGTAGAAGTGCTTGCCCTTGAAATACCATGTAAACTGCCCTCCAAAATTCGCGCCCTCGAAATACATTTTCGCGAGCTACCGCAAACTCGCGAGATAGGGACGAGTTACAGAGGCTAGAATTCGCGGCCGCGAATACATGGCCTATCTCGCGAATCCCCATTACCTCGCGAGTTCCCTTTACTTTGTATTCAGAAGTGGTACTAAAGATCGGAAAACATGTACAAATGTAAAGGACCAAAGGTACTAATCGATCAACAAAAGGTACTAATCTTGAGACAGAATAATCTTACCTACTAAAAGTAAATGTAATGAACAAATATTCATTACAAGTGGTACTACACCCAATATCTGATACTAAAATAGCGAAAGCTGGTATTTACGTATTCTAGATCTGGTACCAATTGTTGCAAATGTTGACCACAATTGAATAATCTATTTTCGTTGACAAAAAGTTGGTACTAGTTGACCACGAACAGGTACCACGTAGAACAAAATGCAGTACTATATTGTATAAAATAGGTACTATTTTAAGAAGCGTAATTCAACATGTCACCATGGCATTTGGATCGTTCACGCCTGATTTCGATGAAAAGTAGTGAAATTTAGAACATATAGTTACAACATTTTAAATCTCATACAAACTAATGTGAGACTGATTATTGGCCATATAAACATCATTTGCCACCGAAATTCATAGTTTCTATGTGTTGATTACAAGTGGTACAAACTCGATATGTGGTACCACATAACCATAAAGTGGTGCTGTCTTACTCTAGATCTGGTACTACTTTTTTTAAATATTGACCACAATTGAAATAATCTATTTTCGTTTTCCAAAAGTAGGTACTAATTGATCAATAAAAAGTACTAAATAGAAGAAAAACAGGCACCATTTCAGCCAAAACCGGTACCATAACTGTATTAAGTATTATTTTTCCATTATTGCGTTGATTTCGTGACAAATTTACAATTAAACTTAATTAACCAAATTTTATATATCATATAAACAAATGTGAGAGTGATTATGGGTCGTATAAACCTCATTTACGACCGAAATTCGGTGTTTTAATATGTACATTACATGTGGTACTAAAGATATGATATGTGGTTCTGAAGTCCCATAAAGTGGTACAACCTTACTCTAGGTTTGGTACTACATTTTTTCAATGTTGACCACAATTGAAATAATCCATCTTGGTTGACCAAAAGTTGGTACTAATG
>CACSLK010015718.1:508781-537351 GCA_902706635.1 Striga hermonthica
TAAGTTTATTACAAATCCCTGTCGATTATATAGTTGTTAATTTTCGTTTGACAACAATCGACAAACAATTTAAACCGTAAGTCCTAATCCTAACTATAGATTCTGCTGCGTTAGAATTTATTATTCAATAGGTTTGAATGTGCACATTGTCGACGTTCCTAATAGAACCCAACACTTTCTTGGAAGAAGACTATATTATGAATCACAAGCCCGCGAGTAGACTAGTCTTAGAGGAGTTAGGGGGTGAAGACGATAATTCCCCACCAAGTGCACAAGTAGATACATCACATTATACTACAACACAACACATTGAGAGTGTACCAGTGCAAATAGTACCTCGTCGTAGTGGGAGTGTTTCTCAGTTACTGACCGATGGATATGTCTTGGAGAGTTTTCGGGCTCAGTTCCAGGAAACCTAGATCGGACCCAAGGACCTACAACAAGGCACTCCAAGATAAAGATGCAGATTCATGGAATGTTGCAATGAATGCTGAAATGGGGTCAACGAACTCTAATCATGTCAGGGATCTTGTAGAACCAACTGATGGAGTACGCCCTATTGGATGTAAGTGGTGTTGGGATCTATGAAGATCTCGTTATTTACAAATCACGAATTCAATAGCAAACGTAAACCTATGCGCAATGGATATAAAAGTTTGCGTAGAAAACTTACGGCTTAAATTTTTTTGTGATCTGACTGATCTTCTAGATGGCCGTACAAATACACGAACACGTCAGGATCACGAACTAATGAGTCGGGACGTGTGTCGGGTCGGGTCGTGTGGACGGGTTGGATCTGATCGTCGGGTCGAACGCATCAGGTGGTGGGGGATCGCCGGTTCGCGTGTCATGGAATTGTTGGTCTGGTCGCGGGTGTGTCGCGGCTCTGGTTCACGGCGGCTTGCGGCGGCTCGGGGCTAGTCTGGCCGGTCTGCGGCGGTCCTCGGGCTTGGCTCGGGGTTCGTCGATTGTTGTAAAATATTATCGGGTCTCGAACACCTATTGATCTTCTACTTTATATCTCAAACACCCTCTTCAACTTGTACCGGTGGAACAACAAGAAGAAGATAAAGCTCGAATGGGAACTGAGACAGAGAGATGGGGCGCGCGTGTTACACGTGAATTATGATCTTGTCTTTTTTCTTCCCATTAGTTTAATGATGTATATAGAGCTACAGTAGAGACCCTTAAGAGATTATGAATAGGGCTCCTTAATTAATTAAAATACTTGTGGGTCAGCCCACTTATTCTAATTAATTAAATAATATTAAATGAGCCAGCAACATAATATTATTGCACTCCCTTTTCCTAGCTCAATTTACAATTGAGACTCCAATTACAATTACTCGATTTATCTCTCCATGTTTAAGATATAATGTCCATTAATTAATTCGATTACGAACAATCAAGAATTAATTAATTTATTATTATTTCATCGAAACTAGCTCTCGTTCACCACATTATTACTATGTCGGAATTTAATCCACCTATAGGATTTAACATAATAATCATTCATGAACTCACTCCGAGGACATCATCAAACTAAACGTACATGGTGACCGTAAATATCCTAACAACACATCTTACATGTAGCAATATTACCCAAGACAGAGGGTCTACTGGTCCAGTTCACTAAACCTCACCCATGTGAATCAAAGTAATAAATACTACACATATATGTTTGTTTAATATCTTACGGGTTAAGAGAACACAGTAATTAACCAAGGCCTAGTTCATTTACGACGACCAGTATAGAACGAACTGCTCCTCTCTGCGATCCTATTCAATACATAAATGTACTAGTGCAATTAATCAGTCAAGACAAACTGTACAGTTGATACTACAACCGTCCTAATCGGGTGTTCATGTCCATATAGGTTGTGAACCAATATTTTTGTTTCGCGAGTAATTGATAATATGATCTTCAATTCGCCCGATGACGACCCACACTATCTAATGTAAAACAACAAAATGTAGAACTTGTTTAATCTAACATGTTTCTCATTCTTAAAGAGTAAAAGTGTAATGTCATCCAAAGCCAAGCTTTCAGTATATAACACCAACAAGTGGATCTACAAGAGAAAGAGAGGATCAGATGAGGAGATGCAAACCTTCAAAGCTAGGCTTGTTGCGAAATGTTATACCCAGATTGAGGGTAAAGGCTATGATAAGACCTTTTCGCCAGTAGCTATGCTTAAGTCCATTCAGATTCTCTTGGCTGTAGCCGCTCATATGGATTATGAGGTCTGGCAGATAGATGTCAAGATGGCTTTCTTTAAATGATTACTTCATGGTTTGGATTCCAAGTCTTTAGTGAAACTATTGGAAGCTATTGATCCACATGAGCTAGTTGACGTTTTGGGGGTATCAATCACTTGCACAATAAAGGGAGGTTGCCTAAGGTGTAACACTCCGTTATTTTTAAGAGAAAATATCAAATATTTTCCGCAAATAATAGTTAAATTTTGCAAACATTTTAAAAATTTATTCAACGGCCATTACTCGACTAATCTCAATTTAACAGTTTAAGTTCCAACAAATAACACATGTACAACGAAAATTTCAAATATTACCAATATTCTCAAATCCAATTAAAAACATGCATATATAATATCCAAAGTCTCATAATCACTCTCCAAAACCCAACATTTTTAACAAGTCTGGCCAAGTATAACCATAATAATAAAAGCGGAAGCAATTAAACATTTCAATAATCACAAGCAAGTACGACCCCGCTCGCCCTTCTTTCGCTGTTGCCACCAGCTCAATCTGAAGGGGGAAAAATAGTGGTGGTGAGCAAACCAACTAGCACACCGTGGGAATTCCATGCAGTCTATTCAGTATAATGATTTAAAATCATAATTGCAGTATAAACATAATCATCTAGTCTACCTCCTAAAAAACACTACGCTCGTGTGATCACATCTAACCGTCCATCAACGAGTGCAAAACCGCCGGACCAACATCCACGGGAGATACACTCTCATTAGGCACAAATAGGAAAACCGTCCACCAACGGGAGATACACTCTTGAAGACTAATGATTCACATGCATACATTGATTATCAAGCCAAACAATTATAAAGAATAACATACACGGTAAAGTTTATCAACAGCCACCTGATACTGCGGAGGATGATGGTGAATGCCGTGCAAACAAGGACGAAGGCTCGACTCCTCTTAATCTACAAATTAAGGATTTAATTATTACTAAAGATTTTGATTAGGCTCTTAAGAAATAAAACTGAAACTAACCTAACACTCAGGCCACGTACACATCAACTAAAACTCATTAGAAACACATAATAACAACTCCTAAAACGAACATAATAAAGTCCAGCAAATAGGCAATCAAATAAAGCATACAAAACACATTATATTGCCTTGTTTTCCTTCTTCTATTCTCCACATCTGATCAATATATTTCAGTCTTGTAACTAAAATTAAAGACCTCTACAGAGCACAATTTCAGCATGAAATAACACCTATAGCTCAACATGTGAATCACAACATTACTCGGCCAACAAAATAATAAAATAAATTGCATATGAACACCTTTCATTTTCCTCTTACGTTTCTTTCTCTTTTTCCCATAGTCATAGTTAAGCCAACAAAAGAGGCCAATAAAACTGAATTAAGCTTGCTAATTAATTAAAATACAATCAGCATGTTAACACAATCACAAAGCTCAGCCAAAACATGACATCACACTGCATGAAGAAAAAAAAAAAAAAACACACACACACACACACACACACACACACACACACTTTGCCCTTCTATTTCTTTTCTTTCTTCAAAAACTAACCACAATCAATTTAGCCTAATAAACTGAACATATCTTGATCAAAACAACACATAATCTGCATGATATACATATGAACGGAGTTCATCAACAACAGGATTAAACAATGCCAACAAAGCATACAATAAGCACTTCATTTTTTTCAGCATACCATCACATAATAACCTCAGCACAAAGGCATACACATACATCACAAAATTCAAAAGAATCCATCTCATTTTCTTCTTCATTTTGAAAAAGTCAAAGCATGCCATTGTTAACTGAACCTAGACAAATCCCAGCTCATAATTTTAGCACCAAAAGCACAAAAATAAAATAAAAATTCGAGGCCACAACAAACAACCACAAGGCTTAGCATCACAATACACAAGCTTTCTGAACTTCAAATACTAAGCACACAAAGGCCTTATATATAGCTGAACACCAACTTAGATAATCAACACAAGGTTCCTCTCTAGAATAGGAATCTAAAATTCACGAATTAACAAGAGGGGATTTACGAAATTCACCTCTCGTCGGGAAATTACACGCAACAAAGCGGACCTTGTCCACTTGCGTACAGACCACGGACGGGTTCGTTGGTGCTCGGGCTGAACGTGGTTGGCTCGTCTCTGCCACTGCTGCTCGGTAGACCTTGGACGGTTCGTCTCGGTACGGTGCAAGACCACGGTTCGCCATGTTGAGTTTGAGATAGTCAACTCTGTGTGGGCTGTTTTGACGACATATAGATTTCTGCTCCTGTGTACACGAAGTTATTGCCCGTAAATTAGCCCGGCCGAGATTGTGGAGACGAGATTGCATCAGATTCGAGGGCGAATCCTTTTCGGGAGGAGAAATGATGACGACGAGGTTGTTCTGGCATTTTTGGACAAGAATGATGGTTTACCATCATTGGTTTATTTATTTGTTTCTTTCATTTTATTTAATTATTTATTTTCATATTTGTTAACGGCATCCTAAATTTGTTAGAAAACTTGTTATTTTATTAGAATTATTACTTGTTGGACAGATATTATTTAAGGGAATGAGTTCTATTTAAAAACTCTTCATATATTGTCTCAAGACCATTGAATTTTGATGGAAATAAAAACATTGACAGTTTTTTTTTTCTTTTTTTATTTTTTGTTTCTTTATCACATTGAATTTTGATGGAAATAAAGACATTGACAGTTTTTTTTTTTTTCTTTTTTTATTTTTTATTTCTTTATCACATTCGTTTACACTTTCGCTACTTAACTTGTGCTTCTAATACCTATACGAAAAATCCTCACCAAAAAAAAAATCTTCCTCTCTCTCCTCCATGGATCACATCCCGGCACTCCCAACCTTCTCTCCTTTCCCCGGCAATAATTCCGATCTGCAAACGGGGCAAGTCGTTTTCCACTTATCGATCCAAGCATCTATGCAATCCTTGTGAAAGACGTGCCTACAATTTGATAATAATCTCACATCGTCGTATTCCTTCATGACCGTCAAACATATAGAGCAATCATCGTCACACATTTGCGTTGCACGCGGTGAAATATTTACATCACCATATTTGGACACGGTTAGACGCTCTTTGGCAGAAATGAAGAGGTGCAGTGGGACGGGTACTTGCAAAGGTGACGGTTGATGTTCGAATTGGGGTTGATAGGATTCTTGTGTGAATGGTTTCGAAGTTATAATTCTTGTAAACAGAGAAACTATCATATCAAGAATTAAGTCTTCAAGAATTTTGGGTACGAAATATTGGAAGCAAGTTAGGAAGAGAAGGGCCATAATTTATCGTTCAGTGTGCGCGCGGCATTTGTAGGGAAATGAGGAGGAGAAATGGATATTTATATTCAACTTACAAGTTAAGAATATACTATTAAGAGTCTAATGTCAACTATGTACATCTAATCTAAAAATAAAAAAAGGAATACAACAAGCTGGCATGGGCAGGGCAGGTAATAAAAGTCTTCATTCAACAAATGTTTGACATTGAATAATTTAATGGCTGCGTCTGTACAAAGAAGCATAAAAGGGATAAGGCCCATATTTGAATAAATAAGGTAATTAATCATATAACGCCTTGTTTGACCCATTGTTTTTAAACCTAGTCCGGAAATCCACTCGGACAGGTCACAAGGTCATTGGTTCAACCGCCGGGTCACCGACTCAGTTGTTGAATCAAATATTTAATTTTAATTTTTTTTTTAAATTATATATATAGTATTTTTGACATATAACTATACGAGAAATACTCACCTACCAACGGTGGACACATATTAATATGCCCACAGCGTAGGTGGCATGCACTCATTGGTGATGTATTTTTTAAACATATTAACATCACCAATGAGTGCATGTCACCTACACGGTGGGTATATTAACATGTGTCCACCGTGGGTAGGGGAGCATTTCTAATAACTCTACATAAAAGTAACAGAATAAATGTTTTGCATATAGAATTTGAACATCAAAATGTTAAAATAATTATTCTTCACAATAAATATTTACTATATCAATATATTTATATAGTTTTTATTTTAAAAAAAAATATTAAAAAAAATAAAAAATAAATAAGGATCGGGTCAATAGCCTGAGCCGACCAGGTCAATGGCCCGAGTCAACCGGATCAACCCGGGTTAGCTGGGTTTTGACCGGGTTCATTGTTACCCGGTGTAAATAGCATGCCCAAACCGATTCTGGCTCCGGGTCGGTAGGGTCCCGGGTCGACCCACTGGGCCGGTCCGGGTTAAAAAAATAATGGTTTGACATATGTTTGCTAATATGAAAAGTAAATCTAATCAGAGAAAAAAAATAATACGGAGCAATATTAAAATTATATTATAAAATAAATATACAATTCACATAAATCATATTTTATCATACATTATAAGAGTTAAATCTTTACTTTCATATTAGTAAGATAATGTATAAATCATATATTATTGAGTATTTTGTGGTAAATCACTGATGGTTTTATTATTTGAATTGCATTACATTTACTGTAACGAAATATTTTTTTATTTTTTTTCCAAAACGATAGGTTTTATAGCTCAAGAGTTTCATACAATAGGGGGCTAAGAAGCCCATAGTACATCCACAAGAATAACAGAGGCACAACAATGCCTAGAAACCAAAACAAATAAAGCAGATAAGTCCATAATCCCCAGCTAATGCAAGGCTTAGTGCTCGGGGTTATGTTCCTATCTAGCTCAAAATAACAAAAGACTTAGATCACTGGCCGAGCCATAATCTAAGACAACTACTACAACCCAGACTACAAGCTGGAAACAACAGAAAACAGAAAATAGAACAACAAAGGAAGATCTAACACAACAAAATACAACTAAAAAGGCTCCAAAAGCATTAAAAAGCAAAAGTCAGATCAACTATTCCACTTTGCGAAATTCCAGCCATTCCTCCAGTGCAGTATTGACCACTGCCCTCTCTGATCTCCAAAGACTTTGAAACACCCACAGGTTTCTAGCTTTCCACAACCACCAGAGAAGGTATGTGGTTAGCTGGATCCTGTCCTCATTGATAGCAGAGTGAGGGATAGCACACAATGATGACCACCAATGACTGAAATTATTTGGGTGTTGTTTCAACCATTCCCAGCTGATTGGTGCAAGGTTCAAGACTTTGACAACTTTGGGACAGGTGAAAAAGAAGTGGGTGATGGATTCATCTGCTTCCCCACAGGCCTTGTATCTATTCTCCACATGAATACCCTTCTTTGACAGATTGACATTCACAGGCAAGATATTGTTTAAACACTTCCATATGAAGTGCTTAATTTTCCCTTTAATTCTCATGTTCTACAGCCTTTTCGGCATTCCCCTGATTTCAGAGTGCCCCTTACTTGATTCAGAGATATCCAAGTTCTTCCATTTTTCTCTCACCAGGTAGTCATAGGATGCAACCACAGAATGTTTACCATTTTTCCCACATTGCCAGACCAATTTATCATCTTCCCCTGGGTTTAAACTCTTAACTTTCAAGATTACAGCTTGTTCTTTCTCAGTAAAGAGATGTTGCATAATGTGTCTTTTCCAATGCCTCCTAGTCACATCAATCAAGTCACTCACCATGCTGATATTGGAGCTAGTAGGAGGTATGCTCCTTGGTTTGAATCCAGCTAGGCCAGGTATCCAAGGATGATCATAGATTATGATTCTACTCCCTCTTTTCACTTCATATCTTTGCCCCAGATGGAATGTATCTCTCACTTTGAGCCAGCTATGCCATAGCTAAGACCCTGTTTGTTTGTGCTGCACTGTAAAGAAATTGACACTGGGAAAGTACTTGGCCTTCAAACATTTACTGACCAGCAGGTTAGGCTGTGTGAGGATCCTCCATAACTGCTTGGTAATCAAAGCTTTGTTCATTAATTGGATATCATGGAACCCAATTCCTCCTTTGTCCTTAGGCAAAGTCATTAGATTCCAAGCTTTCTAGTGAATTTTCTTGCCTTCAGAGTTACATGTTCCACCAAAATGCTGCAAACTGTCTAGAAATATTTGTACAAACAGTTTTAGGAATGAGAAAGAAAGACATAGAGTGCACATGCAGTGGATTAAGAACAACCTTAAGAAGGATTTCTCTACCAGCAGCAGAGAGAAATTTGTTCTTCCAGTTTCTAATCCTCTTCTCCACAACATCAGAAATTAAAGAGAAAGTGTCAATTTTACTATTACCAATACCAAGTGGCAGCCCTAAATATCTAGAGGAGTTCTGGGGAGAGATTTCCAGAAGGCTGTTACAGATGGAGGCTTTCAAATGTAAGGGAGCATTTTTGCTGAAGAAAATAGAAGATTTATAAAGTTTCACTTTTTGCCTAGTTATGTTTTGGTAATCAGCCCGAATAGCAAGGATAGAGTTGGCTTGAGAAGGCTCAACTTTGGTAAATAACAAGGTGTCATCAACAAACAATAGGTGGGAGAGCTTGGGACCATTTTTGGAAAGTTGAATACCAGAGAGGTTCCCTTTAAGGGTTTCCATTTTGATCAGGTGGGAAAAAATTTTAGAGACCAGTATGAAGACATAAGGGGACAATGGGTCCCCTTGTCTTATTCCTCTCGAGAGGGTGACATAGCCACAACTTCACCATTCACATTGAAGGAAAATGAAGTAGAGGAAATACAAGAGACTACCCAGTTAACAAACACATAGCAAAAACCCAATTTCAACATGATTAGGCTAACACTATCCCATTCTATTCTCTCAAATGCCTTCTCAATGTCCAATTTAAGAGCCATATAAGAATTAGGACCAGATCTATGCCTGTTTAAAAAATGAATAATCTCATTGCAAAAAATCACATTATCCATAATTTTTCTGTTAGCCACAAAGGCAACTTGGTTGGCACTAATACAGAGAGGAAGACAACGTTTAAGTCTCTGAGCAATTAATTTGGGGATGACTTTATAGACCACACTACACAAACTAATAGGTTTGTAATGGGAAACTTGCTCAGGATTGAGAACTTTGGGAATTAGGGTAATCAAGGTATGATTTATGCTTTAGGAATTTTACCAGAAGCAAAGAAACTTTCAACAACAACGCAAAGATGAGAGCCAATAAGATACCAGAATTTTCGAAAAAACAGAGAAGTCATACCATTTATCCTCGGGGATTTCCTAGGGTTGATGCTGAAAAGAGCTGCTTTGATTTCATCATCCTCAGCAGGTGCAGTGAGTTCAGAGTTTATGGCCTGAGTGATAACTTGTTCCATATCCCCTTAGTAGCCTATCCCCTTCTTCTAAGCCTTCTGATCTGAACAATTTTATCATAAAACTGTTCAATGCATCCCTCCATTTGCTCCATAGTATCATAAATTTCTCCATCTGCTCTAGTGAGCTTACAGATGTTGTTCCTCTTTCTTCTATGCATAGTCTTAACATGAAAATATTTGGAGTTTTTATCCCCATGCTTAAGCCATGAGAGTCTGACTTTCTGCTCCCAATTTTTGTTCTTCCTACTTGTAGGATTCATCTAGCTCCTTTTTCACCTCATCCCATTTCCCCCAATCAATGAGTTGTCCTTCCTTCCTCAGCTCTGAGAGTTCATGATTAAGCCTGGAGATTTTCCTAGCATTATTGGTTCTAAATGTGCTGCTCCACTTCAAGATCTCCACTCTAGTTTCTTTGATTTTCTGCTGGAATTGGTACATGGGGGTACCTTCTTGGGTTTTATACCAGCCTTTCTCCACTGTTTCCATTATGCCAGGTTTTTGCAGCCATCTTCTCTTCTTATGCAACAGTTCTTGAGAGCAGTCAAGCATCAGAAGACTGTGGTCCGAGGCACTCTTGAAGATGTTGTGAACAACTGCATTGGGGTAAGCTGCTGACCAAGAGAGAGACCCAAACATCCTGTCTAATGTTTCCTCAACGAATCCCTCCCCCTCTCTGTTGTTACCCCAGGTATAGGGATGCCCCACCATATTGATTTCTAACATCCCCATTCTTCTAATGAAGACTCATAAATAAAAAAAAAAAAAAAAAAAACTGATGGACCTCTTCCTACCCCATTTTTTCTCATCAGACAGCAACAGGTCATTCATATCTATTTCTGCTTTGCTTCCTCAAGGTAGGCCCATTGACTTAATCTGCTCTGAACATCTGTACTAACATATATGAATATACCCCAGCCAATACAAGCCTGCTTTTCATCCCAGAACTCCAACTCAAATTGGTGCTTAATTATGTTAAACACCTGAATGTCTTTATCCCAACATACAAAAAGACCTTCACTCTTACCCAGTGGCTCTACTGAGGACCAACAATTACCAATAGATAGATTATTACATATTGTCTGCATAAATTTATTTTTCTTTGTTTTTGAAAGAAAAAATAAAACCGGGTAATGGAGCCTCCAAGTCTCCTTGATTTGGGAAACTGTAGAGGGGCCACCCGCACCTCTACAGTTCCACACCGCTACCTTCATTTATCACTTTGTGGCCCTTGGAGTCTGGCCACATTCACCTGATCTTGGACTGATTTCAGCTTCTTGCTCTGAGCACTAGGTTTTGGTTCTTGGTGATTAACTTGGTTATCTTCTGTCGAGATATCCCGGATGGCTCTTTTACCTCTAACAGATTTCGGTTTAGGGGGTACAGGGGTGGTCGGGGTTTGTTTTCTTCTCCAACCTCTGGGTTTCTGAAGTAGGAGGCTATTTGATGGGTGTTATGGGTAGGAGTAGGTTGATTTGGTTTAGAGATGAGGGGAGAAGAGTGCTTGATCACCACCTCAAAAAGAGGAGATTCAGTTTCCATAAGTTGATTGGGAAGTTGGGGCTCATGAGTTGGGAGGGCTAAGGTTAGAGGTTGAGGATTTTGAGGTGGCAATGAGGTAGATGTTGGGCACAAATTACCTTCAGGTTGAATAACTGGCTGGATGATGGATTGGTTATTGTTGGACTGGATATTTTCATGCTCAGAGTCAGTTGGAGTTTTAGTAAAGGTATTGCTTCCAGAGAGAGGATCCACATTATTGCTAAATTGGCTCAAATGGTTTGAGAAAAAATGTTCAGAGGCTTTGAGCCAATCCCCATACTACCCTGCTTGGAGATTGTTCTGAGAGATGTCCTCTGATCTGGCAGTGCAATTCTTGTCTATATGTCCCAATATCCCACAATAATAGCAAAGGCTCACCGATTTCTCGTACTTGAATTGGACAATGATCTTTTTGCTTCCATGTTGAATAGTAGCACACCTGACGATCAGTTTAGTGATGTCCATGGAGATCAGAATTGTAATGCATTTCCCTGCTAAAATTCCCCCTGAGGAACTTGGACATCCTTGGTTTTCCAGAATGCTTTACCTATTTTCATGCCAACTTCAAGAGACAACCAATTAAGTGGAATATTCCATGCTTGCACCCAAATATCGAGCTCATGGAACTCTGGATGATTTGAGGAAGAGTCCTCTCTCCAATCCCTGAGGATTAGAAATTGCCCTTCAAAGGTCCAGCAAACACCGTTACGCACTTTACCCTTGTCTTCCTTGTTGTCAAAAAGGAATTGAAAAAAATTAGTGCTGATCTCTCGAGCTATAACAGGAGCTCTGATTAGCCATATTTGATTGATGGCTCTTCAAAGTCCAATTATACCCGCTGATTTTTGCCCAATAATTTTCCCTAGAAGACTTTTTTCGCAGTTGTCTGCGCTTTTGTGGATGTCACCTTCTGCTATATCGATAATATTAGCTTCATCCTCCGATAATTGGAAAGCTTCAAATTTTTTTGAAATGTCCTATGCCATGAACTCGGAACTCAGCACGAATTAAAGGATTCCGAAGTCTAATAAGGAAGAGAGAAGCATAAAAGAGGAAATTAAGAGAGACATAATAAGGAAAAGGCTACCGACAAAACCCAAAATCAAACCCTAATAGAAATGGCTCTTAGTATCGGACAAAGAGAATGTAAAGAGAATAATGAGTCCGTCATGAATGCATTAAATAACCCCAAATCATTGAGGATGAGGAAGCATATAGCTGATGAACTCTGCACTCGAGAGGATTACGCTCCCATTAAGAGAGGATAACATGTTGTTGCAATTGTAACGAAATATTCATAGTACTTAAATTCAAATTAACTTCAATACTCCATTTGGTCAGCGGAAGTTGACCCATAATATGACACTTACTTGCTAGTCGAGTTCTGTCACGTTATTTTTTTTACTGATCTAAAAAATTGACTAGGTAAATTCGGGCAGTGTGCCAATTAGTCATCTCGGTTGACCAAAAAAATTTATTTTTCTTCGTAAATATGTCATTACAATGAAATGGTAAAAATCTAATGGGAATTATAATTAATTTTTCAATGATATTATTTAGTTGAATTTTGCAACATTAAATTCTTCAACGAACTCTAAGAAAAAAAATCCGTTAAAATTAGTTTTTATGCTTTTTCAACGATTAAATATTGCTAAAAAAGAATTATTAAGAAAATTTCCATAATCCAACCGTAATTCCTACAAGAATAAACCATTGGTAAAATGTCAAATGTAATTATTAAATTTCAACAAAAGTTCCCATGGAAGATTAATTCTATTGAATTTTATAGTGGTGGTCGTTGTCGACGTTTTCCAGCAAAAGCTATGCAATAAGAACTAGCTTTGATATGCAATACCATACTGGTAGACTTGACTCAAGAAACCAACTATCTGGACCGGGTGAACAGGTAGGTCGATAGGACATCGAGGGAGACATTAGGTCGATGGAGATGCTACATGAAGAGGGATTGCCGATAGCTCGAGCTAGGGCCCTCGGATGACCTGGCAGAAACTTAACCTAGAGGCACGCATGTGGAAAGATCGACCAGAAAAACAGAGTGCACGAGTTTTGCTGGAAAGAAAATCTACGGCATGAGGAGTGGAATCGATCTCACAATAAGACCGTTTAAAAAGGAAAACTAGAAGATATGAAGGAGTATAATCACGATTAGCATGAGACATGGATTGGGCCACATGGCATAACAAAATCAGATAGTTCGAGCAGTTTGGGCAGTACGAGTGGGCACCTCAGGCAGTTTGGACAGCCCGTTCTGGCAGCCTTGAGCAAGCATGTAACGCCCCTATCAAAAGAGGTGAGGTATGTCCACTTGCACTCTACACACACACTATTATACTTATAGAGCTATATATCTATTGTTTATCGTCTTCAATAATGTAAGAAGACTTGATCGTCATAGTGCTAACACCAGAAACCCCTTTCAACCCATTTTGAAGGTCTACGAATAACTTAGGCAGCAGATCATGTCATGCGAATCTAGTTGAGCTTGTTTGCACGCCATTAATGAGTCGTCTATGAGAAGTCATTCAAAAAGCCATGACAAAACCTCATTAATGCTGAACAGAGCTCCCACAATAAAACATAGCGATTGTTTTTTATGAAACGTGGACCACCACATGTCCACTTGGAGCAGGTCCACCGTCTAATTTTTCTAGATCGCTTCAGACTCAAGTGGTTTTGTAGCTGTTGGAGGCCTAAGCAGCAGCTAGAGGTCAGATCGAGTACAAAGATTGTGGTTCCACCTCAGGCGCAACCAGATCTAGTTGTGGTCGTGCCGATTGGACCACAAAAAAGTGTATTCGAGCCATAAGGTCAACAACTTGTTACCTTGGCAAAGGTAGAGCTAAGCAAGATGATAGTCGATGCGGCGGCCACCGAATGCGCCCAAACAACATATGCCAAATGCAATTACTATTACCACAACGAGGAGGAGGGATTCAAAGGTCAAAATTTTGAGCATTACAGGTAGAGGACCACATTGTGACCCATCTATGGAAAAAAGGTAAAACATTTCAGACAGTTACAGACGGAGGTCGAGGGAAAACGACCTGTAAGAGCTTGCGGGCACCCATTTCCCTAGAGATAATGCATGCAGACTTATATAATCGTTTTATAGAGATGAGCATTACCTACGACATGTAATATGATGCGTCGAAGCATTTGAGGTTGTTTGAAAATATAGCTTGTTCCATGGTTATTCGGATGCACTGAGGTGTCGAGCTTTCTTACTGACTTTATGGGGCGAAGCTCAAGATTGGTTCCACTAGCTCACCTCGGGGTCTGTGAAGCTCATCAAATAGTTTGATACTATCTTTATAATTCAACTAGAAAGTGTTATGACCAAGGAGAAGACCTACTTGACCCTGATGGCCAAACAATAGCAGGAGGGTGAGCCCGC
Source organism: Striga hermonthica (assembly GCA_902706635.1). NCBI lineage: Eukaryota > Viridiplantae > Streptophyta > Magnoliopsida > Lamiales > Orobanchaceae > Striga > Striga hermonthica. The sequence continues at coordinate 523,248 of CACSLK010015718.1, forward strand.
TCAGAAACTATCTAGTTCTTTGTACTCGAGCCTGTGTTAAAGTGCCTTCGGCCTATATTGTGTTCAAGGCTGGATGATTGATCTTTTATTATGAGCTGACCCTAATAACATATCTTTAGCAAAGACATCAGTGAGAATATACGATGAGGTTTTAAATAGGTGTAATAAGTATGTCAATATGGAGAAAACTACGACCGAATGTGCTAAACTAGAGAATTTGGCTCGACCTAAGGTCAAGAAGGAAAGGGTGAGCTCACTTGTTTGACGAAAAAAAATCAAAGTAGGTTCGAGAACAGGTCTTAGAGAAGAAGAGAAAGTTGCAAAAGTGCTCAACAAGCTTATGTCCTGGATGATGGAAGCAGCGTCAGTCACTGGTGTTGCATGAATCTAAAAAAGGTGAAAAATGAAAGAAAATGAAAGTGGTTAGGAGGTCGAATCCAGGCTGAAGGATCCAAAATCAGGGGTTGAGAGGCAAAATTAAAGAAGAAGATCAGACATGCAAAATTAATAGCACATAAAATAAAGAACACTTACTCAGAGACATTGTTGATTCAGAAGTTGATTGGCCCAAAATTTGTAGAGAAGCAGTGGTCGACAGAGAAGCACCATGGCCAAAATTTGACTTTGATTGTAGAAGACGGAGAGAGTATAATAGCAAGAAGAATTTTACACAGGTGAAAAAAATGAAAAATGGCGGCTAAGAGTCCTATGTATAAGAGATGAATAAGGATTTTGAAAGGTCCATCTGCCCTAGTTGCTAGATCGTGGTCAAAATAGATGGTCATAATTAAAAAAGAGAGTTGAAGAGACTGGTCGAGAAGGACCATTATCTCAATTTCTGAATAAATGGACGAGATTAAAACCATGTAAGATGACGAGACAAAGTATTTATGATCATTGGATAAAAGGGAAATCAGATGGGTGTCATTAACGTAGCATTAATTCGTACACTGCACGAGGACAACATGGACTGCGAGGTAATTACGAACATGAAATTTGGATTGGTTTGATTTGACAAATGGCAGAGATTTAATGTTAACGCTTAAAATATTTTATTATTTATGGAGCTCGTTTTTATTTTCATAAATGTTAAGTTTCCTAATTTGATATATTTAATTATTATCATTTGTATTAAATCGTGAATTTAAATACTAAGTTTAAGCCATGAAGAATTGATTCGATAATGAATTATTAAAGTCGAATTTACTTAGCCAATGTATCAGTTTTATTTTAAGATTAAAATCGAGCCTTGGAAATAATAAAAAATTTCATTAAGTTGGGTCGAAGCCCAACAAACGAGCGAGTCGATTTCATTTCGGCTCATTTCATTTAATCGAGCTCATGTTGAATATTAATTTAGCCCAATTTAAAAATCGAGCCTATTCGATTTTTAATCCGAGCCCAGTTATTTAATCGACATTTTAAGCCTAATCGAATATTTTATTTATCTAAACCGGTGAGCAATTTTTTTTTTTTTTAATTTTCGAGCATAGTTGTATTTTAAATAACCGGCCCAGGTAGCCCAAATTTTCAAGCCATTTTAATTCGACCCATTATAGTCGAGATAATTTAATTCAAGCCATTGTATTTTTGTCGGTCGAAGTATTTAAATTAACCGAGCCCAAGTAGAAATTATTTTTTGATTCCAAGTAAATTAAATACCAAGCCCAATGTTATTGTGCAAGCCTAAGTCCATTTTAACCCTCAAACCCTAAGTCTTCTCCTCTTATAAATACATTATGTAACGCCACACTTTTATTTTCCAAAGTTCAGAATAAATTTTCTAAATTTATTTCAATATCTCTTGAGGCGCTACTCATTTTCAAAACGTACATCATTACTTAACACAAATCTCAATACTCAAACAGTCATCAATCCTCAATTTTTAATAATAAAACCTCAATAATCAATCGAATAGTCAATACTGCAATCCAATAATCATAATATCCTATAATCAAATCTGCAATCCGATAATCAATAATATCCTAGGGAGTACACTCCCTATCAATAATCTGATAATCAATAATAAAGAAAGCAATACTATCAATATTCAGTATCAAAGGCGGAAGCAATTTCAAATAATCAGACCACCACTCACATCCCTCCGTCGTGCCCTCAATACTAACTTGTATCCACAAAGAGCAGGTGGGGGTGAGCACAAGACGAAACAGTAGTGCTCACCACTATGCAGTAAACGTTATCCACAATAATGAAACAGTAATCAATAATCAATAAGGTATGTTCTCAACATGTATACGAATCATTATTCTATCCCATCTATTACCAATATAATTACACATGTGCACATCTCTATAAAGCTACTAAGTGTCTTCGTATTGATCGCCTCCGTACACGCCTTACATCGGCGCCCACTCAGTAGGAGTATCTGTCGATCACCTCCGTACAAGTCTTACAACAACATACATATCAAAATCCTTCGGCCATTGACCCGGTTTTACATATGATATGGCCTCCGTGCAGGACTTAAGAAGACTGCCTATCATTAGGCACCGTCGAAGAGCATAAAGCTCACATCGATGGGGACTACCGTACCGACGGCCGTATTAGCTCACATCGATAGGCTACCAGGTTCACATATATATAATAATCATAACAAGCAAGCATTAATAACATCACGACATAACAATTTCAAATAAAGCCCACCTGGAGACAACAAGTGATAAGCACTAACAATAATGGGTAGGCGGCGAGCTCGGCTCGTCAAGAACCTACAATAAGTCAAGATAATAAGGTCAATACTTATCTTTACCCAAGAATAAAGACACAAACCATACTTGGTCGAACTTGATTCAACCAAGTTGTTCGTGAAGTTCTGTGGACATTGGAACACTTGGACTCGACTCGAAACCAATTATGGGCAATTACACCATTTTCAACACAGAGGTCATATAAGATTGAAACAAATTGGAAAATAATCCTAACTCATTCTAATACAACTTTCACGAAGACATCTACTGCAAACAAGGTCATTTACGCACCTATATAACAGAAAACATTACAATCATAAATGCATTCCAAATACAGTGTCATGGTTCCAGAAAAAAAATGCACAAGAAGCTACAGACCTCCTATCCAAACAAGTCCATCACCATCTGAAAGCTAACTAAATAATAAGAAATTCTCATAAAGACATCTAAAACAAATAAGGTCGTCATTATATGATTAGAACCTCAAACATCTATCGCATATACACTGCAAGCAAAATGAATCTCACACTTGCAGCACTTAAGGAAATTCTAAATATCTAAAGCTTCAAGCATGATATCAACAAGATTCAAAATCCACTGGAAAGCTAAATAAACAAGGAACAACTTTGATGGAGACTACTTAAGCAAATAAAGTCATCATCACCGAGTTTATGTACAAAACATCAAGCATAAGAAACCTGCCATAATTCTGGAATCTTCATGCATAGCTGACTTACAAAAATCATATAAAATCCAATTCACCTCATTTTTTGATTATTCCAAAAATCACTAAATCTAACTCAATTCTTTCCAACCTCCATGTGGAATACCATCACATATAATCACATTAGATCCACCAAAATAGGTCATACTTACAGCACATAAACACAGCCACTGCTTCATAATTTTGAGCGTAAATCCAACTTAGAAAAATATCATAAAATCAAACAAAACTTCAAACTGCAAGACTTCAACTCCTAATGAAAACTTATAACATGTACTACATGTTTCATGAATATCACATTTTCATATAGCCACATTAGGATCATCAAAATCATCCTAACATCATAGTCACCAAACCTGCCCGGATTTATACAAACATCATGCGGGTTCAACTTAAACAATTCATAATAAATTCAAATCAACTTAAAATTTCAAAATTCCAACTCACAGTGATAGATAACTGGTAGTACTTTATTTCATAAGAAGAATTCTCCTCCAAGAAACGAGTTCTTGAAGGTCAAGTCAAGCACACAAGTACTTAGCCACATATGAACAAAACAACATTTGGACAAGAATGCGATTTACCATAATTTTAACAAATATTCAACAACTATACGAGTTCGAAAATCATAAGCGACTTGAAACTCAACCAAATCGTCCAAGGCCTTCGCCATAAGGCCAAGGACTCACCTATGTTCCAATCCCCACAGCTCTAACACGAATTAAACGGGACCTCACATGATTTCACAAAACCAAAGAGCCCACCACATAAACAATTTAAATATAATCCTAATCATGAACATATATCTCTAAGGCACCAAGAACATATATAAACATAGCAAAATCGAGCGGGATTATCAGTCCAGGTACCGTTGTCAGGATAGGGACACGCAAAAGGGTCGAACCGGGGCTGAAACGGACCGCACGAGGGGGCTCGACAACTTCGTTTGGCTTGCCGACGGAACACGAGTCTCGGGACAGCAACAAAGTCCTGCTGGTGGCTTGCAAATAGCAATACAGAGAGTACATCAAGGCTCAACGACTATGGCTCGCGGGGCGTGCGTGGAAGAGCAGCGGTTGGTTCACTTGCAGCGAACAAGACTTCTCGACGGAGCAGCAACGACCAAGAACAGGTGTTGGCCGCGCGAGAATGATCGCTGGTCGCGTTCGGGACTGTCCGGGGGCTACTCGACGGTGGCAACAAACTGTCTGCTGCTTGATCGAGCTTGGGTGGGATCGAGATGCAAGGGGTCGGCGATGGACCAGCGCTTGTATACGGTGAAACGCGACTGGAGCACGATCACGATCGAAATAGGGCTCGTCTGTGGCTGTTAGTAAAGATTTGGTGGGCAAAGGATAACCGAGTTACCCGACTCGGGTCGATCTCGAGGGAAGGCTATTCGTAGCTTTATCTACTAGTTGATTGTCCAAATCACAAAAAGAAAAAATAAAATCCTAAACATTCTAAGCAATTGATTGGAGGGGTTGATTATAACTAAACAAGCACTTGAAAACGAGCAATTAACTAAGAGCAAGATCAAATCACGAACAAGTAGCAAACTAGATCACCAGAGTCTCATGCCATAACCATAACGGGATGATAAACAATCGACATAAGGAATAAACGAGCTATGAGCATTAGACTGCTAATCCTAGTCGTCTAACCCTAAGTGATTAAGCCTTAATCGGGTCTTAATCCTTAAACGAGATCAACATGCAATTAACCACTCTATCTACTAAAGCAATAAATCAAGTATAAGCATTTCCACCATCATCAATCAAATCCAAATTTACCCTAATAAACATTATAAGTAAAAACAGAGCAAAACCGATGTAAAGAGCTTTAAAACTAAATACTCATCCTTCCATTGCGTAGACGATAAAAAACGGAGTCAAAATCTTGAAACTTGAAAGAAACCGAAGTCGCTGGAAAATTTCCCGAAAAATGGCATAAACTCCTAATCTAAAGAGCAAAAATAAAACATAAGCTAATTTCCCAAAGAGGAAAAGTGAAAAATGAGAGTTTCATCTCCAAAATGCAAAGGAACAAAAATATTTATAGTCCATCCCCAACACACACTAGAAAAACGCACATTTAATAGCACACTTCCGAGCTCTCTACATTTTCCGCGAGGTCGCATGTCATGGTTGGCACGGGTGTGGGCACTGGCAGCACTCTCGAGCTCGCAGGAAAATTTGCGAGTGCGCGGGCATGCGCGAGGTGCAGTGTACGGGCGCAGAGAGGTGTTGGACATGCTGGTGTGCGGGCTTGTTGTGCGGCAGAACGCGGTCTGCTGGGGCACTCTCGATGTCGCGCGGCAATCTGCAAGGTCACGAGCGCAGGGCAGCAGTGAGAGGCACACTCTCGAGCTCGCCACGTATTCTGCAAGGTCGCGAGTCATGCTGGGCGTGCAGGCGCAGCACGAGGCGAACGGGCGCGGAGCTCTCGATGTCGCAGGGAGTTCCACGAGCTCGGGAGCGCGTAGGGCAGGCGGACGTGCGGACGCGGGCGTGCGTGAGCGGGTGTTGGCGAGGCCGCGTGCGTGGCTGCGAGGTTGTGAGTTTGGCATGCCTAACGTGCGTTCGCATCGACTAAGGCTCGAAACTCTCGGTTGAAAGGGTTCATACAAATGGCTAAAAAATGCTCGTCTCTTTGGATTCGCTTTGACTCGTCTTTAATCCTCGGTAAAAACCTGAAAATATACAACGAGCACAGAAAAGTACAACAAAATATAAAATGAAACGAAAGACATAAAAACACACGGAAAATGATAAAATGGACCGGTCGACACTAAAACGAACCTAAAACAGACTCAATAACATAAATGAACACATAAAAATAAGCACAAAAACTTAACAAATAGTGGCTACAAGGACAGCGACGTACGATGGATTTTGCTGAAAACGAGGCGCACGGTTGAGGAGGTTCACCAAAATCTGTATCATGTGCGGCCCGCTGTTGGAGAATCGCCGCCTTAAAAGGCTGGGTTTTTGGGTCTGCTCAGGCGCGACAGAACTCACCTCGCCGAGAATGGTTGCCTTCGCTGTTGGTGGCCATTCTTCGCCGCTTGATATAAGATATTATACCCACGAGGTTAAACCAGTCTACTGACCGGCTGAGAAGGTCGTATTACGCGGAAGCCAAGGAAATAGAGCAGTTAACCAATCGGCCAGCAAAGTTGTCAACCAAGTTATCCTTCGACCAGATGAACAACCGAGCAGTCCAGTCGACCTCAATGGGTCGACCGCTTCGAGGACTTAACACCACGCTGATCGGCCTAGTCACAGGCGCGTGAGTGAGCCTCTAATTGAATTCTAGGAGAATATTTATCCCATGTGCAGGGGGACACATGTCGAGAAGGTAGTGGTTGATAGCAATAATCACCTCTGACAGCCTTCCCCATGTGCAGGAGGACACGCGTCCAAAGGGTATTGGTTCAAGCGATAGTGGCGACGGCTACCTCTGACACACGCGTATGGTGTGTACGGACGGGCAGTAAGGGCAGACAGCTTATCAAATCCGGGCAGCCTTAGGTCAGGTATCTCACCCTATATAAAGGTGGTGAGCCTTTTTCCTTCAAGACGATCATTCCATTACTTATTCTTGAGAAATGATTGAGTATACACTGACTTAAGCTTTGGAGGCTCTTCACCGGCAAACCCCTCTGGTGTGAGACTTCTTTGTAGGTGCACGACGTTCAATCGGCAAGAAGGAAGACGATTATTCATGTTTCAGCCGGTCGGGAAGTTTTGTGTTACCATTTGGCGCTGTTTGTGGGACTTCCGTTTGAAAAGGTGTGTTTGAAGCTCAGCTATGGCTGACGGAATTCCCAAAAACTTGCAGCCAACGTTCGACGATTCTTGGACGACTACTAGGCCGTTGGGACAAGGTCCTCCTCTAGGTTTTTCTGGCCATCGCAGACGTCGATAACTCCTGCACCTATGCTCCAAGGTGTGGGAGCAACGACAGCGATTCCCAGAGGAGATGCCGGCTCCCATCGTGCCCAGGAGATTCGCACAGCAGCTACGGCGGTGATGCCGCCGCCGCCGTCCCAAAATCCAACAGTGACGCAACCAGGAGGAGCAGGAGCGCAACTGGGAGTTGCGGAAGCGCAACCGGGAGTAGCGGGAGCGCAACCAGGAGGAGCGGTGGCGCAAGGAGGAGCACCGCCGCGAGCAGCAGTTCAGGTCCCCAACCAACAGGTGGTGATGACCAGGCAGAAGATGCAACAGATGGTGGCGGAGGCAGCTGCACACGCGGTGCAGCAAGTCATAAACAGTCTCTCTCGGGCTTCCACGATGCCAAACACTGTTGCTGGGTCACGCCAATATGCGGAGGAAGATGAATCTAGCTATGGTGGAGGCGGGCCCCCAGATGATCGAGAAATGGAGAGAATGACGGAACAGCTGCGTCAATTGCAGGCTAAGGTGGATGGTCGAACGGAGAGATGCGCTCGAGGACACCTATTCTCGACGGACATACTAGCAGCACCCTTGCCAATTAATTACAAGGATACCAACTTGGTGTTCGATGGGACTTCTGACCCGTCGAGGCACGTGAGAACATTCGAAAATATGGTTGTGTTACATGGATATACTGACCCCGTTAGTTGCAGGGCATTTCTATCGACCCTCAGAGGAGGCGCCCTCGATTGGTTCCAGTAACTCCCTCCAGGTTCAATCATAGACTTTGAGGATTTTGCGGAGAAGTTGACGAATCAATACTCGAGCGCGGTGGCTCAAGAGAAGACATACTTAACCCTGATGGCGATGAGGCAAGGTGAGAAGGAGTCACTGCGCAAGTACGTAGCCCGATACAACCACGCTTGTTTGAAGATCCTGTCGGCGGTCGATGAGATCAAGGCGGGGGGTTGATTAGGATTTTATAAGCAGGACCATGTCGGACCTCTTTGGCTAAAACCCCTGCTCATTCTTATGATGAGGTGTAGGAAATATATTAATCTCGAGAAGACTGAGGCAGAGTTTGCCAAACTAGAGGAGTTGGGTCGCGGGGAGTCGAAGAAGGAGAAAGCAGTTTTGCCCAAGAGGATAGCTTCGCCCAGGAGAGAGGGGTGAGCTAAGAAGTATCAGGGACGAGAGGACAGATGGAAGGACCGGTCTATCTCGGGAGGGAAGAGATTTCATGATTATACCCCGCTGAACGCAAAGGTAACCGAGGTCTTGATGGCCATGGAGAAAGGGATAGAGGGGAAAGACGTGACATGGCTGAGGTCGAGGTTCGATGGGCCAACTCAACCGAAGTCGAGAAGATATTGCCGCTTCCACAAAGACTATGGCCACACTATCGAGGATTATCGACATCTCAAAGATGAAATTGAGCTCTTTATTCAAGCAGGGCATCTCAAGGAGTTTGTTTATCAGGATAAGGCGAAGGGGAAGGAGAAGAGAAGGTGTCGGGAGGAATCGGTGGAGAGGAGCGACGAAGATGATGATGAGGATCCACGAGGTGGTCAAGATGGTCGAAAGAGAGATGAAGGGAAAAGGAGGCGAGGAACTAGAGAGCGAGAGAGACAAGGAGAGGGAGTCCAAGTGAAGAGAGGCACGATATATATGATTTCAGGAGGACCGACGAACGGTGACTCGAATAATGCGAGGAGGGGTCATGTTCGAGCAATGAAGAGGAAGAGGGAGGAGGTGAGTATCACGGCCCGAGTACCAAAAATTAGTTTTCGAGCAGAGGATGTAGCAGGGGTGGTGATTCTTCACAATGATGCCTTGGTGATTACGGCAGAAGTAGCAGGCTTTGATGTGAAGAGGGTGTTTATAGACACAGGAAGTTCGGTCGATGTCATGTTCTATGATTGCTTTGTGAAAATCAATTGGGAGTTGAATGTGGAGTTGAAGCCGGTGGCTACGGCCCTGTATGGTTTTAATGGCGGGGAGGTTATGCCAATGGGAGAGGTGAGTCTATCTATAGCACTGGGAAAAGAAGCGACCCTGAAAGTCTGGTGAGATTTGTGGTCGTAGGAGCTGAATCATCCTACAACATCATAATGGGGAGAACGAGCTTGAACGCGTTCCAAGCGATCGTATCCACGTACCACATGACGATCAAATATCCGGTGGGCGAAAACGTTGGTGAGATTGCTGGGGATCAACTTACCTCGAGAAGTTTTTACCAGACCACTGTGAGTAACAACAAGCAGCTAGCAAGGAGGCAGGCACGCCCCAAGGAGAAGGAAGCTAGTCGATCGGGAGGGTCGAGATCAAAGGAGGAAGGGAACAGGTTGGAGAAGGGGAAGGAGAAGATAGATATCCAGCCGGGTGGCGAAGTCGAGGAGATGCAGATGGTCGAGGGGTATGAAGAGAGAAAATTTCGAATCGGGAAGGAATTGGGGGAGCCAGTGAGTTCGAGGCTGATTAGTATGATAAGGGAATTTGCGGACGTATTTGCATACTCGACGGAGGAGTTGACGGGCATCAAGGCCGAAGTTATCAAGCACCGGTTGAATATTGATCTCACTATAAGGCCGGTGAAGCAAAAGAGGAGACATCATGGGGTCGAAATGGATAAAGTGATTGATTTGGAGATAGAGAAGCTCTTGGTGGCAGGCCATATAAAGGAGATCCAGTTCCCGGAGTGGCTATCAAATACGGTGATGGTCTCAAAGTCGGAAGGAAAAACCCATCATGATTAAGGCCATGAGGCTGGATGGTCGTATGTAACGACCACCCCTTTGAGGGTGGGCATGCGCTCGAAGGAAAAACCCATCATGATTAAGGCCATGAGGCGGGATGGTCGTATGTAACGACCACCCCTTTGAGGGTGGGCATGCGCTCGAAAGAAAAATCCATCATGATTAAGGCCATGAGGTTGGATGGTCGTATGTAACGACCACCCCTTTGAGGGTGGGCATGCGCTCGAAGCAAAAATCTATCATGATTAAGGCCATGAGGCTGGATGGTCGTATGTAACGACCACCCCTTTGAGGGTGGGCATGCGCTCGAAGGAAAAATTCATCATGATTAAGGCCATGAGGCTGGATGGTCGTATGTAACGACCACCTCTTTGAGGATGGGCATGCGCTCGAAGGAAAAATCCATCATAATTAAGGCCATGAGACTAGATGGTCGGATGTAACGACCACCCCTTTGAGGGTGGGCATACATTCAAAAGGAAAAATCCATCATGAATAAGTCCATGAGGCTGGATGGTCTCATGTAACGACCACCCCTTAGAGTGTGGGCATGTGTTCAAAAATCTAAATCCCATCATGTTTAAGGCCGCGAGGATTGATGGTCGCATGTAACGAACACTCTCTTAAGGATGGGCATGTGCTCAAACGCCTAAAACCCATCATGTTTGAGGCCACCTCTAAAGGTGGGCAGGTGTTCGAAGTTTACAACCACACGGATAGATACAAGTAGAAAGGTGAAAGATATGCTGATTGTATATTTAAAGATCCATTTCAACTACCTCATTGAAGAGTTACATAAACACATCCAATCAAGTCATCATAAGCATCATCGAAGGCAGAAACAAAATTAAACAAAACATTGTCATTCCAAGAAAAGATTACGAAGTTCATCAGAGTACATGATTGCCAAAGGAATGAAATAAAATACAACACAAGCTAATCTATGGAGGCGGAGCAGCAACAGAGTCGGCATTACTCGAGCTAGCATTTGGATCGGGAGGAGTAATACTGGAAGTTGAATCGCAGGCATCATTGAGAGGACGCTGTCGAATAGACTCGACCAGTGCGACCAACATATGAGCGGGAGGAGTCACACCATCGGGCAGAGCATATGTCTTCTTGAGTATATCTGATCGAGCCAAGGTTCTCTCAAGCAACCCGGACCACCACTCATGTTCGAGCGGCAAGTTAGGATAGCCCTGGAAGCTAGGAGGAACCTTGGGCAAGGCGTCCCAAATAGCCCCAGGGTCAAGTTGCTCGAAATCATCCTTGGCGATCTGCTCGCCAGCCTTCTGCAGGGCAAACTGAAAATAGTCTACCCCAAAGTCTTGAACTTCCTTCAGATATTGTGGTGATTGCACGAAATCAGCCACTTTTTCTGCACGATATTCCTTGAGGAAAATTTGCCCTGCGGTGGTCGTCCACATCATTTGCCGAGCTCGAAGAGCAGCCGCATCAGCGTAGCGCTTGAGTTGGTGAGCATGGTCAGCCCTTTCCTTAGCCAAAGTGGCGTCCGACTCCGCCCGAGCAGCCTCCGCTTGTGCTCGAGCAGCCTCCCCTTGTGCTCGAGCCGCCTCTAACTCCACTCGAGTTTTTTCTGCCTCAGCCCAGGCAGCCCGCTCCTGCTCGAGCACCGTCTCCCTCTCCTTCAAGGCAGTTTCCTTCTCTGCTATTGCCGCCTCCTTGGCCGCGAGGGCAGCGTCTCTCTCCGTGAGAGCCTTGCTCTTATTGTTGAGCTCTTCGTCAAGGGACCTAAGCTTGACGTCAAACTCAGTCTTCTGCTCTGCTTGGGTCTCACGGAGCTTAGCATTATGCTTCAGAAGGATGGAATTTTGTCCTGCATAAAGCCAATAGCGCCCTCCAGACTTTTGATCGACTTCCCAGAGCTGTCTCGGGCCTCCTTGGCCAAAGGCAGAAAATTGACCAAGCCTTGTCAAAACAATGATAAGATAATTCAACCCACATACCGACAAAGGAAAGTGAGAGGGATCAACATAAAGTTTGAGACGAGTAATACCTGAGCAAGCCATTGCACGAGCTTATCGCCAACCTCGGTTAGAGTGGCGCTGGCTTTTTTGCATTCGTCCTCGAGGAGGGCACATTCAAGACGGTCGACCTTCTCGTTCACGGAGGCTGACAGAAGGGAGGTAGATTTTGGATCCAGTGGGTCAGGCCAAGAATGGCTGGCCCGCCACCTTTTCCAGACCGTGTCGCCCTGGTCGGTACGCGAGCGTTTCCCCAGGACCGCGTCATTTCGACCGCCGGACTCGATCAGTGCCTTGGTCGAACCAGCGGAGTGCGTCTGGGAAGGTGGTAGGTCGAGAGGAGCCTTTTCTGAGGCTTTGGTTTTGGACGAGGAATTAGGCTCGGGAGTTTGGTTTGTGGCCTTGGAAGAAGTGGTATCTCGGGGATTAGAAGCTCGAGAATCAGGTCTTTTACGGCGATCGTCATGTTTCTGGTGGCGATCGTCGGGCTTTTGATGGCGGCCATCGGACTTTTGGTGGTGGTCGGTGGTTTTCAGGTGACGATCGTCGACTTTGGAGGTGGTCGAAGACTTGGACATGGCAGCAGAAGTGGAAGAGGGTTGAGGAGTTTTACCAGGAGGAGGTGGAGGAGTTTGGCGCGTTTGTTGATGTTGAAGCTGCTGCTGTTGTTGTTGCTGTTGATGTTGTTGTTGTTGATACTGCTGTTGTTGTTGTTCCTTCGATGATGGTGGTGGAGGTAAGGGAGTCTCTCGAGGAGGTGATCGCTGATGCAGTTCCGGTCGAGACCCATCCGAGGTGGCCAACCCCTCGACCTTGTCGCCAATTGAGCCAGAGGTAGCCACTGACTTCTTCTTCAGAGGGGTCTTCCTAGGAGGAATGTTGAAACTAGGCACCTCTGTAAGACAATAATAAAAGATTAGAACTAACATCGACAAGGGATAATTAAGACAAACATAGAGGAGTGCTAGAAAACCTGAGTAATCTGGTCGAAGATTACCTGGATCATCTTCAATCCGAATGAGATCGAGGATCTCATCGGTAGGAGGAGGACAAGTTTTATGGGTGAGAAGACCACAGTAGTGGAGAAGATTCTCGTCCTTGAGTAGTTTCTCTGACGCAACAGTCTTAGAGTTCCAAGTATGGACCCATTGGTCGAAAAGAGTATTTGAAAGAGGGGCCAAAGCCGCCTCTTGAAAAACTTCCTTGACCCAAGGGACGGAACGCCAAGGGAAAGGAACATCAGGCTGAACGAAAATAAATTTTTCACTCCACTTAGGGAGATTGGAAGGGATATCATTGATGAAATGAGCCCCATTGCGGCTCTTTAGGTATAGGCCTCGACCTTGCTTAGAAGGGACATAACAATGATGGAAGAAATCTAGGTCGAATCGACCTAAACGGACGCAACAAAGGATAATAAAGGTGGTCATAAAACGGATGGCATTTGGGGGGAGTTGGTGCAGGGAAAGCCCAAACCATTCACAAATTTGAAGCAGGTCAGGGCACAGAGGAAAACGGAGGCCAAGTTTGAATTGGATTTAAAAAAAGGTGTAACACTCCCTTGGAGGATGATCGTATTTATCAGAGGGAGAGGACCTATAGAAAGACCAACCGTTAGGATGGCCGATCTTTTCGGCAGAATACCAATCAATAGAAAGAGAAGTAGAAGAAGAGCGTTTTGTGGAAGCTTTGCGAGGGTTCTTGGTCGATGATTCGGGGGAAGGAGTGTTTGAGGTACCAGGTTGGGAAGAAGAAGGTGGAAGGGTCGAAGATGGAGGAGAAGTGGGTTGAGGAGAAATAACCTCGCCCACCTCTAGTTCGTCTAACTCACCAATGGCGGGTCGACGACGTCGGAGAGGAATGTTGTCCATAGTATCCCCTGAGTTGGAAGAAGCGACAAGGGCGGTAAAAACGATGGTTGGGACGGTATCGCCGGGATGGAGAATCGAAAGAGGAACGGCCTCAAGTGCGAAAGGCAATATCTCAACCGAATCAGAGGAGGTGGTCGAGGTGGCTGGATCTGGAAAAA
>CACSLK010015718.1:538735-552987 GCA_902706635.1 Striga hermonthica
GTTCTTATTCCATGTTTAGAACTTGATCAATTCTTTTACATGTTTGACAATATTGTTCATAATTCGAGAGATGAGTTCAATATTAGGTCTTTAATACTTGACATAATTTAGTTGCTTGAATCGAGAGAGTAGTAGGTAATTGTGAGGATATTAGATCTTTTAATCTCTTTGGAGTTGAATTGCATGTGTTGAGTGGAGACGCTAATATATGTGATTTAATCTACGGTTGTATCGATCTCGAGAGGGACGATAGGCTAATTTTGTGATCATCTTATGGGGTAGATAAATAAAATAGTTAGTTGTGATATATTTGAAGGAACCCAACTGTTAATTGAACCCATAGTCTTAGAATCTACCATTCCCATATATTCTTCTTAAGTGTTTTTCTAGTTGTTTTCTTGTTATTGATTTCTTATCTTTTGAATTATTTTCTTAGTTTAGTTAATCAAACTCATATTCGGTCGTCTAAATAAAGTTGACACTCTCATAATCTAGTATTTGCTATATTGATTATTTGGTCTCTTGGGATACGACCTTGCTTGCCACATACTATGAGCGAAGCCGTACACTTGCGGTCGAGCTTTAAAAATATAGGCGAACAAGTTTTTGGCACCGTTGCCGGGGACCAATATAATTATTTATATCAATATTATGATAGGTAGTGTTGGTTTTAATTTAGATATTTTTTGTATTTCTTGCTAATATTTTTATTTTTTATTTTTTTATTATGGATGAGGATGCGGTACACTATGACCGGCGTAATGATCCCAAATACTCGGAAGAAGATAAAAAGTGGTATGAGGAGTTTTTTATCTTTCAGTTGGAAGAACTTAAACAGGTTGAGTTGGAGTCGAAGCGTCGTAGGAGAGAACTCGAGGAAAGTGGCATTGGGTGTGATGAATATGGTTTGATGTTGCCACATACACCGGGGAATTGTCCTTTCTCTAGTTTACCTTATATATCGCAAGAAGAGCTCGATTACATTCCTCCATGCTTTTTGTCGTTAGATAGTGCACCAGAAATTTCTATCATTGCCGAAGAACACGAAGAAGAGAAGGATGTCATTTTTGAAATATCCCCAAAAGTTTTTCTCACTGAAGGGGTGGTTCAAGAAGAATTCTGTAGTTCTGAATGTTTAAAAATTGAATTTTTCATTCCATATGATGAAGAGGTTGAAATCTTCATCCTGGAATTTGAGAGATATTGTGATGGTAAACTTGGTGATTATGATGGGACCATGATGCTCTCTTATGGATTGAGTCTTTACTGGGAGAGAGTCAAACTTAAAAGGATGAGAAGATCATCAAAATCATTATTTCGAGTTCCCTAATAGACATTCTCGTCTGGCTGAAGACGTTAAACTTAGCGCTTGTTGGGAGGCAACCCAATGTTTACTGCTTTATTTTTTTATGTTCTTAATTAGTTTTTTTTTTTTGATATTTTATTTTTCTTCCTTGCAGAACATTACTTGGAGAGATTTACATGACGAAAAATATGCTTTGAGATCTATACCAATAATTGTCACTTACTCTAATGGAGTTTTGTAAGTTTTCTCTATTTTACTTTTATTGAAATTCTATTCTTCCCTTATATGCTTCATATAATTTCATTCAAGTTTGGGGGGAGATGTGATATTTTGATTTGAGAAGTTTAGAGAGAAGATAACAAGATATCTAACACATTATCTTGCATATCATATAGTTGCATGTTATGTTTATTGCTTTAGCACGTTTATTGCTTTCGTAGGATTTGAGTAGTTGTAGTTGGTCAACTTGGATTCACCTTGATAAGCTTGTTATGCATATTGGATATGGAATTTGGGCATGGCGTACTAGGTGATGGAATTTGATGATGAATTAAATTGTGAATTTGAATAATTGGTTAATGCTTTTAATTCATGAACATATGATCACTTGTGAGCTTTTGAACCTTATACTTTGTTGATTAAGTGTATCATTCATTGTTGTTGAATTCTAGAACTTACATTGGTATCTATATTGAGACTACATGATGTGTGCTTTTCGTGAAAATAATTTAAGGCATATTTTTGTTTTAGCCCTTTTGACTTTTAGCTTACCAAGTAATGTTTTTTATTCCCTAGTCAACCCTTTTGAGCTTTTGCATATTTTATTGATTGTCACACATTAAGCTATTATCTTTATTTTTTTCTTTGTCCCTACTTGAGCATTTAGGATTATATTATGTGAAGGGATGAGTGTGTTGTGGTGGTGAGAATAAAGGAATGTTTTGGGATGAAAATGTTGTTTGGGAATTTGAATAATGCCATTGAATGAGGCCAATGAAAAAAAAAAAGAAAAACAAAAAGAAAAAAGAAAAAAAAAAATATTTTGTATATAGTTTGCCTTAGTTTAAATAAAGGCGATTTTTGGTTTTTTGTTTGATCATTATTCTCTTATGGATTGAGATAATTGATTGAATTTGGGTAGTGGATGAGTTATGTTGATAAGAAGATGAATTGTTGTGGTTCATGTTTTGTAGTTCTAGATGCTCAAGTGTTCGTCACTTTGTCCATATTTTTCCTACCCTAACCAAAGAGCTTACATTACAACCAAATAAAAAGTCCTTTTTGATTCACGAAATGCATGCACTAAAAGTGGTGGAGATAGTAGACGATTTGCAAGCTTATGGTAATTCTTTGACATTGAATTGATTTGAGCGATTATTTTCCTATACACTTTCGAGAGTGAGAGTATACACTTATCCGGTGAGGTATTTGTGGATTGAAGTATTGACCATGATCTTGATGAAGCATTCTTTTTGTTTAAAGATTTCGGAATTAAGTATGTTATTTGCCTGTTGACTATTGATGATGTGTATGATCGACTTTGAGAGTTGTGATTGTTTTTCTTTGTGTGTTGAGAGAATGAGATGCATTGGTCGGGACTATCAATGGTTTAAGTTCGGGGGTTTGTTCATGTGTGATTTTACACTATATTCATATAGTATCTAGAGCTAATTCATTGCATTATTGGTGTATAAATTACATTATTGTGCTTTAATTTTATATCTTGTTGAAAAGGTATTACACGTGCTTGTTTTATAGATATTTTCCACATATTTGTAGAGCTTTTGGCTATTGGAGGCGCATGGTGGGCACCTAACAACCCCGGGATGATGAAAGATTGATACATGAATGAAAAAAATGGAAGAAACAAGTGAAACATGCAAAAAGTAGACTGCAGATTTGTGACACGGGCAGTGACACGGGCGTCATGCCCGTGTCAGGTGGCCGTGTCACCTAACTGGGGGATTTCAAAGCCTTAGAGCTGACATGGGCTGCGACACGGACGATGACACGGGCAGAATGGCCGTGTCGCGTGCGCAGACAGATTTTTAAAGCTTGCCTTTTTAGATAAGGAGAAGGGTTTTGGACATATAAAAAGGCATATTGACCTTATTTTGAAGGGGAGGAACGTGAGAACACAAGGGGGAGAGCCCTAAAACACACAAGAGAAGCAATTGGGAAGCAAAAAAAAGATCAACTACGAAGGGATCAAGAAGATTGAAAGATCGACGAGATTCCTAGTTTTTATTTCTTCTTCCCTTTTAAACTTTTATTGATCATGTCGATTTCTAATATGTCTATGTGTTTGAATTCGAACATGAGTAGCTAGATTTCTTTGATTCTAAGACTTGGTAGTAGATTAATATGTTGGGATTTTTGATGATTTATTTATAATTGATTTTTTTTTTGAACTCTATTCAAGTATTTTGTTCTTATTCCATGTTTAGAACTTGATCAATTCTTTTACATGTTTGACAATATTGTTCATAATTCCAGAGATGAGTTTTTTTTTTTTTTGTCGGAACGATAGATGTACTGTAGATAAGCGCACAAATTTGCGAAAATACAAACTTGGAGGCTAGACCGAGGTCCGCCTAGAATCGCTAGCAAGGCTAGAAGAAAAACGACTCAAACGCCAACACAAGAACCAGCGACACTAACAAAATAAAACGACCCCAGCGGGGTGATATGGAACGACCCCAAACGAGGTAATGTGGAACGGCCCCAAACGAGGAAATAACCGTACGCAGACGGGCTTACAGGGGCCAACGACCCAGACCAAAAACACGACCCTAAACAACTAAACAACAAAACACAACCAAAAAAGACATCCCTCCCTCAGCAGAGCCTCCAAGATTGCCAACGAACAAAGCCGGCTACCGGAGAAATCCAAAGCACAGGAGCCCCGCTCACCACTGCCGAAGGCCTAGCGAACCCGGAGATCCAAGCCTCGAAACCTTCCCAGTAGCCGCCTCTCACTCCAACCGCAGAAACCACACGCCTCACCAACCCATCAAACATCTCAAGCCGAGAGCTGAGCCAACCCGAAATCACCACAACAACAGCTCATTCGGAGGTCGGACGACAACCCAAAACTCAAAACAAAGAGCCGGGGAATTGTCAGTTCCAAGCCCAAGCCACCCCACCCCAAATGATTGAAACAGCCACAACCCGTCGGAAGAAGTAAGGTACCCGCCGACCGCTACCAAAAGCAAACCGAGACAAATCGGCGAAACAAGGAGGCAGCCACCACACCACATACAGAAGACGAGCAAGAAACTCACCTCCCAAAGTCACCAAAATGCCGGCGGAACGGACCCGAGCTAATCAACGGTGAGAAAGATCCGGAGACCAAACTAGCGTACCTTAGAACCAGCGCGAAGTACCAAGCCAATCAGTCCGACCACGGTGACCAAGACCTCCCCCACTCACCTGCCATCGTCCCCGTCCAGCCCAAGCCCGTCGAAGCTCCTGAAGGGCGAATGCAGAAAGAGGATCTGCAACCCTAGGAGAATCCGACGACGAAGGACCGAACAAGAGGGACGAGGCCGATTCGTGAGGGATCGGTGGAGCACGTTCACCGACGATCTCAAACTACTGCCAGGGGAGATCCGGAGGTGCGAGCAGAGGACCAAGGGCGGCAATTTTTTTGTCCGGGGAGGAGAGAAAATGTTAGGGCCGGCTTGTGTGTATTCAAAAGTCCTCCAGAGATGAGTTCAATATTAGGTTTTTAATACTTGACATAATTTACTTGCTTGAATCGAGAGATTAGTAGGTAATTGTGAGGATATTAGATCTTTTAATCTATTTGGAGTTGAATTGCATGTGTTGAGTGGAGACGCTATTACATGTGATTTAATATACGGTTTTATCGATCTCGAGAGGGACGATAGGCTAATTTTGTGATCATCTTATAGGGTAGATAAAGAAAATAGTTAGTTGTGATATATTTGAAGGAACCCAACTGTTAATTGAACCCATAGTCTTAGAATCTACCATTCCCATATATTCTTCTTAAGTGTTTTTCTAGTTGTTTTCTTGTTATTGATTTCTTATCTTTTGAATTATTTTCTTAGTTTAGTTAATCAAACTCATATTCGGTCGTCTAAATAAAGTTGACACTATCATAATCTAGTATTTGCTATATTGATTATTTGGTCTCTTGGGATACGACCTTGCTTGCCACATACTACGAGCGAAGCCGTACACTTGCGGTTGAGCTTTAAAATTATAGGCGAACAATCTAACGGCGGGGAACATTAATTAACACAACACTCAAGGTGGGCATGTTATGCGAGGAGGCGCTATCATTAAAGTAACTGACTGATGCGGCAGACGCGACGCGTGGCAGAAAGGACATGCGACAGGTGACCCTATCTTCGGCAATTAATGAGTCATTATTCGAAAAATTAAGCGGGAAACCCATCAGAGGGTCGATATCTGACACCACCCTACCCAGGATGTAGATGAAGTATAAATTCACTCTTAGATCGAGTCATTTAGACTCGACCAGAGTGGGGGGGACTAGATGATATAGGATATTATACCCACGAGGTTAAACCGGTCTACTGACCGGCCGAGAAGGTCGTATTATGCGGAAGCCAAGGAAATCGAGCAGTTAACCAGTCGGCCAGCAAAGTTTTCGACCAAGTTATCCTTCGACCAGATGAACGATCGAGCAGTCTAGTCAACCTCGATGGGTCGACCGCTTCGAGGACTTAACACCATGCTGATCGGCCTAGTCGCAGGCGTGTGAGTGAGCCTCTAATTGAATTCCAGGAGAATATTTACCCCATGTGCAGGGGGACACGTGTTGAGAAGGCAGTAATTGATAGCAATAACCACCTCTGACAGCCTTCCCCATGTGAAGGAGGACACGCGCCCAAAGGGTATTGGTGCAGGCGATAGTGGCGACGACTACCTCTGACACACGCGTATGGTGTGTACGGACGGGCAATAAGGGCAGACAGCTTATCAAATCCGGGAAGCCCTAGGTCAGGTATCTCACCCCTATATAAAGGGGATGAGCCTTTTTCCTTAAGGACGATCATTCCATTACTTACTCTTGAGAATTGATTGAGTATACACTGACTTAAGCTTTGGAGGCTCTTCATCGGAAAATCCCTCCAGTGTGAGAGTTCTTTGTAGGTGCACGACGTTCAACCGGCGAGAAGGAAAGCGATTATTCAAGTTCCAGCCGGTCGGGAAGTTTTGTGTTACCACCGCTGGTGGTTCTCGACCCGCCGTTGGTCTCGCGAGCAGCGAAACAGGGGCATAGCAGCGGTGGTGAGTGGCACACGTGGGGGAGGGTTCACCGGTGAAATGGACGATCGGTGGCTCTGTGCGAAGAAATAGAAGAGAGGGAGAGATGAGCGAGCGATAAATTCTTCTCTGCAACGAGAGCGAGAGAGCAAGAGAAAAAGCTGAGGTTTTTTATCCAAAGAGAAGAAAGCTTGTTCGGTATAATTAGCTTAGGGTTAGCATCTTTCCCAACAACCCACATATGGAACCGTGTAGGGTAGTCTCGGGTGCGGTTTCTTGTGCTGAACGCGTGGGTTCGTAGGGCGCACATGCTCTCTATTCGGTTTCATACTAACCATTATTCGTGCTCGGGACGGAAACTCAGTTCCTTAATTACGATAGACGAGACTCGGATGATCGCACGATACTAAAATGATATCGGATATATATATATATATATATAGTTAGGATCATATGAGAAAGGATGATAGTGAAAGAAATAAAAATAATTATGCACCATTTGATTTAATAAACCAATGATCATGATCAAGTCAAAATTAAATAAATAATGGTTAAATATAAGTGACAGTATGGTAAATAAATATATAAACTAATGTCAAATATATGCTATTTACCACTCAATAAGGGTAAATTAGTCACTCTATTAAATAATCAAACACTAGTATGAACCCCACCATTCCCCTCCACCATCTCACACACACAAACACACACACAAATATGATTTTTCACGCACGCACACAGGTCACACACATACACAGACACACACACACACACAGCCACAAACGGTGGAGCTCCAGCCCAAAGCAACCACCCGCCATCTCCGACCTCACCCGGCACCGGCCCGCTATGCTACAGTGGGTTTGCCGGAAAATAACAGCTGCCACGGAAAATTCCGTCGAGAACGCCGATGCCTTCGAGAAAATTCCGTCCACCCCGATAACGTCGCCGTCAGCCACCGCCTTACAATCCGTCGTCATCTTCGTACGCTACGATGTTGGGTTTCGAAACCTCAGGACTATGTCCATCTCGACGAAGTTCTCCGACGACATACAACCGGTCAGCAAGGAGGGGATGTCGGCGAGCTGATTACAGGTGAAGGAATATGAACTGGAGAACGATCAAATTTATGTTTTCAATTTTTGGGCATCCATGTGAGAATTTGATTCAATCATGGGTCTTTGTTGCAATTTTAGAAAGTTAACTAAATTTTAATTTAACATATGGGTCAAATCTATAATTTATAATAAATATATTAAATGTCCAATAATGATAATGGAAGTGCCAAATTTTGTGTGAAAAAATACACATTAAAAATATCTGTTTATTTTGACGAAATTACAAAGATGTTTATTGGTCGGTTCAATCGGTGCTTAAATTTACTAAAATTTATTAAAATGTCACCACGCAACTTATGATTGTTTATCTGTTGATTTGGTCGAACCGACCCTCGAAACGTTCAAATCAAAATAATCGACGTGAACTTTGGAAAAAATTAAATTCATCGATTTTTTGTCTCAAATCAAATAAAACGGGAACCGAAATGATCAGTTTAATGGTTTGGATAACTCAAATAAAAAAAACATCTGAAATAAATTATAATTTATATTGTTAAAATATATTTATTATTTTAATATATTTATTTATTTTTTATATTATTTTAGTTGAAATAAAAAAATATAACATGTATAACCAAAAATTTAAAAGTAAAGAACAGTTAATCTAACCAAATAGAAAAGTTAGACCCAAAAAGTTAGTCCGACCGGTCTCGGTCAATATAATGCAATATGGTAGTCATTAATGTGCATTTCGTCTAACACAAATGTGCAATCGCATTGCATGGACTTTTTTATGATCTGCTGCAAACTAAAATAAAGTTGAACAAATGTGTTGTTTATTGGTTAACCATATTAACATAAATAATTGAAATAATTTATAAATTATATTATACAAAAATATATTTAGCATTTTAACTTTTCAGTTAATATTTTTATATAAAATTTAGACCAAAAAACTTAGTTCGGTGGGCTTCGGTCGATATGGTGCGACGCGGTAGTCATTAATGTGCATTTCGTCTAATATAATTGTGCAATCACAGTGTCTACACTTCGTATGATCTGCCCCAAACCAAAATAAAGTTGAACAAAATTGTTGAGTTATTTGATTGGTTAACCGAATTAACATAAATAATTTATAAATTGTATTATAAAAACATATTTAATAGTTTAATGTTTTAGTTAAAATTTTTATATTGCTTTTTGTTGTAAAGACTTAATATATACAAATAAAAATTAATATTTTTTATATAGTTCGATTGATTCATTTATGTTTTAAAATGAAAGGGGATATCAAAATGATATAACCAAAATTTTAAAAGTAAAAACAAATATTCAAACTAAAATATAAAATTCGGACCCCAAATTTTGGGGTTCGTCAGTTTCGGTCGATATAGCGCACCTGTCAGTTCATAATGTGCAATTCGTTCATAACTAATGTGCACTCGAGCTGCCATGTGAAAGAAATAATTACGATGCTAATGTGCATTCAATATAGTAATAACGTGCAATCTTATAGTCACCAATATTTGTTTAAAAATATTGTACATTACGTATTGTAGTTTATTAAACCCATTCTACTATACAATCTAAGTTTACCAACGTTTTATTTCATATCTTTATTTATTATTTTAATAAACATGTATAAAAAAAAATATAAAGTACACTTCCATGTTTTAATTGGAAAAGAATTGGAAAACATTCTCAAGTTTATAATAATTTTTAAAAAAATAAATATAAAGACGTGATTTAATTTGGTTGAAGACATCTTACTTTTTATAATTCATGTAAAATTACAGATTTATCCTAGGGACTAAATTGACATTTTATCAAAATTTGTGAATTTGCAATCAAGTCCCTGTAAAATATCTAATTCTCAAACTTAGGAAAAACACAGTGTCAAGATCTCCGGCGATTTGGCCGTCAGCTGCTATTCTCTCCGACGAAGCATCCCATTGGCAACGATAGACCTGAAAATCCGGTCGTCATCACGCTCGATTGTCGTCGGGATCCGTCCGAACTCGACGTCATCTTAAAAAGCACGTTCGTTCGGCCATTTCATATGCTTCTCTATTAATCATTCGAGGCCGTAGATGAGGAAAGCGTGACGGAGACGAATCGGCCGGAGATGAAAAAATGACAACTCGCCGGCGGATGAAGGATCTGACAGCGCCGGACCGACTATGGCGGGCGACGGCTGCTGGCGTTGTTGTGTCGTACGCCGGCGTGAGGTACCTTTGTGAGGTCGGAGGCGACAAGACGGTGGCGGTGGGCTGGTTGTTGGCGAGCCGCTCTGTGTATGTTGGCCGGTGAGTGTGTGTGGAGATGTGTTTTTCGGTTTGTGTGGGTGATTTTTTTTTTTTTTGTTTTGGCGATTATAACCTACCTATCTGCTTAACCCTAATGACACCTTCCCGCTGTGATGGGAAACGACGATCTTCAAATCCAGTTCTCACCTAGTTTTGGCGTAGCAGCTATATTCCGATTTATCCTGTTTTTTCAAGGATTTCATTGCAATTCACAGGGAAGAAATCGATATTTCAGGAGGCTTGAGGAATAGAGAGGACGGGCAGATTTCGAAGAGAAAGTTACTAAACTCCACATGTCAGATAGATTCAATACAAACTCTTTTTTTTTTTGGAAGATCCGCTACTCGGTTAACAAAGATGTCAAATTTTCTAAGTGTGGCGTGATTAATGTGTGACACATAGGTAGTTGATGGGGTGGGGTTGGTGTGTGGGGCCTGCTTTTAATTGGGTGTGGTCAAAGGGTTTGTAGTTGTGGTGGATCTGGTGGGGCCCATAGATGGTATAAAAATGTTTAAAACACCCTTAATAAAGTGTAACTTTGTATTTTTTTAGCCACTAGATTATCCAATCTAATGGCTAGGATTTATTCTCATTTCTTTCACTAAACACCATTCTCATGTGAACCCAACTATATATATCCCCTATATATTAATACAGAATGCGCTGAGCCTGCGTGGCTGCTTCTGGTGCTTCGGAATCCTATGTGGCAAAATTACATGCTTCGTTATTAGGCTTGGGTAAATTTTTATTTAATTCCAAACAAAAAATAATTAGGTTCGGATTACCATAAATATGTTGATTATTTATGGTCATGTTACATGTATTAATTGTATCTTAATATCATTCCTTATTATAACTATTGAATTGTATATATATTTTAAAAGTTAATAACTTTTGTAGTTTTTATCAGTTTTACATATGTAATATATCAAACTAAATCTTCTTTTGATGAGCTTCGATTTAACATCCATATTGTATGTATAAAAAAATAATTTATATTTATCCTTATAACAATAATAAAATTATTTTTAATATTAATTAGAAAAATAAAATTATTTATCAATTAATATATTTATATTTCAAGAAGTACCACCAGTGCGATTCCGAGTGATAAGACGTAGCACCCACACCTAGAATATCCTCCATCTTATCTCTATCCCAAAATCGTAGGGACTGAGAACGAAGAAGACATCAAAATCAGGAAGACCGGATTCAATAGCTTCTCCTTCTGTTGTCTCAGTCCTCTCCGCACTCCATGGAGATTACGTATGACGGAGCTACAACTATGTTAAGTGAAGGTCCTAGTAATATATTTTTTTTTTGTAAAAAAATAAACTAAATTTAATATAATTTTCTCATTAATTTTAAAATTTAAGAATAATTTTTTAACAAGCACCCGTGTAATACACGGGTATTGTACTAGTATATATATATAGTTGGGTATATATATACGGTTGGGTATATATATATATATATATATATATTTATATGTTTGGGTTCAAATGAGAATGGTTCACTCGTCAAGTGCTACCTCATAGCAGTTTTCAATTCCACCGCTTCCTTAATAGTGATTATAGACCCGAAAGGGCTTGTAGAAGTTCGTGAAGTTTTCAACCATTTCGGTTTTAGCGATTGAATGTGCTTACCGGCTTCCAAGCCTTCATCAAGGGAAGAAAATCATACCACGTCCCACCAATTTTTCAATGAAAGAAGCGAGAATAAATGGTAGCCATTAGATCGGATGATATAATGGCTAAGAAAAAGTCAAAATTATACCTTCATTAAGGGTATTGTGGTAATTTTGTACACCACACCTAAACAGGTGGACCACACTCCACATTAGATAACCTGCCACTCTCACACCCACCAACACACAACACACACACCACACACACCAATACGCACGCACACCAACACACACCCACACACACAAACAACCACCACCTTCATCACCGGTGCCACCGCCTCGCCACCATCTCCGCCCACTCCCCCGGCCGCCGAAATCCCCACAGCACACACTCACCGCCGCCGTCTATACACACAAAGACAGTAACATACACAAATACGACGCCCACATACAAACCGTCGGCTCATTAGCGCCACCCGCCAATTTCCGCAGCTAGCCGCTGGCAGCCGTCGGAATCCGCCACTGTATGAACCGAATGGACACAGCTTCACAAGATTCAAGAAGATCGGCCGACTATTCAACGCCATCCACCACGGCCGCCCACGACCGTCATCTATCGCGCCGCTTGACGCCGCTCGTCGTCTCCGGAATCCGCCATTAATCATTCAAACGAACATTGCTTCACTAAACACAAGTAGATTGACCGGCTCCTCAGCGCCATCAACCAGCGCCGCCCACGACCGCCGTCTATCTGCCGCTCTCTGCCATCTCGTCGTGTCACCGAGCAAGATGGTCGTTGCATTTACAGTGATGGGGATGAATTGAATTTGGATTGGGGGTCTTTTGGTGGAGAATTTGACAATTTCAAAGGATTAAATTGCAATTTCAATATTTTTGTTAAATTTCAATTTAGTCCATGGGTCTAATATAAAATTTATGAAAATATATTGTTTATGATTTTTTTGAACATCTTTTTATGCAAATATATATATTGTTCATTTTCAAAAAAATACACATAAAAATATTACATAAAATATTTAAATACTAGATATATTTTTTAATATACATAATAAATTAATTAAATTATTATGGTTTTTTTAATTAAATTATTTAGGTTAATCTCATTTATGTTTGTGATATCCGAGTTAGCCTGGGGTGAACCGGGAAGACATCGCCTACCAAAACCCGGGTTCAGGACCCGGTCCTGAGCAGAAGTGCCGAGCTGAGTCGAGAAATTAAGTGCATAGGATCTCCATGGGAACGTTTTCCGAGGCCGACACTCTGCTCAGTACATGCACGAGCCGACCTGCATGAATGTCGGGCTGAAAGAGGGATCATGGGCGTCCTATAAGTATATTCAAGGAAAGTGCCGACCTGAAGATCCGGAGCGGCCATCCCAAAGGCAAGGACGGGGCTCGGTAAACATTAAAATATTCTCGCTTGGAAGGTCATCATTTTACGATGGGACGGGCTATCATAGTCTGGCACTCTACAAGCAAGCCTAGTCAAGAAAGACTGCTAGCATTAAATGCCCTCATGCTTGCATTAAATGCCTGACAGGCAATGATTGAAGAAACCTCAAATCACATTAAATAGATATCAGGGAGACGCCGAACTGCTCTGTAAGATTACTGTGCCACAAGACCGGTGAACATTACCTGAAAAGTACCTCATTTAAGGATACTATAAATAGCAACTCATTTCATTTATTTTAGTTGTTGAATCTCAACTAATTCTGCCTTCTTTCTACTCACTCTCTCAAAAACTATAAGAAATCCCTTGTAAGAATTGTAAGTATATCTCAAGTGCCGACCTCGTACGAGAGGCCGACCTCGTGATCGCCTAATAAAATCGTAATTAAACTATCTCTTTCCTTTGTTTCTAGTCTTGTACTTTCATTTTTCATTATTTTAAGCGTTGACCGAAAATGCTCGTCAACAGTTTCGAGCTAGAAGGAGGGCACCATAAGTTATTTGGTGTCAATTATTCGCTCTATTGAAACCCCATATACTCATCTCTTTCCACTTACCTCGAACATCGTCCAAGATGGCTTGATCCAGTCACGACGAGTCTACCCAGCAGTCCGGCGCCCAATCTCGTCGGCGCAACGGCGAAGAGACCTCTCGCCGTAACCAGCAAGGAACTCAAGCCCCTGTCCCTCCAGTTCCTACCTTCGTTGCTGCCATGCAGCACCCTGATGTCCTCAAGGCCCTCGAGGGGGTCTTCGCCAAGGCACTTGCCAGCCAGGCACCTGGGGAAACACCGTGGCAGCCACGGAGAACCACAAAAACACTCTGCTCCAGACCCCCGACAAAGGAACCGGGGGGGCAGAAGAAGAAAAAGCCCACTAAGTCCAAGACAATGGCCCAGTCTCCCAACTGCGCCGCCCTAGAACGACGCGAGAAAAGTGCAGGATTTGCACCCACAGAACAAACAAACGAAAGCCAGCCAGACCAGAGCCTGTAGGTCATACGCCGCTCCGTCTACCAGCGACTAGGTGATAAGACCCAGGCCAACCGCAACCTCGGGGATGTCATTGAGCGAGGAAAAACAATTGGGCGCAACGACGACGAGGTCGCGGCCCTTGTCGTTAAGTGATTCTTAACAACGATGTAATTTATGATTAAGTGAGTTAATTCGGAATGATTTGAACGTAAAGCATGTAAGATTGAATCAACAATGGCCCCGGTCCGAGG
>CACSLK010015718.1:568823-581766 GCA_902706635.1 Striga hermonthica
AACTCGATATCAACATACAGGCCCCCGAGCTTGGAGGGGAGGTCTCCCAGCATCTCGTCTAAGGTCGTTATAATGGTGTTCGGCCCTGAAATTGTCAAATTTCATCTCGGTGTTTCTGCTTACCTTGGAGTCAAATTTGCCTTTCTCCTGGTACATTGATGACGCGAGCTGAAGCGACGCCTCCATTAATGCGATGTGGTCGTTATGACTCTTGTTGGTCCTGAAAAGTTGTGCCATTTCAGAACCTTTACACGTGGGAGGGGCGGTTACTTAAGCCTCTTTTTTACCGTGACATTTTGATCGAACCGCTTTTTGACATTTAATTTTTGAATTTCAAAGGTGCCACATGTCGCGCCCTGACTGGTTCAATTATAATATATATACGCATCTTCATCTTCTTTGAAAGGCTTTTACCTTTTCTACAAATTTCGGACGATTTTGCAGAGCAACTTTAGCAAGGAAAATCTTGGGAATTTGTTAGAGCTTTCTCCACTCCAGTACTTCAGAGCCTTCATTTTGGTAATTTCTCTTTCATTTTTTATTTCCTTTCAATATGTCGAGTTCTTCTGATTTTATAGCGGATCGCTCCGGCGAGGAGATGTGCACGGCAGTAGAGGACACGGGGGAGTTGGTGATTTACTCCCCTCCCACAGCAGAGACGGTGCAACCACTCCGGGTTACGCCCATTGCGGCCGTCTGGATAACGTCCGCGGCAGCGTCGACAGCAAACCAGGACGACAGGGCGCCTCAGGGGTTTTCCACCATCGAAATCATCAACCTCGGCTCCCACTCTTCTGATGGCGATGGGGAAAAGGAAGACGCTCCCGCCGAGGCTTCTCATGACGGCTCGGACGTCCACCCAGACTTGGTCTGCAAAACCCTTCAGGGAGACACCAAAGGTCGCGAGCGGGTCCCGATGGGTCGTGATGATGTTGAGACTTACGCCACTTTCGAGGCCGCGACTGCAGCCCCTCCAGGGAGCTGGCGCCGGCCCCCGCGTGTTTGGGCAACTCCATCAACGATGACTGCTTGGAACGTGCCATCGATCCTAAGCGATGTTGACCTGGCACAGTTGAGAGGCAAGGCGAGCTTCGGTGCTGGGGTCCATATCTTTTCTCCTTACGCCGACGAGTGTATTCATTGCCCGCCGCCAGGTTGCATCGGGGTTTATCGCCATAGCATCCGGCTCGGCCTTCGCTTTCCCTTGCCCGACATTCTGAGCGAGATTTTGAGTGACATCAGCATCGGGATCAGCCAGCTCGTGCCGACGGTCTTCACCCGGTTGATAAGTTTAATAGTCATGTTTTGGAAGCAGGGCTGGGCTGACCCTTCAGGCGCCAACATAAAATCTCTCCTCGTTTTCAAGAAATTTGGAGAGACCGGTAATTACTATAGTTCGGTAGCTTCCGGGATTGATAGGTCGCTCATCTACAAGGTCCCGGAGTCTCTTCACGGCTACATGCCGGAGTTGTTTTGGGTATCCGGTGAATGGCAAGCGCCTGAAGCAGCCCGACGCCCGTTCACTGGCTTTATTTCGGGCCCCTGTGAGTCCCTGTTTCATCTTTTTTCTCTTATCCTAATTACATGCTTTTTCCCTATGCTAACAGGTCGATATTTCCGTTTCAGTCCATAATCTGCGTGTCGATATCAATGACGACCTTGCCAATACGGTCAGTATTGTGCTAGCACTTGACGGGGACGAGAGATTTTAACGCGACCTCATTACGGAAGAGTCCCTGCTTACTCACGGATTGTGTCCCGAGTCAAAGAGCGGTTACTTCACTCCGTGTATGCTCGATTTTTTCTCTATTATGTAGTATCTATTTTTGGGCCCGGTTTTTATGCCTGCCTTCGTTCTATCAATTTATTATCCGCTACATCGGGTGTGTGGACACCGCTCTGTGAAGGAGGCCAACAAACACGCACACGCCAACCCCAACTCACTGAAAGAAAGGAAGAAAATGGCCAGCCGAATGTCGTTTCTGATGAAGTCGACGAAGAAATTGTCGGGCTCGACCTCTGCCAGCGGGTCCAGCGTGGTTCCCCTGGCTCCGACCAGCTCGGTACCAACGGCCCCGGCTCTGAAGGCACCAGCAGTTGGTGTCACCCGCGGCCAGACAAGGGGCCGGGGTGGAATGACAGGCGGCCGAACCGGTGGTCGTGCCTTCGTCCCGACCCGCAGTGACGGCGGGGCTGATCGCGGAGTTGAGGCTCAGAGGAAGAAGAAGAGCTGGGCTCGTGAGGGGGAATTCTGAGGGGACCGTCGCTGGCTCTCAGGATGACCGGGACCGGCCTTCGTCCCACCTGAGGAAGAAGAGGGCCGAGCAGTCCGACGCTGGCTTGACTCCTGACGAGGTGGCGTTAGGTGAGGCAACTACTGGCCTGGATCGCGGGGGCTCGACGCCCGTGCATTAGATAGGCACTTCCACCTACGTCTCGGTGAATCCGGAGAGGTGGACGTCGCTCTTAAAGAGTCTTCCCCGCTTCCCAAACTAGTGGTTCATCGACGCGAGTGCGAAAGTTCCCATTGATCTGCCGAACCGTTTTGAGCACCGCCACAGGCAATGTCGGCCGCAAAAGTCGTGCTGTCGGCTTGGAGCCCCGTCGCCGAGGTGGCGGCTGATATGCTCTCTCTTCCCCAGTTGATCCAACATTCCGTGGCGACGATGGGGCGGGCCATGGTAGAACTCATGCACACCCACGAGGCTATGTACAAAGAGATGGCCGCCCACGACAAGGATGAGGAAGACCTGGCTACCTACAAAGGGAGGGTCAGCGAGCTGAAGGACGAGGTTATCCGTGTTGGGAGGCTCAAGACCGAGCTCGTCCTTCAGCAGGGGGTGACCACCAAGGCTGAGGAGGCCGCTGCCAAGGCCGTGGAAGACTTGACCCGTGAGAGGGCAGCGTGGGCCGAGGAGAAGGCCATGTTGAAGCTGCGTAACGCCGAGCTGGGGGACATGGAGAAGCTCCGGGCTGAGGAGATGGCCGTGCTCGAGAGGAAGCATAAATATAACCTTGCTCATTGGAGTTACACACTGTAGAGACTGCCGCCCTCATCAATAACATGAGGAGGAAAGATCCGAGCTGGAGAAGTTTGGGCAAAAGATGTCTGCCCAGGTTACGCTCCTGAAGGAGGCCGCCAAGCAGATCGACGGCGAGCCCATCGCCTTGCCTCCTCCCCTTACTTTTTCCGAGGTTCAAGTCTAATACTTCGAAGAGATGGGGAAGAGTATGAACATGTCGGTCGTGTTCAACCTTTATTGGTTGTTCCAACGGCTCGACGCTGGGGTGCTCTCTTTTAACGATTTTCGGGCGATCCCTAACGAGAAGGCGGCGCGGCACGAGATCAATTTTGGTGGAGTGGTCTGCGAGGTTCACGTGGACGAGGCCGTCGTCGTCCGTAGGCTCTGGGGCTGGGCTAGCGACGTCATTGTTGGCTTTCAGGGGCTTGGCGTTGTTCCATCTACGGAATCATAGCGCCTTGCTCCTGGGGAGTTGTTGTCGGCGTTCAAGGCATTTATGCCCAAGGCAAACCCGGACCCAAAATTCCAAGTGCGCTGAGGTACTGTCCTGACAATCCTTAGCAAGCTTGAGGAGGGCGAGGAGGCAGCGAAGGCAACAGCCGACGCCGAGGCGGCGAGGAGAGCTGATGGTGATGGGGCCGGCACCTCGGGGGTGGACAAGGAGGTCGAAGCTGCGGCCGAGGGGTGACCCTCAGAGTCCCATGCGTAGTTTATTTTTCTGTTATTTCGCCGGCCTGCGTGCCGTGATATTTTGACCGAATGTGAACTGGACAAGTTTTTGATTATTTGCGCAAAACCTGTTTTGAACAAGTATTCTGTTTGTGCCGCTCTGGCTCTTTGAATGGATTTTCTGTTTGAATGTTTCATAATTCTTGTTTTTGATTGTTTCATCCAGCTGAATATCCCAAGTTTGTTTGAAGTGTCGGGCTTTATAATTGAGTTCTTATTACTTTGTTCATCTCGTCGAACTTCCCAAGTTTGTTTGAAGTGCTGGGCTTTTAAATTACTAGGCCGAGCCTCGAGATCGGACTTGGCGCCACTAATTACGGGGTCGAGCTCATGGTTGAGCTCGGCACTTGTTCATTACTCGCCGAGACTCGAGATTGAGCTCGGTGCTCATTAATTACGGGCAGAGCTCATGGTTGAGCTCGACACTTGTTCATTACTCGGCTACGTCTCGAGATTGGACTCGGCGCTTATTAATTACAGGGTCGAGATCATGGTTGATCTCGGCACTTGTTCATTACTCGGCCGAGCCTCGAGATTGGGCTCGACGCTTATTAATTAAGGGGTCGAGCTCATGGTTG
Source organism: Striga hermonthica (assembly GCA_902706635.1). Classification (NCBI taxonomy): domain Eukaryota; kingdom Viridiplantae; phylum Streptophyta; class Magnoliopsida; order Lamiales; family Orobanchaceae; genus Striga; species Striga hermonthica. Next base: position 573,154 of record CACSLK010015718.1, read on the forward strand.
AGCTCGACACTTGTTCATTACTCGGCTGAGCCTCGAGATTGGGCTCGACGCTTATTAATTACGGGGCCGAGCTCATGGTTGAGCTCGGCACTTGCTCATTACTTGACCGAGCCTCGAGATAGGGATCGGCGCTTCTTAATTACGGGGGCGCATTACCTGTCCGACCTACTTGTTGAGTCGGATTGCGGTTTGGCCTGGTCGAGCTACGCGCTTGAGCTCATTCTTTCATTCCTTATATTTTGGCACTGTGGCCTGACCGGGCTACTTTTCCGAGCCCGATTTGTGTCGGCCAGGCCATCGTACTGACCTAACCGACACGTAATTACGTGGCAGCTTACCAGACCGGTCCCGCGTTCGGACTCAGTGGTACTTTTGTCCTGACTGGGCTTCCTAGTTGAGCCTGGCTAATGCTGACCAAGACATCGTACTGGTCTCGGTCAACACTTCGTTCCTTACGTTTAATTACGCTTCTTCGAATCGATCCATGCCTAAGTCTCTTGTCTATCAAAAATAATAAGAAATTACATTTTCTTTACAAGGCTTGTCACGTTTTTAAAAAACATATTAAAGTAATTACAAGGGGTCACCCTAGACCTATTGGTAGAACTTTTTCAGGAATGCCGAGTTCCATGGTTATTGGTGGGAGGTATCGTCGAGGTGTTCGAGACGGTAGGCCCCATGAGGGAGAACCTCACTGATTTTGTAAGGCCCTTTTCATTTTGGCTTGAGGGGGGGTCTAGCCCGGTCACCCTTTTGAGTACAAAACCGTCGACCTGGTACGAACGCGGTTTGACTTGGGAGTTGATGTATCTCTAGCTCCGCCTCTTGTATGCCGCATTTTTTAGCTCGGCCTGCATCCGATGCTCGTCGACTAATACTAAAATATAAAACATGAATATAGTACATTTTAATGCATTAAACTCTTATTATATTAACAATTTGTCAATTGTATTCAATTAAAATAATTAAAATTTTAAAAATTGCAGCTAGGCCCCTAAATTAAATCATATTCACACACAAATTACGGGTAAATTGCACCAAACCCCCTGTGTTTAACGAAATGTGCGCGTTTCCTCACTGTGTTTTAAAAATTGCACCAGACCCCCTTGTGTTTATGTAATTGTTGCACGGTTCCCCCATTCCGTCCAAGTTAACCGCGCGTGTGTGACACCTTCTCTAACTGCGAGATTTATTCAATTTTTTTATTTTCAGAATTACTAATTTATCATTTTACCCTCCTGAATCTTATTGCAAAAGCCAAAAATTAATAGTGCAAGAAATGGGACTCGAACCCTGGGTGCCCAAGAGAGAGCATGCCAACAAAGCCACTAGGCTACATAACTGTTGTGTTATCTATTGAACATACATATATTTATAATATAATACGAAAATGATTAAATAAAATAAAAATAAAGAAAATAAAATAAATAAAAATTTGTTACGTAAATTAATCTAAATTAAATAACTATTAATAATAATAACTTGAAATAAAATAAATTAACATAAAAATCATGAAACAATTAAATTAAAATAAAGTAAGATAAAATTTAATATATAGTAGCATGAATTAAAGATAAATAAATTTTTAATTTTTAATTACTAAAATAATTTAGTTATATAAATTTTGAAATGAAAAACAATGATAATAAAATTAAATATAAAATAAACACAATTAAACTAAAAATTTTATAAGATAATAAAGTATAAAAATTGTAAAGTAAAATAATATAATTAATTAGATAAGTTATTATGTTATAATAAATTAAAGTAAATAAAATAAATAAAAATCTAAAAGGTAACTAAGTATAAATTAAATAATTAATATTAATAATAATAATAATAACTTGAAATAAATTAAATTAAGATAAAAATAATGTAACAATTAAATTAAAATAAAGTAAGATAAATTTAATATAGTAACATTAATTAAAATTAAATAAATTTATAACTTTATTTTTTTTTTGGTACAATGTAAGAGGCCGAAGCCCGAGCACTAAGACATCACACGACATGGACGAGCCACTCCTAAATAAAAATAAAATAAAAATATTATAAGATAATAAAGTATAATAATTGTAAAGTAAATTAATATAATAAATCAAATAAGTTATTAATAGATTAAAGTAAATAAAAATCATAAATTATTATAATATAATAAAGAAAACACAATTTAGCAAATACGTGTAATATAATTTACTCTAACATAAAATATCAGTAAAAAAATGAAATATATTATAATTTTTTAGGAAATGATTTATTTTTTAAAAAATAATTTAATTTCTAATTTTATTATTAAAATTTAACATAATTTGGTTACATTATCTTAAGATAAACAAAATAAATAAAGTTTGTTAACTAAGATAATATAAAATGAACAATGCAATAAAATAATATAAATTACAAAAAATAATAAAATATAAAAATAATCTGAATATAATTTAATAAATATTATTATTTGAACTTTGATTTTTAAATTTAAATATAATTTATTTTTATTATTATTTTTTTTGTTTAATATAATAAGTTATTTTTATATTTTCGTTTGGTTAATTTTATATAACTTGGTTCATTATATTTTAATTTATCATATATTTATATTTTAATAATTTAATTTAATATGATTTATATTACTTTTAAGTTAAATTTCATTTATCCATAATTTCATTTATCCATATGTAATGCCTATGTATATTAAACTTTACCACATTTAACACTCAAGCTTGAGTGGTGTAGTGGTAGCTTGCTTTGCATGCTCATGTGAGGTCACATGTTCGAACTTGCGGACAACCTTTTTTTTTTTTAAAATTCAATTTCTCGCGATATATCCAATATATCGTGAGAAATTCAATTTATCGTAAATATATATATAATATTGAATGGGTATAACGGGATTTTTGTATAAAAATTAACACCGTTAACAAGAATTGAAAAAAGGGAGCGTTTGCATTGGTCACTTAAACACAAGGGGGTCTGGGGCAGTTTCTAAAACACAGTGGAGAAACGCGCACATTTCTTTAAACATAGGGGGGTTTGGTGCAATTAATCCCACAAATTACCCCAAAACTTAAACAACACAAATCATATAACTGCTACTATATTTGGCCAAAATCATAGGTCTTTGCCGGCCGACGTTGGCCTGTTATTCGCCGTTGACATTCAACAACGATTTTTCGGCCAGCGGCCAAGATGGCGGGAAGTTTCACTACATTAAAACGGCCGACGACCGCGACGTTGACGGAGGCGGCATGTGCAAACGACGGACGACAAAGGCTTTAAGCGGAGGTTGGTCTGGAAGCAACGGCTGTGTCGTTGCCCGTGTCGGGTGGTGACGGAGGTGCTCGACACGGCGGATTGGTTTTGTATGGTGGCTATGGTAGTGGCTGGATGCTGATGGTGGGCTGAGAACGGAGGCGAAAAGCTGAGAAAGGGGACGACGGTGAGCTAAAAAACACTGACAGGTAGAAAGCCGACGGTGAGATAAGAGACGACGGTGGTTGTGAAGGTACATGCGGAGGCGGTTTAGCGACGATGCTCCGGTGACCGAAAGGTGGGCGAGAGCGGATGGATGTTGGCGGAAGGCGGCGGCGATGTGGCGGTTGGACTGCCAGACTGTGTGTGTGTGGGTAGTGTGTGTATCTGTTTCAGTCTTTTACATCATGAGAATGGAGAAAAGTAGAGAGAAAAGGCTGAGGAAAGAGAAAAAAAATGGGTGGTGAATTGATTTAATGAGTGGGTCCCACTTGATAAGTTTATTTACCTCCTTACCCTTAATTATTGGTCAAATACACATATTTGACCACAATATGATCAATAATTACCAAATTTCCATTAATGATTTACCATAGTTTGACTTCATCATAACCATTGATATGTTTTATTCAATGGAACATATTCATTCTTATTCCTTTCACAATCTATCATTTTATATGATTCATTCTCTCTCTCTCTCTCTCTCTCTCTATATATATATATATATATATATATATATATAGTAGACATTTATTTAATCATAATAATAATCAATTAAACACATAATATAAATTAGGCAAATTAGTCATTTAATAAAAAATAAATAATATTAATGATAATAATGAGACAAATAATAATAGTAATAATTAATCAATTAGACAAAAAATAGAATAATATCAATATCCGAACTACGCGATTAAATTGAAATCGCCGAACAAAGAATGTTTCACAACAAAACGATTGAGTACTTAAACCCATAAAACAATACAATAAATATAACCTCATAAATAAAAATTCGATAAATAGAATAATTCGAGAAATTTTATAAATCGAACGGAGCGCTACAATCTATCCTCCTTAAAATATTTTCGTCCTCGGAAATACTAAGAACACGCATCAAAAAGGGAAAAAAAGACAGACTCAAACGAGAATTGCCAATCCTGAGATCCAGGTATCCCATCTGAAACTCGACCCCGCTCGCATGAGTCCTATCGCCCTATACCCAACATGAATACACTCACATACATGACTCAATCTGACTCGCCCTATGCTCATATGTTTACCTTCTTGCATTGGAGGGTGATCAATCCTGCCCAAGCTCAAGCGCACATCCTCTTGCAAGGGACCCAGTCCGGGGACTTCTTCGGTTGTCTGATCCCTTCATTCAAGCCTTCTCCTTTCGAGATGGCATTGCGTATGGTCCTCACTTGAAGACACCAAGTTTTATAGAGAGAGCACTGCTATAAACAGAATTCAACTTGATAACATCATATCGAATTTCCAAACAAACAAATCCTCAAGCCGAAACTTAACTCTATACCGCTAGATTTCAAGTTCATACAACTAAGTTCACCACTCGTCTAGAGTTCAAGAATGTTTAAAAGTAGGAGGATAAATTCCTAAGCCCTGATTTGATATCAATAATCAATTAATGCACAATCATCTAAAAAATAATTAGGTACGCATACCTGAGCTGGCGCGGCACGACAAGAGCGAGTGGTCATAACTTAAGGTCAGTTCACATAATCAAATAATTCACATTAACCAGTCTACAGAAACGCAGACTGGCTCTGATACAAAATTGTAACGCCCCACTTTTATTTGCCAATGTTTAGAATAAATTTTTCAAATTTATTTCAATATCACTTGAGGCGCTACTCATTTTCAAAACGTACATCATTACTTAACACAAATCTCAATACTCAAACAATCATCAATCCTCAATTTTCAATAATAAAACCTCAATAATCAATCCAATACTCAATACTGCAATCCAATAATCATAATATCCAATAATCAAATATGCAATCCAATAATCAATAATATCCTAAAGAGTACACTCCCAATCAATAATCTGATAAGCAATAATAAAAAAGCAATACTATCAATATTCAGTTTCAAAGGCGGAAGCAATCAAATAATCAGACCACCACTCGCACCCCTCTGTCGTGCCCGCAATACTAACCTTCATCCATGAAGAGCAGGTGGGGGTGAGCACAAGAGGAAACAATAGTGTTCACCACTATGCAGTAAACGTTATCCACAATAATGCAACAATAATCAATAATCAATAAGGTATGGTCTCAACATATATACGAATCATAATTCTAGCACATCTTCTATCAATATAATTACTCATGTGCACATCCCTATACAGCTACTGAGTGTCTTCGTATCGATCGCCTCCATATAGGCCTTACATCGGCGCCCACTCAGTAGGAGTATCTGTCGATCGCCTCCGTACAAGTCTTACAACCACATACATATCAAAAGCCTTCGGCCACTGCTCCGGTCTTACATATGATATGGCCTTTGTACAGGACTTAAGGAGACTGTCTATCATTAGGCACCGTCGAAGGGCATAAAGCTCACATCGATGGGGACTACCGTACCGACGGCCGTATTAGCTCACATCGATAGGCTACCAGGTTCACATATATATAATAATCATAGCAAACAAGCATTAATAACATTTAAGGCGTAACAATTTCAAATAAAATCCACCTAGCGACAACAAATGATAAGCACTAAAAATAATGGGTAGGCGGCAAGCTCGGCTCGTCAAGCACCTACAATAAGTCAAGATAATAAGTTCAATACTTATCTTGACCCAAGAAGAAAGACACAAACCATACTTGGTCGAACTTGATTCAACCAAGTCGTTCGTGAAGTTCTATGGACATTGGAAACTTGGACTCGACTCGAAACTAATTATGGACAATTACACCATTTTCAGCACAAATGTCATATAAGATTGAAACAAGTTGGAAAATAATCCCAACTCATGCTACTACAACTTTCATAAAGACATCTACTGGAAACAAGGTCATTTACGCACTTATATAACAACAAACATTAAAATCATAGATGCAGTCCAAATATAGTGTCATGGTTCTTGAAAAATTAATGCACATGAAGCTACAAACCTCCTATCCAAACATCTATTGCATAGACACTGCCAGCAAAACGAATCTCACACTTGCAACACTTAAGCAAATTTTAAATATCTAAAGCTTCAGGCATGATATGAATAAGGTTAAAAATCCACTAGAAAGCCAACTCAACAAGGAACAACTTTGATAAAGACTACTTAAGCAAATAAGGTCATCATCACCGAGTTTATGTACAAAACATTAAGCATAAGAAACCTGCCATAATTCTGGAATATTCATGCATAGATGACTTACAAAAATCATATAAAATCCATTTCACTTTTTTTTTAAAGATTACAAAACTCACTGAACCTTAACTCAATTATCTCCAACTTCCAAGTTGAATACTATCACATATAATCACATTAGATCAACCAAAACAGGTCATACTTCCAACACATAAACACAGCCACTACTTCAAAATTTTGGGCATAAATCCAACTTAGAAAGATTATATAAAATCAACCAACACTTAAAATTGCAAGATTTCAACTCCTAATAAAAGCTTAAAACATGTACTACATGTTTCATGAAGATCACATTTTCATATAGCCATATTAGGATCATCAAAATCAGTCTAACATCATAATCACCAAACCTGCCCGGATTTATACAAACAACATGCGAGTTCAACTTAAACAATTCATAACAAATTCAAATCAACTCAAAATTTCAAAATTCCAACTCTTAGTGATAGATAACTGGTAGTACTTTATTTCATAAGAAGTACTCTCCTCCAACAAACGAGTTCTTGAAGATCAAGTCAAGCACACAAGTACTAAGCCACATATAAACAAAATAGCATTTGGACAAGAATGTGATTTATCATAATTTTAACAAATATTCAACAACTATACGAGTTCGCAAATCATAAAAGACTCAAAACTCAACCAACTCATCCAAGGCCTTCGCCATAAGGCCAAAGAATCACCCATGTTTCAATTCCCACAGCTCTTACACAAATTAAACGGGACCTCACATGATTTCACAAAACCAAAGAGCCCACCACATAAACAATTTAAATATAATCCTAATCATGAACATATATCTCTAAGGCACCAGAACATATATACACATAGCAAAATCGAGCGGGATTATCAGTCCGGGTACACGAGAAAAGGTCGAATCGGGGCTGAAACGGACCGCATGAGTGGGCTCGACAACTTCGTTTGGCCCACCGACGGAACACGAGTCTCGGGACATAACAAAGTCCTGCTGGTGTCTTGCAAATAGCAATACAGAGAGTACGTCGGGGCTCGATGGCTACGGCTCACGGGGCGTGCGTGGAGGAGAATCGGCTGATTCACTTGCAGTGAACGAGACTTCTCGACGGAGCAGCGACGATCGAGAACAGATGCGGGTCACGCGAGAATGATTGTTGGCCGCGTTCGGGACTGTACGGGGGCTACTCGACAGTGGCAACGACCTAACCTGCTTCTTGTTCGCGCTTGGGAGGGATCACGATGCAAGAGGTCAGCGATGGAGCAGCGCTTGTCTACGGTTAAATGTGACTGGAGCATGAGCACGATCGGAACAGGGCTCGCCGGTGGCTACAAGGGCAGCGACACGCGATGGTTTTTGCTAAAACGAGGCGCACGACTGAGGAGGTTCATCGGAATTTGTATCACACGCGGCCCGCTGTTGGATAATCGCCGGCTCAAAAGGCTGGGTTTTTGGGCCTGCTCAGGCGCGGCAGAACTCACCTCGCCAGGAATGGTTGCCTTCGCCGCTGGTGGCCCGTCCTCGCCGCTGGTGGTGCTCGACCCACCGTTGGTCTCGCGAGCAGCAAAATAGGAGTGGAGCAGTGGTGGTGAGTGGTGCACGTGGGAGGGTACGCTGGTGAAGGGGATGATCGGTGGCTCTGTGCGATGAAATAGAAGAGAGGGAAAGATGAGTGAGCGATAAATTCTTCTCTGCAACAAGAGCGGGAGAGAAAGAGAAAAAGCTGCAGTTTTTTATCCTAAGAGAAGAAAGCTCGTTCGGTATTAATTAGCTTAGGATTAGTATCTTGCCCAACAAGCCACATAAGAAACCGTGTAGGGTAGTCTCGGACGCGGTTTCTCGGGCTGAACGCATGGGTTCGCGGGGCGCACAGGCTCTCTATTCAGTTTCATACTAATCATTATTCGGGGCTCGGGTCAGAAACTCAGTTCCTTAATTACAATAGACGAGACTCGGATGATCACACGATACTAAAATGAAACTTGATATA
>CACSLK010015718.1:587894-653764 GCA_902706635.1 Striga hermonthica
TTTTTTTAAGAAAGAAACAAATAACTAGATATATATATACATAAAGTATAAATAAAGCTCAGCTAGATCAAGGATACGCTGGTTCGCCGAGACCGATGGTCTCGACATGACACTTCCCGAACTCTCCCTCGAAGTAGGGCTTCACTCGCTGCCCGTTAACTGTAAATAACTCCTCATTGGCTGGATTTCAGAGTCTAACCGCACCAAAAGACAGCACTTCATCGATAATGTACGGGCCACTCCACCGGGATCTAAGTTTGCCAGGAAAAAGACGTAGGCGAGAATTGTAGAGAAGGACTTTCATGCCCGGTACCAGCTCCCGACGAACAATGTGAGCATCGTGTAGTCGCTTCACCTTATCCTTGTGAATCTTGGCATTTTCGTATGCCTCGTTTCTCCTCTCCTCCAACTCCGAGAGCTGCAACAATCGAGCTTTTCCAGCCGCATCCAGATCGAAGTTCGTCTTCTTGATCGCCCACAAGGCCTTATGTTCTATCTCAACTGGTAGATGACAAGCTTTTCCATAAACTAATCGGAACAGACTCATGCCCAAGACTCCTTTGTACGCTGTGCGTTGGGCCCACAATGCATCGTCGAGCCGACTCGACCAATCCTTCCTTGATGAGTTGACCGTCTTTTCCAAGATGGTCTTGATCTGCTTATTACTGGTCTCAGCCTGGCCCGAGGTTTGTGGGTGATAGGGAGTAGCCACTTTGTGCGTTATGCAATACTTCTTCATCAGCTTCTCAAAAAGCTTGTTGCAAAAGTGCTTCCCGCCATCACTCACGATCGCTCTTGGGAACCCAAACCTACTCAAAATATACCCTTGCACAAACTTGATCACGATATTAGCATCACATGTCCTTGTGGGGATAGCCTCAACCCACTTAGACACGTAATCTACAGCAAGTAAAATGTATTCGTAACCATTAGACTTGGGAAATGGTCCCATAAAACCAATGCCCCAAACATCAAAAATTTCGACTTGAAGGTTATTAGTCAAGGGCATCTCATTTCTGCGACCAATATTCCCAGTTCTTTGGCATCGATTACAAGAACGGCAAAAAGTATGGGCGTCTTTAAAAAGTGATGGCCAGAACAAACCTGACTGTAATACCTTAAAGGCGGTTTTCTGACCGCCAAAGTGACCTCCACAATGGAATGCGTGATAGAATGTGAGGACAGCGGCTTGTTCCTCTTCTGGTACACATCGTCTAAGCACCTCATCCTTCCCCATCTTGAAAAGTAATGGCTCGTCCCAGAAGTAATCCCTACACACAGCAAGAAAACGCTTTCTCTCTTGGGAAGAGAGATTAGGCCGCAGTTTTCCACAACACAAGTAATTCACAATATCAGCATACCATACACTTTTCGATACCTCATGTGCATGCTCGTATGGGAAATTATCATTAAGAGAATGATGCACAATCAATGAAGATGAAGACTCAGAAGGTACAATGCGTGACAAGTGATCAGCAACTACATTTTCAGAACCTTTCCTATCTTTAATGTCAACATCAAATTCTTGCAGTAATAAGATCCACCGAATGAGCCGTGGTTTAGAATGAGTTTTGCTCAAAAGGTACTTCAAAGCTGCATGGTCTGAGTGAATAATGACTTTAGAACCCAAAATGTATGATCGAAATTTTTCAAGAGAAAAGACCACGGCTAGGAGTTCCTTTTCGGTGGTAGTGTAGTTCTGTTGGGCCCCATTAAGAGTCAAACTAGCATAATAAATCACTCGAAGCAATTTATCAACCCGTTGACCCAAAACGGCGCCTACAGCAAGATTAGATGCATCACACATGATTTCAAAAGGAATCGACCAATCAGGGGCAATCATAATAGGGGCACTCACAAGCTTACTCTTTAACTCATTAAAAGCACGTAAACAAGCATCATCAAAGACATATGGCACATCTTGAGCAAGCAAATGACATAAAGGCTGACTAATCTTAGAAAAATCCTTAATAAACCGCCTATAAAACCCCGCATGCCCCAAAAAACTCCTAATCCCCTTAACATTCACAGGAGGAGGAAGTTTTTCAATAACGTCTACCTTTGCTTTATCTACCTCTATCCCTTTACTAGAGACAACATGGCCTAAGACAACTCCACTTCTCACCATGAAATGACTCTTTTCCCAACTCAAAGTCAAATTAGACTCTATGCAACGCTCAAGGACACGAGATAAATTACGGAGGCAATGAGAAAATGAATCACCAAAAATAGAAAAGTCATCCATAAATACCTGCAAGCCGTCCTCAAGCATATCGGAGAAGATAGAGAACATGCACCTCTGAAACGTACCCGGTGCATTGCATAGGCCAAAGGGCATCCTTCTGAATGCGAATGTACCAAAGGGGCACGTGAATGTCGTCTTGGGCTGATCCTCAGGTGCTATGGCCACTTGGTAGTAGCCGGAGAGCCCATCCAAAAAGCAGTAGAACTGATGGCCCGAAAGACGATCAAGGATCTGGTCAATAAACGGCAATGGAAAGTGGTCCTTCTTGGTCACAGCGTTCAACCGTCTGTAATTGATACACATACGGCACCCGGTAGTAATGCGGGTGGGGACCAACTCCTTGTTGTCATTTTCAATCACGGTTATGCCTCCCTTCTTCGGCACCACATGAATAGGGCTAACCCACTCACTGCTCGCCACCGGATATATCAACCCCTCAGAAAAAAACTTCAGCACCTCTTTCTTCACTACCTCCATCATATTCGGGTTCAGCCGGCGCTGGCTATCCCGAAAAGGTTTGGCTCCTTCCTCCAGGATAATTCGGTGCATGCATGTTGAGGGACTAATCCCCTTGATGTCTCCTAGACTCCACCCGATTGCCTTCTGGTTCTTTCTGAGCATGGCTATCAGCTCCTCCTCTTCCTCATTGTCGAGCTCAGCAAAGATGACCACCGGCTTCTGATGCGCGTCATCCAGAAAGACATACTTAAGGTGCTTGGGCAGCTCCTTAAGCTCGAGTGTGGTCTCCGCTCGGGTATGGCCCTCTCCTACTTCAAAAAGCTCCACCAAAGGCTCGTCCTCCTCCTCGAAAACCGGCAACGACTTGTCCTCGAACTCCTGAAATACCATCTCATCAACAAAGGGATCAGCAAGATCAATAAAAGCGCATTCTTCTATGAAGTTGACGGAAGATGAAGACATGGCTTCTCGGACAGAAATAGACACTGATTCCCCTAAAACCGTCATGTTCAGGGTCCCGTTCTTCACATCGATGAGAGTGTTGGTCGTCGCCATGAAAGGTCTCCCGAGAAGGATGGTATGATCCTTCTCATTCTCGTGCACATCCCCAACGTCTAGAACGACAAAATCCACTGGAATGATAAGCTTAACAACCTTCACGAGAACATCCTCGACTATCCCCTTCGGGTACCTGATAGAACGGTCTGCTAACTGGAGGCACATGCGAGTCGGCCTCAAATCCCCAAGGCCAAGCCTCTGAAAAATCGAGAAGGGCATGAGATTAATTCCGGCTCCGAGGTCGAGCATCCCCGAAGCTACCATCCCATTCCCCAGAGCTATTTGAATGATGAAACCACCGGGATCTCGCTCTTTCTTGGGCAAGTCGTGCTGCATAGCACTTGCCGCCTCATACACGACTACCTTCTCTCCATCTTCGAACTTCCTCTTTTTGGTCACCAAGTCCTTAAAGAACTTACCATATGATGGCATATTCTTAATCACATCGAGCAGAGGTAAGTTAACGTTCACCTTGGAGAGCATGTTAAAAAGATCTCGGAACTGCTTCTCTTGCTTCTCGTTCCTAAGTCGGTCCGGAAAGGGAATGCGCGGCTTGTACGGATTCGGCGATTTATGTAACACCGGCTCGTCTGTCACCTTCCCGGACTCTGCTTCTTCGATCTTTTCAGAAAGGGTCTCCTTATCCTCAGGCTCGGGCATCTGAACCTTGTTGTCCACCTCCTTCCCGCTTCTGAGAACTGTTATAGCTTTTGCTTGCTCAGGCTGACTAGGTAGCTTGTCTTTGCTCCTCTCAGTCTCAATTGTACCCACCCGAGCGGCCAGTTGGCCCAACTGAGTCTCAATGCGCTTGATGGAGGCGTCCTGATTGACATCCCGCTGCTCTCTGTTCGCCATGAACTGTAGGATCTTGGCAACGTCCTCATGGAGGTTCGAACTCGACCCCGCTTCTGGTCCCCTCTGCTGTTGCTGTGGCTGCTGTGGCTGGTAGTTCGGCCGAGGCACAAAGTTGGGTCAAGGTTGTTGCTTCATAAAGTTCGGACGGGGTGGCTGAAGTGTGTTCGAGTTGTTTGACCATGAGAAGTGTGGGTGGTTCTGCCACCTTGGATTGAACGTATTGGAATATGGATCATTGGCTGGCCGGTTCTGATATCCTTGTAAGGCGCTGGCATCCGCGTACTGCTCTCCGGAGTCCTGCTCGAATGATGAGGGGCATACTTCGGACCTATGCCCTGGGACTCCACATGCCCCACATGTATCAACAGCAAATGTGTTAACTGGCTGAGATCCTCGTGCGGTAAGCAACCTCATCTGCTCAGTAAGCTCAGCCAGTTGTTGGGCCATCATATCATTACTTGTTCCGACTTCATTCACTATTGCTCTTCTCCCTCGAGTGCTCTTTTGCGACGAGTTAGCACTCATCGTTTCGAAAATCTCATACATCTCCTCGGCTGTTCTTGCTCCAATATCTCCTCCTGCTGCGTTGTCGACCATATATTGCAAGTTCTGATGGAGAGAATCGTAGAAACAATTCATGAGTAGCCCCGGAGAGAGGTTGTGATGGGGGCACTGCCGCTGGAGATCCTTGAACCGCTCCCAAGCCTCGTGAAGAGACTCATTCGGTAACTGAGCAAATGAGACGATCTGGGACCGAAGCTCCTGAGTTTTTTGATGGGAGCAATACTTCCCAATGAACTTGGTGTACACCTCAGTCCATGTCGTGAGGGAGCCGGGTGCAAGCGTCATGAACCAGGCCTTGGCCCGGTCTTTCAGAGTCTCGGGAAAGCATCTCAGCTTCAACTGCTCGTCATTGAGGCCATTGAGAGGGAAAGTGTTGAGGACATTGTAAAATTCCTGGATGAAGTTAAGTGGGTCCTCGCTTGGCAGCCCGTGAAATGCCGGCAGCTGGTTGTAATGAATCATTTTGAGCTCGTAATTTCGTGCAACTTCCGGCAATTGAATGCATGAAGTGACTGGCCCGATAACCGGCTGGGCCAAGGTTCGGAGGGTGTTAAGGGGGGCTAGGTGCTGTCGTTCTCCCATATTGAGGTTGCTGCTTTCGGATGATGCTGGAGAATGTTCGTCTTCCCCTTTCGATTCTAGAGTAAGCTCTTCCAGCAGCTCCCTCAGGCTATCGTTGACAGATTTGTTGATTGGAGATAGCAGTTTGCGTCCACTCCTGGTACGCATACACAAAGACAAGAAACCGTCACGAGCACCAGATAAACAAAGAAGAAAAACCTAAGAAAAACAAAGAACAAATAAAATCAAGAACTAATAACCTAGTAAAATAAAACGAAGAGAAACACTGAAAATAAAATGAATAAGCGCACAAAATAATCATAAACCTTCCCCGGCAACGGCGCCAATTTTGTTGTAAGTATTTTTTACCGGAGTAGAATCGAAAGATTCAACACCGGGTTGTATCGCAAGGAAGGTTAGCCGGATTAAATTTCACGATTATTCAATCACGAAAAAGAGAAGAAAAATTCCTAAACACTCTATTCAAATTGGTTTGGTTTTGATTATCAACTAAGAAACTGAGCTAATGAAAAGCAATTAAAATAGCAGAGATATTCACGCAATGATTTGAGAGCTAGGGAATCGGGGATAATTGCTTCGGTTCTACCACAGCTACCGGCAATCAACTGCTCGGTTTAAGGACCTGAATCGCTTCTCGTTCAGAGGTTCACTCTCAATACAGTTACGAACAAGAGAGTGGATGTAAACGATTAACTATCAGTTCCCGCAACGCATAGACAATACAGTTACGAACAAGTCTACTCTAAACAAGCCTATTTCGACCAACATCTCCCCTCTCGGTTCCACATGTTGATTAGTTAGGTTAAACAGGTGATCAATCTATTAACCCTAGAATAAGCATAACTTGAATAGATATGAACAATCAAGAACTAGCAATTATTATCGAACCTAATCAATCATCCCCTATCCCTAGCGTATGGATTTAGCTACTCATGTGGAATTGAACAAGAACAATCAAATTAACCCAAGCCATCATCATCAACTCAACAATTGAAGAAAATAAGAACTTACGATTAAAATAGAGAATCCCAATGTTAAAATCCACAAGCATCCAAATCCAGAGCGGTAAATAGGAGTTTTCCAGTCTCCAATACGAATCAAAAACGTAAAAGTAATGAACGGAGTGAGTTTTCTAGAGAGAATAATGTAAAAACAAGGTCTGGAAGATGAATAATCAAGTCTAGGTCAAAAATCTGATGTTAAAATCCCGACCTCGAAATTCGCGCCGAGCAAGTCGCGAGTCGCGACATAAGTCGCGAGTCGCGACTTACACTTTTGCTGAGTCGCGAGTCGCGACATCTCGCGAGTCGCGCGTCTTCGAAAAATATATAAATTCTGGGGAAACTCGCGACCTGACTCGCGAGTCGCGACATATTTCGCGAGTCGCGATATTGACTCGCGAGTCGCGACTCGTCTCGCGGAACTCGTCTTTTGGCTCTGTTGGACTCGCGAGTCGCGACTTCCTCGCGAGTCGCGACAACCTCGCGAGTCGCGACATTGTCTCGCGAGTCGCGAGTTGTTCTGAGCAGCTTATCGGTTCGTTTTTCCGGTCCCTCCTTCAGTATTCTGAGCACGTTAAAGGGTCTTCTTGATATCCCGGTCTCAGCTCGAGTAGTCCCGTCCTCGATCAACACAACCTACCTCCTGAAAACACACACACGAAGAAAACACGAAGCAAAACACAGCAAAAAGACGCACAAAACGAACTAAAGAGAAGAACGGAAAAATCACAGAATTAGACCAAATAAACTACGAAAATCCTATAAGTGGGAAAAATAAAGAGAAAATAAAGCGAAAATAAAGACACAAAAATGGGACAAACAGTATAAAAAAAATATATTAATTGACGCGAAATATAAAATTTCGTACTGAATTTCTATTTGTTGATCTCGTTTGATTTTATGCAATTTGTTAAGTATTTACGTGCAACCCGTATAACACTAACATGCAACCGCAATACACAAATATAGATATAAAAAAAAAGGGTAATATTTTTTCATATAGTTCAACATGTTTGGTTACTTGTTTATTTAAAAAAAATTAAATCCCGCATCTATCCAACTAATAGTATTCGATCGATTAGCATAATTACTTCAATTTTGGTATATGTAGCATGTCGTTTTAAGGTGCAACATTTGTGTTATACGGTACAGTGTAATGTTGTATATAGTGCAACATATTGATATATATGATGCAATATATATAACCATAATGTGCAACCGCAACACATAAAAAATATAGATAAAAAATAGTATTTAATACAAAAAATATATATAAAAATCGGTAATATTTTTCATATAGTTCGAAATATTCGGTTATTCTGTTTATTTAAAAAAGTAAAACTAGCATTTAACCAATTAATATTATTCGATTGATTATTAAAATTATTGAATTTTCAGTACGACGGTGTGTTGTTTTTAAAGTGCAACATGATACTATATGAAGTGAATAAGATTCACCCAGGCTCCTTCAACTCGAACCGACCTCCGTACCTGCAGAACCCAACACCGGGTGGCCCCGGCGTCAGGCCTCCGATGCCTAAGTCAGTGCTCGGATCAAGAGAGAGATAAAGTATAGTAATGTAATGAGGAGAGGATGAGAGAATGAGGTACATTGGCCCCCTTTTATAGGGGGAGTGTACCTTTGTGGGCTCAAGTTGGGCTTGACCCATATCGTAGTGCTTCATCCATACGTGGGCTCGTCTTCCAATATATGCTTGTTTTCTCCATTAAACCGTGTGTAGTATAATATCATATATCATCTAGTCCCCCCACTCTGGTCGAGTAGGCATAACTCGATCCAAGAGTGAAATGTCTCTTCGAGCCGCTTCCGTTAACCTTCCACTGAGGTTATGATTTGAATAAGTTCTCGATCGCCGAATAATCATAAAACTTCCACGTGAGCACGGGAGACCGTAAGGGGTCAAAAACTGAATGACCATACACTGAGATAAATGATTGAAGGACCTTCGACAGAGGTCGAGAAACCGAAAGCCAAGAGCCAAATGATAACTGAGATCGTAAACTGAAGCCAAGAACCGAATGACCGTTGAGGTCGAAAACTGAGAGTCGAGACCACTGAGGTCGAAAACCGAGAGTCGAGGGACCGTGGAGGTCGAAAATCGAGCGTCGAGACCGTGGAGGTCGAAAACCGAGCGTCGAGACCGTGGAGGTTGAAAACCGAGCGTCGAGACCGTGGAGGTCGAAAACTGAGCGTCGAGACCGTGGAGGTCGAAAACCGAGCATCGAGACCGTGGAGGTCGAAAAAGAAAACCGAGCGTCGAGGTCGTGGAGGTCAAAAACCGAGCGTCGAGACCGTGGAGGTCGAAAACCGAGCGTCGAGATCGTGGAGGTCGAAAAACCGAGCGTCGAGGTCGTGGAAGTCGAAAATCGAGCGTCGAGACCGTGGAGGTCGAAAATCGAGCATCGAAACCGTGGAGGTCGAAAATCGAGCGTCGAGACCGTGAAGGTCGAAAACCGAGCGCCGAGACCGTGGAGGTCGAAAATCGAGCGTCGAGACCGTGGAGGTCGAAAACCGAGCGTTGAGGCCGCGGAGGTCGAAAACCAAGCGTCGAGACCGTGGAGGTCGAAAACCGAGAGTCGACACTGCTGAGGTCGAAAACTGAGGTTCGAGACCGCTGACGTCGAAAACCGAGAGTCGAGACCGTAGAGGTCAAAAACCGAGCATCGAGACCGCAAGAGGTCGAAAACCAAGAGTCGAGGGACCGTTGACCGAAGTCTTGACTTTGAAAGTTTGAATTTACGTCTGTTGTGTTTCGATCACCATGTTCGAGCTCACCTCGTCCTATCACCCCTCAGTTCAAAGTTTAAAATTCAAGCATGTTGTGTGTTCCCTTGAAAAATAAATCAACCACCAACCTGCTTGAGCCGTAATGAATATACTCGACCTGCCACTGGCCCGCCACAGGGGTCGAAAAATCAATTCGACGGAAGCATAATCAGACAAAGCACAATCAACCTGTTCAAGCCATAATGAATATACCTGACCCGCCACCGGGGTCGAAAAACAATTTCGATAAACCAGAATCAACAATCAACCTGCTCGAGCAAAAATGAATATACCTGACCCGCCACTTGGGTTAAAAAATGAATTCGACAAACCAGAATCAACAAACAACCTGCTCGAGCAAAAATGAATATACCTGACCCGCCACTGGGATCGAAAAACAATTTCGATAAACCAGAATCAACAATCAACCTGCTCGAGCAAAAATGAATATACCTGACCCGCCACTTGGGTCAAAAAATGAATTCGACAAACCAGAATCAACAAACAACCTGCTCGAGCAAAAATAAATATACCTGACCCGCCACTGGGATCGAAAAACAATTTCGATAAACCAGAATCAACAATCAACCTGCTCGAGCAAAAATGAATATACCTGACCCGCCACTTGGGTCGAAGAATGAATTCGACGGAATCATAATCAAATAAAACGCAATCAACCTGCTCGAGCAAAAATGAATATACCTGACCCGCCACTTGGGTCGAAGAATGAATTCGGCGGAAGCATAATCAAATAAAACGCAATCAACCCGCTCGAGCAAAAATGAATATACCTCACCCGCCACTGGGGTCGAAAAATGAATTCGACAAAACAAAATCGACAGACAACCCGCTCGAGCTATCGGTAGCGAGATTGATCGACCTGCCACTGAGGTCAGAAGCACCAATAGCACAAAACCAAATCAAATAAATTTGTTAACCTGCACGAGCTATCTGTATCTTCACGACCCAACACTAGGATCGACCACCCAGCCCGGAGGCCTTAGTCATGGTGGATTTTGTCTTCTTTCAACCTGCCACTGGGTTAGGAACAAATATCCAATTGATAACAAACCAGATATAACCAATAAGAAATCATTGACCTGCCTCCGAGGTCTCCGATAGGCTCCATGTCTTTACGACCCAACACTAGGGTCGACCACTCAGCCCGGAGGCCTTAGTCATGGTGGATTTTGTCTTCATACTGCTCGAATTATCCATAATGAAATTTCTCGACCTGCCACTGGGTTAGAAACAAATATTCAACAATACCAGACGAAATAGAGCCAAGTAAGAATTATCGACCTGCCTCCGAGGTCTGCTCGAGTCATCCATGTCTTTGCACTTGCCCACCCAATCCGAGGGATGTACGAAACAGGAGGTCAACCTGCCCACCCCAGGGGGTGTTCTAAACAAGCGACCACCCAGCCCGGAGGCCTTAGTCATGGTGGATTTTTGGTCTTCAAACACATGCCCACCCTCGAAGGAGTGGTCGTTACATGTGACCACCCAGCCCAGAGGCCTTAGTCATGGTGGGTTTTTTTCTTCGACCTGCCATTGAGGTCAAACAGAAACACATCGAGCACAACAAGATATGATAGCAATTGATCCTCTCCGTTAGCATCATCAAATGTATAATTGCGTCGAACGAGATAAAAAATGTTGAATGTATTTTTTTACCTCCCTTTCCTGGTTGTGCATGGTAACGTGTGCTCGAATTTTTCGACCTGCCACTGAGGTCGAAAAGGAAAACATCGAATATGACAAGATATAATAACACCCAATCATTTTGTTAGTCATCCAAATAATAATCTCAACCATGTCGATATGCATCACAAACTCCTCAACCGTTTGTCCAGAGTACACAAAGAATGACCATAAACCCCTGTCGATTAAACACGACCACCGAACAAGAGTCGAGAATAGTTTTGTACCTGAAGGTCAAAAATACTGCTCCAGATTGTCTTACCTTTCCAAAAGAGAATGATTACTACCCATTCCTTGTGAAATCGCCACCGGTGATCGACATCATCTAGGCTCGTCCCTGCTTCACCCTCCTTAGATGGATCCATGTTCGTTCATTTTGTCCTCGACACTCAACAGCTCGTCCGTCATAGCTTGTCGAGACTTGGATTATTTCGTCATTTCCTCACCGTCCACGTCGAGTCATCCCGAATTAGTTTTGAACACAAAATGAGGCTATTTGACAAAATTGGCAGCATTCTGGGCCATTCTGCGCTAGTTGGGCTTCTTGGGCCGCGCATTGAGGCTTGTTAGGGCAAGAAAATAGGTTGTAGGGGGATTGGGCCGCTCGTGGGCCAGCTCTGGGCCGAGATCTGCTGGTGCTGGGCGGCCAGACGCGGGTAAAAAACGCGGGCTCCGCGGGCTGGAGTAGTGCAGAAAGCGGGTTGGGCTCCGGGCCAAACGCGGGCCAGAGCCTGGGCGCGCGGGCTGTATACTGTGATGGGAACGGGCCTGACGGGCTGTATTGTGGCCCGCGCGCTGGACAGATGCGATTTGGGTTTATCCGCAGACCATCCGTACTGGGCCTTCTTACGGGCTCTCCTACACGGGCCATCGCGAGAGGAATCTGGGCCTCCGCTGTAAACCGCGGAAATTGGGCCACGCGTACACGGGCTGGGCTACGCGGACCAACGCCTGGAAGCTGGAACACGGGCTGCGAAGCAGAACCGCGGACCTGAAATATCTGCCGGAAAATAGAAAGACGGCTCCGACCAAGGTGACAGTACACGCGTGTGCCTTGGCAGGACGATTCTAATGGTGGCGTCGGATTAGAGCAGATCGTCGGAAGTCGCCAATGAATTGGAGAAGATGACCACTAATTTTGTTCTAGATCCAAATACTTTGACCGTAAAATCGATGATCCTCCCGATGGAATTTTTTCTTGAAACTTTCAGGGTAGAACAAGCTCGACGAGAGCTCCGTGATGGTGTACGAGTTTTTCGAATCGGATGACTTTGACCGGCGGCCGGCGGCGTAGGCGGCGGGGGACGGCGGCGGGGGCGGCGGTTTCCGGTGAAGGTCGGTAGCTGGAGATTCGTCTCGTCGAGATGATTCCGGTGGTGCCCTCTGATTTCTCATAGCCCTCACGGATCGTCGGGAAAATGCATTTGAATGTCCGATTTTGACCAAAATTTTTGTAGATCTGGAACCTTTGACCACGAAATTGACCGCCTTCCCGGATAAATTTTTGCATGAAATTTTAAGGGTAGATCCACCTTGAGGAGATCTATCCGATGACGTAGACGATTTTTCAATCAGAGCACGTTTTTCGACGGCCGGCGGCGGAGGCGGCGGCCGGCGGTGGCGGCGGCCGGTGGAGAAGAAGGAGGTTTTTCAATTTTTTCAGTCGGAACTCCGCATGACTTTTTGACGGGTCCCACAGACGGCGCCAATGAAGTGAATAAGATTCACCCGGGCTCCTTCAACTCGAACCGGCCTCCGTACCTGCAGAACCCAAAGCCGGGTGGCCCCGGCGTCGGGCCTCCGATGCCTAAGTCAGCGCTCGGATCAAGAGAGAGATAAATTATAGTAATGTAATGAGGAGAGGATGAGAGAATGAGGTACCTTGGCCCCCTTTTATAGGGGGAGTGTACCTTTGTGGGCTCAAGTTGGGCTTGGCCCATATCGTAGTGCTTCATCCATACGTGGGCTCGTCTTCCAATATATGCTTGTTTTCTCCATTAAACCGGGTGTAGTATAATATCATATATCACTATAAAAAGTGCATCTTATTACTGTATAAAGTGCAATCTAATGATAAATAAGATGCAATACTGAATTTTTTGTACGTTAGCAAATTTGTATTTTTTTTATTTTTTTATTTGTGGATAAATGTTGTGATGAATATTACAATTTTATGTACATCTGTTTTTAATTTTATATTGCGTAATATTCTGGCCGGAGCTGCTGACATTAAATGTGGAATGTGGTAATAAAGTGCAACGTGTTGTTTTATACGGTGCAACGTTTTGTTTTATAAGGTGCAACATTTTACTATATAAGGTGTGCTTATTTATACCTTTCTAGATAATTATGTGTATACGAAATCTGGTTTTAATATATATAATTGCACATTTGAATAAACCTAGATAAAAAAATTGAATCCTCCCCGAGAGAAAAAAAACCCTTTTCCCCCAAAATCGCCGCTCGTCGCCCTCTCTTGCAGCTCGCCGTCTGCCTTCCTCGGTGAAATCGTATCTCGGACCGGCGGTCGCCCTTGGCGGCTCGCCCCCTTTCTGTATTGACTTTTCTTGGTGGCTCGGTGGTTCTCCGTTCGGGATGGTGGCTAATCTGGTCGTCCTCTCTCTTCTATTCGCGACGGGGTCTTCTCCGGCGGTCCTCCCTAGGTGGTCGCTCTCGGTGGCTGCTCTGGTGGGCCTTCCTTCTCAGGTCGTTGTGGTGGAGGTTGGGTTGAGGTCGGAATGCCGCTCCCCAGGTGAGACTGCGCATTTCTGTCCGTGGGCTTCCCGGAGCTGCCGTGCTACCGGGGGATGGTTGAATTGGAGAGTGGGGCGAGGCTCAGGCGGCTCGTGGCGGTTGCGCTGGGGCGGTTGGAGCGGGGTAACCGATTTACTCTTCCCTCCCTGGTTCTCTTTTTGGGTTCGGGGGAGCTGGCGTTGCAGTACTCGACTAGTGGTGTTAGGCGGGTGTACGACGTCAGTATCGGCTAGTGGTGATAGCCGGTAGAGGAGTGATGATACCTTCCAGCCGGGGACGGATCTCTATTGGTGTTTGATTCAAGTTTGGTGTCGGCTTCAGATAGGCGTTTTTGCAGTGTAGGTTGTTGGTTCTGGGACTTAGGATCTCTCCCCGATTTAGATTGCTCATCTGCTGGTTTGACTCGATCTTTCAGCTTAGGAAGGGCTTTCCTATTTGGTTTTTTAGGTTCTTTGTTTTTAGTTTATTTTCTGTGGTTGTGTCTGTGTCTGTGTCTGTGTCGTTAGGAGCAGTGTTTTTTGTTTGGGCCGTTGGCCTCTGTCAGCATGAGCGAGAGCACTTTGATTATCCTGTTGGGATCAGCTCCTGTCTTTATTCTCCTGTTGGGAGCTTGTTAGTTTTTCTTTGTGCTTTGTTGTGTTTGTTCGTTGTCGGGTTAGTTGTCTAGTGAGTCTTGTTTTTGTTCTAGCGTTGCTAGCATCGGGATTCTAGGCGGTCATCAGACTTGTCCTCCCATTTTATTCAGCTTTATGTTGCTTTTTATTCTCCCGTTGGGATCTTTGTATTTTTATTCGCACTTTGTGCGTTTGATTTTATTACATAGATCCTCTATCGTTTTGGCCAAAAAAAAAAAAACTAGATAATTAAAATATTTTTTTTATTTATTATAAAATTTATTTATTATTATAAATTATTTTAATATTATTTTTATTTAATAATTCAAAATATTTTTTTATCGATTGGTTAACCAAAATATCCTAAATAATGTAAAAGATATATTAGTTATATTATAAAAAAGTATTTAGTATTTTAAAATTTATATTTCGTTAATAATATTTTTGTTGAAATGACATAATATATAAATTATTTAAATCAATAATATGCATTGAAACAGACAATAACGTGCATTTCGACTCTCATTTTTGCAACCTAATGATCGAGTATTTTTTTTATATACATATCAAGTTTTAAAAATATTATTAATGTGTATTTCAATTAACATTATTTTAATATTTTATGTATTAAAATTTACATACCAAAATTTTATAAAATGTATATTATAAAAAATATATTTAATATTTATGATTTTGTTATTTTATATTTTTGAATTATTGGTAGTTGAAAAACAATAATGGGCACTCGTAGTCAATAATTTAGTCAATTGAATTAATATAAACATTCGAAATGAAATATTATAATTTCGATTTTATTGTGCAATTTTGATTTCTATTGTGCAATCTGATAGCATGTTAAAGTGCAACGTGATGTTATGTAAAGTGCAACGCATTGTTTTATACAGTGCAACGTAATGTGTATAAAGTTGACTATTGTAATTTTAGTATATTAGCATGCTTGTGTTTTGTGTGGATAAATCAAGTGATTGATATTAAAGTATTATTTATATCAATTTTTTAGAATTATGATGTGTGGTATTTTTTGGCGGGTGATGTGGATGTTAGTTGTTGAGTGTGGCTATAAAGTGCAATGTGTTGTCTTATAAAGTGCAATATATTGTTGTGTAAAATGCATCATATTGATATATTAAATGCACTACTGTATATGATCACATATAAATTATGTGTTTTTTAAACCTTGAGTAAGTGCATATAAATGTGTATCGAATTAACCTAAATAATTGAATAATTTATTATTTACTAAGATAGAAATATATTTATTATTTTAATATTTCATATATTATAACAAATTATTGTTAATTATTATTAAAAAATTATAATTTATTATTTATCATTATTACATTTTTTTATAAAAGAATAAATTATTTTTTATTGTTTTAAAGGTATAATTTATTAGTATTATTATTATATTTTTTACATTTTATAATGTTAAAAATATATAAAAATAATATTTCTCTTAATATTTTTATTTACTATTTTTTATAATTTTATATTATATTAAAAAAATTCAAAATATATAAAAAATATTATTTTTATCAAATGTTTTATATTTATTCTTTATTGCAAAAAGTGAAATGTATATAGATTTTATAAAAAATATATATATATTATATAAATTGGTCATAAATTACATATTTTGCCCTTTATACTAAATTGAAATAAAAAAAATAATCCTTAAAATTGCAATCTAGTCCTTTGAGAATATCAAATTCCCATTAAAATGCCCTATCTCCCAAGTTAGTATTCCAGCCACTGTTGCTTCATCTGCTCAAGCAGAGGCACATACTCGGATGTATTTGGAGTTTCACGACGGCTAGTGGCGGATACCGTTTGGAATAGATCGACGACCGTCGTGTGCCTGAGAAGACCAACGGTGCGACGAGCTCAGCGACCGTGACCTTTTGGACGAGACCAGCATTGTGCCAGTGGCGGCGTTTCACGGCTGAAACCACGGTTGTCGGCGGCTGAGCAGCGTGACTAGGTGGCTGAGATCGGCGGCGACCGGTGCGAGGGGACCGATGCCGGTGCGATGTGTCGTGTGGTAGAATGTCTCCGACTGGTAATTGCAATCGATGCCGTGTGTATCGCCGGAAGAGACGACTTTCTCTTCGGCTTTGAGCAGCGGAAGTCAGTGGATGAAAAACGGGCCGAGACGGCACTGGAGTTTTTGGCCCTCGGCGATCTGCGGTTGCGTCCGGCTCGATGGATGCGGTGGTGTTGTGTGGAGTTGCAGGTGGCGCGGCGGCGCTGTGTGGGTGCAGCCGTTCTCAGCCTTGTGTGTGTTTGTATGAGAGAGAGATAGATGTATGTGTGCAGACCATGTGCGTGTGTTTGTGTGTGTGTTGTGTGTTGAATGTGTGTGCGCGTGTGGTGCATGTGTGTGTGCGCGTGTATTAGATGTAGGGATAATGACGGGGCCTGCTGATTTGGATAGGGAGGTGTAATGTTCATGTCTAAAATACCCTTAATGAAGGTATAATTTTGACTTTTTTTTAGTCATTAGATCATTCAATCTAATGGTTGCTATTTATTCTCATTTCTTGCATTGGGAACCATTCTCATGTGAACCCAATAAATGACTTTTTTCATTGGGAACCATTCTCATGTGAACCATTCTCATTCAATCTAATGGTGTATGTATATTATAATACACATTTATTTAATCCTAATAACAATAATCAATTAATCACATAATAGCATTTAAGAAATTAGATATTTAATGACAAATAATAATATTAATGATAATAATGATACGAATAATAGTAGCAAAAATTAATCAATTAGACAAATAATAGAATAATAATAATATCTGAACTACGTGATTAAACTGAAATCGCTGAA
Organism: Striga hermonthica; assembly: GCA_902706635.1. NCBI lineage: Eukaryota > Viridiplantae > Streptophyta > Magnoliopsida > Lamiales > Orobanchaceae > Striga > Striga hermonthica. The sequence continues at coordinate 604,881 of CACSLK010015718.1, forward strand.
CAACGAATGTTTCAAAATAAAACGATTGAGTACTTAAACCCATAATTTAAGTATCTCACGACCAATACAATAAATATATCATCATAAATAAAAATTCGATAAATAGAATAATCCAAGAAATTCTATAAATCGAACGGAGTTCTACACATTATCTCCTCATCTTTCAAACCCTAGCCCAACATCTCATCTTTACCTTCAGCTTCAAGATAACACCACCTCCATAGGTAGAATCAATGCTAAGTCCAATTATATCATCTCCTAGCAAAAATATATCATCTTCATAGCTAAAAATATCAATTTTAGCCTTAGAAATCCAAGAAATCTGGCAAAACCTTTTTTGGTCATATTTTGGCCACCTCCACCGGTTTTCGACGAGCCCTAGCTGACCTTAACAGCCCAGGCCCGCAGCCCGCGCCCCTCTCTTCACAGCCATCCCATTTTTAGCAGCCCTTCGAATTTTTATTTTTATTTTGAGCCCAATCCGAGGTATAACGGTCTAAACACAACTCCATGTTGTTAGATATGAATTTATAATTTATTTTTAAAATATTAACTACAGAGATTTGAGTAAATATGATTTTATATGAATTTATTGAGTTAAATGGGAAAAATATTTATAATATATTTTAGTTGATTCAAAAATTATTATTCCAAATGAAAAATTCTTAAATAATGTCTTGAGGCCTAGAATAAAATTTGGTGAAATTTGGAGTCTGTTTGATATGTGATCAGGATTTATGAATTTGGACAAATAATATTTTTGTTAACTAAGTTAGGGGCTGAGTATTTGTGTGAAATTTTACCAAAAAATATGTATAAGTTGAAGTTGTTGTGGTATAAATTATGTATTTTTTGGAGATTGTTCTTTTTTTTTTCACGAAAAGATAGAAATACAATTGAAACTCAAAACGAACAATGTTAGAATAATACAGGTCAAACCCGAATTAAAAAAAGAAAACTGAGAATACACGCATATAGCGGTCTAGAACCTCAACCAAGATCTAAACTAGAGAAAATAAAAAAAGATTCACTCTGCTGCTCTGCGGCCTAGAGTGACTGAAGAAAATACACAAAAAAACTACTAGACAAAATCCAAGAACTAGTAAACTATCCAACAAAATAAAAACAGAACACCAAACAAAAATCAACCCGAGTTAATGGAAGTGTAGTCCATCCGGTCATGTTGTGCAGCTTTGAGGACCATGTGAGGTGGCATGAGTGTGGTTTGGAATAGATTGAGATTACGCGTTTTCCAGATCCACCAGAGGATATATATAGATAGTTGAATACGAGCCTCTGATGACTCTGATTTGTTCAAAGAACTTACATTATGCCACCAACTTCTAAATTGCAAGTCATGAGTTTGATTTATGTTCCAAGTAACTGGAGATATGAGCCAAAGTTATGCAGCCCTTTTGCAATAAAATAGGACATAGGAAATGGTTTCAGGGCCTTCACCACAGATGTCACAAATTACATCTAAATGCATACCTCTCCTCATTAGATTAGTTTTGACAAACAGAGAGTTTGTGAGACATTTCCATATAAACAACTTAACTTTGCTCATGACTTTCAAGTTCCAAAGCCTGTGATTGGTACTGATTAAAGCTTTACCACTCATTGAGCCACAGAGTTTGGCTTGAGAGTTTTTATGTTGAGGATTGCTTTGTTGTCTTATTCATTGAAAACCTGATTGATAAGCCAGATTAATCAACTCCTTGACCCAAATTTAGTGGCCTTCAGCAAAGTCCAGTAAATCATGTTTTGGATGGTTAAGTTCAGTTACCCAGTTCACATTTGCAATTCTGGTTGTTTCCCCAGATCTAATCATAACAGCATAACCCTTGGCCAGTTTGACAACCACCATAAACATCTCTGATTTTTTACAACTTCAAACATAGAACAATTAGGATAGTATCTGTCTTTCAGAACCTTGCTAACCAGAAGATTGGGTTGAGTGGTGATCCTCCAAAGTTGTTTGCAAATAAATGCAATATTAAAAAGCTGCAAGTCAAGGATTCCTAACCCTCCATCTTCTTGAAGAATTTATTTTTAAAATATTAGCTACAGAGATTTGAGTAAATATGATTTTATATGAATTTATTGAGTTAAATGGGAAAAATATTTATAATATACTTTAGGTGATTCAAAAATTATTATTCCAAATGAAAAATTCTTAAATAATGTCTTGAGGCCTAGGATAAAATTTGGTGAATTTTGGAGTCTGTTTGATATGTTATCAGGATTTATGAATTTGGACAAATAATATTTTTGTTAACTAAGTTAGGGGCTGAATATTTGTGTGAAAATTTTATCAAAAATTATGTATAAGTTGAAGTTGTTGTGGTATACATTCTGGTAATGTTTCCGGTTGATTGGTTGAGTCTAACTCCAGATTCTGAATTTTGTTTATTTTGGAGTCATAATGCTCGGTTATCCGTTGTCTAGGTTTGGGTTGGATTTTATTGATGTTGGCATGATTTATGCGTATTACCTGAGGTATATGAGTTGTGTTCAGGTCTAGTAGTCACTCCATTGTACTTAACTCGGTCAAGGAATGCACGAGTCACTTAGTCGATATGATTTCGGCTAAGTATATGTGCTTTGTGTGTCGTCTTGTATTAGATAGTCAGTTGATAGACTATTATAATTGTTGTAGGTTCATCAAGCTGAACTTATGTCATTATTCCTTCAACCTTGTGTTTGGAAATATCTCGGTATCCAAGTGGGTTTACTTATAAAATTTTATATGCCATACGTGTTATTAAATATTTAGTTGGTATGACCAATGTATGAATGTGAACCATGTGGCCTACCAACGTGAGTTGTTATGGCCGTCGGTACGGTTGTCCCCGTCGTGTTACGGTACGATTGCCCTTGCGAGGCAAATCTCCTTAAGACCTAATGAAAGGCCTTGTCCGTTATAGTGGCACGCACTCCCGTCGTTAAGGTTTATGCATCCCCTTTCTACGGCTAATGATAGATGTCAACATGAGTGAGTTATTGTTGTGATTATTAGGAGATGAGACATGATGATGATTTATTTATATTCATGTTGCGACCATACCATCTTTACATGTTATTATCTGTATAGTAGTGAGTACTACTTTATCATTTGTGCTCACTCTCACCTGCTCTTCATGGATGCAGGTTAAGCAGTTGGCGGGTGAAGAAGGGAGACGAGTGGGTGGTCCTTAGTTATTTTATTGCTTCCGTATTATCATGAACTATGTTGAGACTGGTTGAAAATCCGTTTCGAACTTATGTTTTGGTTTATGTTGGATTTGAATTACTCATGATGTTTGGATTTATGAAATTCCAATTTATGCATGCTTTATGATTAAAGTTGCGTATTATGTTATGTGTTGAGAACCAGTTAATGAAAACCATTTGAAAAAAAAATTGGGTTTAAGAATCCCCGTGGGTCCAGATAAGACTTGGGCTAAGTAAATTGTTGTTTAACACCCATATATTTTTTAAAATGATTTAAAAAATTGTTTACATGATTTTTGGAAAGCCCGAGATTTCATTAAAATCAAAGTGGGGTGTTACAACTGGGTCACCGTGGCGGATCTTTAATATGTGGACGGCCCATGAGAAGTTTTTACCGAATGTTCAAAACACATAGAACCATGGAGGCGGAGGCTCCAGGCAATTTCACCTTGCGACTAATTTAATGAACCTTAAGAACTCTCTTATAGCTCTTAATGAGGAGGCCTTCTCATATATCTCCTCCCAAGCTAAAAAGAAGCGAGGAATGCCCTCAAGAGTGCACAACAAGTGCTCCATGATCAACTCGATGACCACGAAACCAAGGCCAAGATGCCTTTGCCTAGACTTGAAGCTCTTCAATTGGCCAAAGCGGAGAGGCTCTTTTACCAACAAAAGGCCAAATGCAACTTTCAAATCAAGGGGGATAAATGCACCATTTCTACCATGACTTGATAAAAAAGAGTGCAAAACGGAATTTCATAGCCTCGATCAATCGGGAGGACGACACCATTATCAAATCCATGGAGGAAGTTGCCAAAGAGTTTGTCCCCTATTACAAGGCTCTCTTGGGAACCCGAGTTGAAACGGAGGATGTGGATCCCCAAATTCTTCGTTCCGAACCGTGTATCGGAGTTGACGATTGTAGAGCCATCATTGTCGCGGTTATCGAGAAAAAGATCAAGAACACACTTGGAGACATCGAGGGTGGTAAGTCCCCTGGTCTGGATGGCTACACCTCTACTTTCTTTTTGAAGAGTTGGTCCATTGTTGGGGCTGATGTGGTGGCGGCTATCCAAGACTTCTTCCGCTCGTGTTCACTCCTCAAGCAATAGAATCATACGACCCTCACGCTTTTTCCGAAGGACTCCCACTCCTTGCAAGTTACAGACTTTCAGCCTAATGCGTGTTGCAACATGATTTACAAGATTTGTTCTAAAATCTATGCTAAGCGAGTTAGCGAAGTCCTTGACTCCATCGTTGACGATGCTCATGCCACCTTTGTGAAGGGGAGGAGCATTTCCGACAACATACACCTAATGCAACAACTACTCCAACTCTACTTGAGGAAACGGGTCTTCCCTAGGTGCATCATCAAAATAGACCTTCGTAAAGCATTTGACTCCATCTCTTGATCATTTTTGAAACAAGTACTTGATGGGATCGGCTACCCCCCGATCTTTACAAAGTGGGTCATGGAGTGCGTCACTACTCCGTCCTACTCTATATCTATCAACGGGAGCCTCAAGGGCCACTTCAAAGGAGGTCGTGGTCTAAGGCAAGAGGACTCCTTATCGCCTTTCCTTTTTGTGATTTGTATGGAATACCTTTCTCAGCTTATCAAGAGCAACAAGGCGGTCGGCACGAACTTCAATACCATCTGATGTGCGAGCAATTAAAAATCTCACACCTTGTCTTCGTCGACGACCTCATGCTTCTATCTCGTGGGGACCCGCCGTCAATTCAAATTTTCATGGATTGTCTCAAGGATATTGGAGCCAAGTTGGGGCTTGAGATGAATGTGCTAAAGTCCAATATATACTTAGCCGGTGTCAAGGACGATAGTCAGGCAACAATCCTCGACAATACCAACTTACGGTGTGATTCAATGCCCTTTTGGTATCTCGACATCCCCCTCTCCGCGAATCGAATCATGGCTAGGCTCTTCGATGATTTTATTGAGCAAATTGAAATACAACTTAGTAGGTGGAATGGGCACACTCTTTCCTATGCCGGAAGATTGGAACTCCTTCGCTCGGTGATTCAAGGTATTATGTGATTTTGGATGGGAATCTTTCACGTTTTCGGCATAGTTAGGACAAAAATCATCCAACTATGTATAAGGTTCCTTTGGGGATCGAAGAGCGCTCTCGTGGCTTGGGATAGTGTATGTCTACCGCGCTGAGAAGGTGGTTTAGGTCTTAGGGATTTGAATGCGTGGAACCAAGCGTTGTTCACCCGGATGCTTTGGAACATGCAAGTAAAGAAGGATACCTTGTGGCACAAATGGATCTATAACATCTATTTGAAGAAGAGCTCCATTTGGAATTGGGAAGTTAGACCAAAATACTCACCTCTCTTCAAGTCCCTCTTCGAAATCCGACCAAGCTTGGTTGAAAGAGATGGGAGTGAAAGAGGAGGGGAAGCCCTTCTTCGAGGTTGGAATTCCCGAGATAGACAAGACGGGTCTAATAAGTGCTACGACTTCCTACGACCTAGAGGACTAACGAGGCCATGGAGTGGCGTTATTTTGGGGGCTTTCAATAATCCCAGTCCCTCCTTCATTCTATAGGTAGGCGTGCTTAATAGATCCCAAACAAAAGACCGACTATGCGGAGCTACGGATGAATCTTCGAGCCACCTATTCTTTGAGTGCTCTTTTAGCTTGGAGATTTGGAGTGAAATTCGTACTTGGGATAGTCTCTGCCATAGATCATCGACCCTTAAAGGCGCCCTCAAATGAATCAAGAAGGAAGCGAAAGGAGCAGATTGGAGGTCCAAGTTGAAGAAAGCGGCGCTAGCGGCTACTATATACTTCATTTGAAATGCAAGGAAAATGTTGATCTTTGAAAACAAATACCAACCTCCGAGCCTTGTAATCCGAAAAGTAAAAAACCCACGTATATCGCACTATCTTTGCTCTCTACCCTAATATGCTTGTCGAACTTGAGAGGCGGAACCTCAAACTGTTTTTTGGTATTAAAGAGTCAAGGTTAAAGGGTGGTCGATCACTCGGGAAGATGTGGTTGATTGGAGAAAGTTGGTAAATTTTTTAAATGTGCTCAGGTGCTAGCGTCGCTAAGGCGGGCTAGCTTCATATCGCCGCTTCACCTTAGCGTGGGGTTAGCGGGCACAAGGAAGAAAGGCGCCCAGGTACTAGCGTCGATGGCCTGACTAGTGTCTCTAACAACTCACCCTTAGCGCTGCTACGTACCTTAACGCGGGGTTAACGAGGCCAGACAATTGGTGCCTTCAAACTGAAGTGCAGCTATGCCTTCAGTGCCACTAGTGCCATGTCCATAGTGTCGCTAACATGCCAGATGCGCTCCATGACAGATCAGCGACACGCCAGCGCCACGCAACCTTAGCGTCGCTATGCCTTGAATCCTACCAGTTCCCTAGAGATTGTCTTGAGCGTGTCTGGAGCCCCGTAGGCACTAATGCGAAGTCCACCTGGCCGATGTCGAGTCCCATTGTGACCTTTCGTATGTCATCTCTTATGACCTTTGAGTGAGAAACCGACTTGTGGTTGTCCTCTATATCTCTATTTTGCGAATAAGGAACCGACCTGTTGTTGGCCATTATGCTTTTGTATACCGGTGACTGGTCTTTTGAACTCAATTTTGATCTATATATAATTACATTTAACGATAAAAAAAATCATAAAATCGGCATATGTATAAATAAATCAGCTAACTGTGGAACTAACGGTAAACCGGTACTTATATGCACATTCTGGGGATCCCCTTCCTCAGGAATTCAGGCTGGATATTGGGCCCACTCAACTGGATGCGAGACTCAGACTGGATATTGGTCCCTCTCAACTAAGTTTCGACTTACGCTAGACATTGGGCTCACTCAACTAAGTCATAACTAGAGTTCTTGACAAAGATGGGATCACTCATCCGTCTCGATCCATCAATCTACTTACACAAGTACCTTATACAATATAAGCAAATTAAAGCAATGAGATACACCGTACAGGGGTTCGCACCTGGATGCTGGCGAATGCAAATGTTGAAATATCTGGTAGCTAGTGGAGGCTCGACTCTCCTCAGGCTTCAAAAATATTGAGAAGAATATTCTAAGTACTGGGCTCAATATGAAAATTTGAATTTTATTTTCTGATTTGACAAGGTTCTCTCACTCGGTTTTAAAATCATATTAAACTCATTTTAAGAATTTACGAGTTGATTATGAATTTTTTTTGTCTTTGAGGCATACTAGAGTTCTTCTAAATAATTCTATGTCCTGACTATATTCTGACTGGTTGGGAAAAACTGGATTCTCGGTTCACACTCAAACCGATGTTCTGAACTAATCTCCCGAATAATCTGGACTGCCCGGATTGATTCGGCTGTATTGAAATTATTCGAACCGTCCAGTCTGCCCTTTCTAGTTCGACTAGACTGGACCGGCGGCTCACTCGAAATCGGCTGATCATTCTCTTAACTATATTGATCTCGCTTAATCGTGGTCCGGTTCGGTGTGGCAACTCGTGGCTGGCACATACACGACTGACACGACTTTGTCGGTGCACGTGATTTAAACGGTGCCACAAACACACATGCTTAGACTACACTGGCATACTACACTGGTAGGTATAATAACAGGTACGCATGGGTGTGCTTGGACTATGGCTAACAAAAAATATTGCATTGACAGTAGGTCGGACGGACGCACGGGAGTTGAATAGAGCGCAGGGGCGCGGCTCGGTCAGACTCAGTGCGCAACACGTACTCGGTGGCTCAACTCCAATGAACGGACGAGAATACGACAAGTGTGCAGGACGATGATATGCGTTGGGACACGTGCTAACGCACGTCGGTTAGACAATTTCGATCGCTACGAGGCACTCGGCCTCGATAGCATGGTCCCGTCGCGACTCACCGGCCAACCTACCACATCCCGACCATCCAAGACTCATTTATAACCCTATGATGTCTAAAGTCATTAAACAGTACAAAGGTTCGACGATTTCGCTCAGATCTAAAAATTACATGGTGCTCGGAAAAAGCCAAACTAGGGTTTTCTACTTCAACGAGTAAACCTACTCATTTTGAGCCGAAACTTAAATCATAAGTTCTATGTGATTTATGAGGATTTTTTATCTAACAACTTCAGCTAAATCGCAACCGATTTTTTTTTTTTTGAAAAATACGGCAAAATGAAGCTAAAGTCCCGAACTTTAATCTATATCACACGATCTCATTTCCTTCATCAAAATTCTATTTCCGGAGAGCGTTTGTCATTCTCCCACCGGAGAGCGTTCGTAGTTGCTTCTTGTGATTCCAAATTGTCAGCTCTAGTCTCTTCTTCTTCGAATTCCATAATTTCCTTGTGTTCCATGTCCCTTCATAGTGATTATATTCATAGAACGAGTGAGAATTAGGGTTTCCCTATGGGAACTAATTACTGTACGGGGCAAGACGAGGAGCTATCCCAGAGACTCGAATAATTCTCACTATCAGAAAAAGAGCACGACTATATCGACCTTGGCAAAGATGACATCAAAATCAGCGATGAAGAATGCAAGCAAATCTATTTGGCAAAATCATAGGGGAGAGGAAAGCTGACTGGATAGGACTTCAACGTGCTATGAGATACATTTGGAAGCTTAGAGAGCCAATGGAAGTGAAAGAATTGGGCCACCATTTCTTTCAATTCATTTTTCAGGACAGAGCAGATTTAGAGAAGGTGAACAAAAGCATTAATTGGACTTTCGAAAACCAGTACCTGGTCCTCTCAGAAATGGCAAACTGGTCTCACAATCAACCATCCTACATTTCAAGAGCTACAACTATGGGTTCATGTATATAATCATCTATTAAATTGGCTCAGTACGGATGTGCAAATGAAGATAGGAAAAGTGTTTCAACAGGTTAAGAATGTCGTAATAGTTGGGGCGGGTAGTCATGGGGATAGAATAATGCGTTTGCTAGTTGCTGTGGACTTGAATGAAGCCCTTACCCAGTGTGCAAAATTGAGACTAGAGGATCAAGCTGTTAGTGTGAGCTTCAAATATGAAAAATCGGTCAATCACTATCATTACAGTGGATTTATTGGTCACCTGGACCATGAATGTGCTAAAAGATTGAATGATATCCGCTCTAAATCAGTTAAAGAAAGACAATACGGGAATTGGATGCGTGCCACTAAAAGTCGTCACTGGGCTGGAATCAATAACATAGGCTCCCAAAGCCCACCTCGAACTCATACTTCCACCTCTCCAATACTAGTTAACATACCCACTTCACCTCAAAGTCATTCCTGCAATCAGATTATCCCATTACCTAGTTCTTCGGGTAAATTACACCAAACCCCCCTGTATTATACTAAATCTGCGCATTATTCCTCTGTAATTTAAAAATTGCGTCAAACCCCCTTCTAATATACTTTTGCATGTGCGAAACACCCTAAACCGTCTAAGATAGCGGACGTGATGTGCACGCGCGTGCTGTGCGGCTTTTTCTTCATTTTTTCACCCCAAAGTTGCAGAAATTACTGTTTTACCCTCGAATTATGTGCAAAACCTAAATGGTATTAATGTGGGCCACAAGATTCGAACCTGGGTTGGAAAGGAAGGGATGGCCGCTCAACCACTGTGTAATCTATTGAACCTAAATATATCTATGCATCATACTGAAATGAATTAAATAGTTTAAAAAAATTAAATATATAAAATAAAAGGATATTTATATCATCTATTATAATATATATATATATATATATATTATATACTTTATATAAATAATATATTATATATGATAAATAAATAATATATTTGTTGTTACCTAATTTTGGCCTCGCCTATTAAAATATTACACGTGAATATATATATTAAATAAATATAAAATAGCAGGTTCTTTTATCTGTTAAATATTGATCGAGTTCCCAGAAGACGAGGTTCGTATTCAAAAACCGCCAACTCGACCCAGATATCACAAAAAGCCGCTTAGACGGACATGACAATTGCTGACAAGATAAATATCAGTCGGAGCTATTATTTATTAATTGGCCCTGCGTGGTTATATTTATTAATTGGGCCCTGCGTGGTCATATTTATTAATTGGGCCATGCGCGGTCATGTTTTATCATAAAAGCCCATTAGATATACGGGCCGATATTAGCCCAAATATAAATACGGGCTAAAGAGATAGAGATAAGATGAAAATTTTCCCTTATCAGTAAGGGAGGGGCACCGCCCTCAGTGGGAGTATATCCATCACAAATCCATCATCATAAAACATTCATGGGAATAATATTCACAGATTCAATTCTCTAGCTTTGAATTCTTTGCCTTTTATTTCAGTCAAGATACACAAAAATCCTATCAAAAATCACTACAACTCCATATAAATCCTACACCTCCTATTCACGGAATAGAATTGTGCGTTTTATGTTGTTACAAAATCATTTAACAACAATATTATAATATATAATATATTTTATATATATCATTATAATATAATTTATATATATAATATATATATATATTATATACTATATATATCATTATAATATAATCTATATTTATATATATATGTATTATATACTACATATTAAGAAAATATTATAATATATAATATATTTTATATATATCATTATAATATAATCTATGTAATATAATATATTATAATATAATATATTTTATATATATTATAATATATAATATATATTATGATATATTATAATATATTATATATTTATATTATATATAATATATATTATGATATATTATATATTATAATATATTATAATATAAATATATGATATATTATAATATATCATAATATGTATTATATATAATATAATATAATATAATATAATATAATAAATATAGTATGGTATATAATATATATATATATATTATATATTACAATTATTATATTATTATATATAATATACTATATTATTATATTATTATATTATTAATAATATTATTTTAATTATATATATAATATATATCATATATATAATATATTTTATATAATATAATATATAATATACATATTATATATTATATACTATATTATATATATTATATTTATATTATAATATAAATAATACATATATTAAAATATAATATATTATATATTATATTTTAGATTATATTATAATGATAAATATATACAAAATATTACCTTATCCATAATTTTGAATGTCTTTATTTAGTTATAGTATTATTTATAATTTTGAATATATTTATTTAATTATCATACTTAATTATTATATCATTTATAAGTAATAATATAATTTGTTCAATTATTACTTAAATATACATAACTTAATGATAATTATAAATTATAAGTGATATAAAAATTCAATATGTATATTTTATAATAATAAAAAATCTATTTAAGTAATTATTATATTATTTTAAAATTTATATTCTATTTTATTATAATTGTTATTATTATATCATTTATAGTTTAGAATATTTATGATTTAAAATATATTTATTTTATTATTATATATTACTAATTTAGAATATATTTAGTCAATTAATATATTGTTTATAATTTAGAATATATTTATTTAATTATAATATATTAGTAATTTATAATCGACATACTTAATTATTATATTATTTATAAGTTAGAAAATATTTTCTTAATTATTGCATTATTTATAATTAATTATAACTTGGAATCTATATATTTAATTACTACATTATTTCTAAATAATTGTTATGATATTTCTTCTTTACGTTATGATATATATATATATAAATAGAATCACATTTGTAACTAAATATTGAGTATCTCAGTTGGTTGGAGATGCTCTTTTTAACCCAAAGGTACATGGTTCAATCCTTACCTTTGGAATTTTAATTTTAAGGTAACAGATTTACAACAGGGCATAATCGTAAATTCACGAATAAAGGAATGGTATAATGGTAAATTGAATAAAAAAGTAACGCCGTCAGGGGAATTTGTAACGGCGTTAACATAACAAAGCGAGTGTGCATGTAAACATTAAATACAAGGGGGTTTGACGCAATTTTTGAAATACGAGAGGAAAACACGCAGATTTCATATAATACAGGAGGATTTGGTGCAATAAACCCCTAGTTCTTCCTCTCACAAAAATCACCTGACATCAGCACCCTCAACTTCTCAAAAACCCCAGTGAAATCCCAAACTACCCCCACAAAACAAGAACCTCCCACCTTCCTCTAGTCAATTATTGTGAGAAAATCAATCCAAACTCCCCCAACAACATTCCCCAGAGACCATTAATATGGATACACAACAGGTTATTTTTAAAATCCCAGAGGCTGTCATTAGCCCAGACCAGAGTTTCATCAAAGCTCCTACTAAAATTTGGAGGAGATCCTCTTAAGAAACTGACAGGCTGCAAAGGTAAACAAATAACACAACTCAGCAGGTGAAGAGGCAAAGACACAGCTAAGAACAAACAACAGATGGAGTTACTGACAACATTCAATCCACCGAAGACAGCAAAAAGCAGAAGACTGAATCCAATAAGGTGGGGGTGGCCAGCCTGGAATGGCACCCAAGTTCCCAATTCTAGTGGCAGTGTGGAACTGTAGAGTGCTGGGTGGGCCATCTACAGTTTCTTAAATCAGAGAGTCTTGCAAGACTCACCACCCAGTGTTCTTATTTTCATCAGAAACAAAAAAATCTTATGCTTGTGTCAAAACAGTAGATAGGAAACTTATCTTTGATAACAGGTGTGCTATAGTTGATCCAGTAGGCTTAAGTGGTGGCCTATTATTATGTTGGGACTCAGCAGTCCAAATCTCTCAGACTATCTGTCAGAACATCTACATTGATGTTCAATATAATATTGTAGATTCTACTTAAACTTGGAAAATATTTCTCTACTTAAGCACCTTCATTGTGCTCAGGCAGGAACAATGGAGTGAGTTAGAAGCTGGCAAGTCACTCTAGGGTAATAACTGGTACATCTTAGGTGATTGGAATGATATATGTACAATACAAACAAAAGAGAAGGGATTTCTAGATTAGATATTATATGGAAGGGTTCAATAATTTCATCAACCTTATCAAAATGGAAGAAATCAGGATGATTGGAAACAAATTTACATGGTGCAACAACAGATTCACTGAGGGACTGGTGGAGGAAAAATTGGATAGGGGTTTTGCCTCTTCAGCTTGGTTAGAGAATTATCCCCATGCCTTCATCTCCACATTGGCCAAAGCCTCTTCAGACCACTCCATGCTGCTGCTTCATTTTGGAGACAGTAAAGATAGAAGGAAAAGAAAATTCTCATTTGACAAAAGATGGCTGTCAATGGAAGGTGTTGGAGATATAGTGAAAGCAGCCTGGCAATCCCTCACTCATGCACCCCTTTCTTCATTCTAAAAGAGAAAACTAAATCCACCGCACTAGCTTTGTTGAAGTGGAGTTCGTCTTTTAAAACCCACTATTAGTCTCTCATAGCTAACCTCTCCAAGAAATTGGAATTGTTCCAGCAGAACAAAAATTCTACAACCTGGGAGGAATGGCTTGCAACTAAAAGGGAGTTGGAGACAACCCATAGATCAGAAGAAATATATTGGCAACAAAAGGCCAAAGTTCAGTGGCTTAAGGAAGGTGACTGCAACTCAAAGTTCTTCCATGCATACACCATGCATAGAAAAAAAACAAAATGCAATCACAAGGCTTCTTACTAATCAGAACAGATTGTGTTCTACCCAAAAGGAAATTGAAGACCATATCTCTGACTTTTATTCGAACTTCTACACATCTGAAGGATCATAGGGAGGAGACTCCTTTCTCCATCTCATCACTCCTTTAGTCACCTCAGCCATGAACCAACAATTGATGAAGCCAGTAACTGAGGAGGAGATCAAGGAAGCCCTATTCAGTCTACATCAAAATAAGTCCCCCAGAGAAGATGGTATGTCAACATTGTTTTATCAATCATTTTGGGAGATCATTAGACTTGATTTAGTTGCTGATATTTCCAATTTTTTCATTTATAGTGGTCTTCTTCTCAAATACTGGAATCATACAATTGTCACATTAATTTCAAAATGTCTCAGCCCTGATTACATCACTCAATTTAAACCTATCAGCCTCTGCTCTATGGTCTACAACCTGTTTGAATGCATGCATCAGTAAGTCTCAATCTGCTTTTGTCAAGGGCAGACAACTTTTCATTTCTTAAATAGGCATAACTCAAGGAAACACTGCTTCATGGCTTTGAAACTTGACCTTATGAAAGCATTTGAAAGAGTAGAGTGGCTATGTGCTAATAAAATTATGTTGCAGATGGGGTTTCACCAAAACTTTGTCAGAATGATCATGATTTGCATCTCCTCTTGCACTTATTCCTTTAAAGTGAATGGTGATATCAGTGGGTATGTCTTACCTTCAAGAGAGATTAGACAAGAGGATCTATTATCCACTTATCTATTTATAATTGTTGCTGAAATTGCCCTAGTCTCTGAGGCTATCACTGTAGGTACTCTATCAGGATTGGAGCTCTCCAGAATGGTCCTATCATTTCCCATCTGCTCTTTGCAGATGACTCTTTGTTCTTTTGCAAAGCGAGCATTGATCAGGCCACTGCACTTCTTTCAAACTTGGAGAGATATAGATTGTTCACTGGACAATCTGTAAATTGAAGCAAATCATTTGTTTTTTTTCAGCCGAAATACACATGATCATCTGAAAACCAGCATCTGTGCAGTTCTAGCTGGAATCACCCCACACAGATCAACAAAATACTTAGGCCTTCCACTTGGCATTGGAAGGTCTAAGGTGGGAACATTCAAGTACATCCTGGAATAAGTCCAATCTAAAATCCAGAACTAGAGATCCAAGCTTCTTTCACAAGCTGGCAAAGTTGGCCTTCAAGCCCTCTCAATCTTTTCTATGTTTTGCTTCAAGCTTCCAAACACTCTTTGTGCTGAGATTTCAAGACTTTGTTCTACGTTTTGGTGGAACACAAGAGAAGAAAATTCTCAAGGGATCCATTAGAAATCCTGGCATCTGCTCACAATTCCTTAAGAAGATGGAGGGTTAGGATTCCTTGAATTGCAGCTTTTTAATATTGCATTAATCTGCAAACAACTTTGGAGGATCACCACTCAACCCAATCTTCTGGTTGGCAAGGTTCTGAAAGACAGATACTATCCTAATTGTTCTACCTTTAAAGTTGTAAAAAATCAGATATGTTTATGGTGGTTGTCAAACTGGCCAAGGGTTATGCTGTTATGATTAGATCTGGGGAAACAACCAGAATTGCAAATGTGAACTGGGTAACTGAGCTTAACCATCCAAAACCTGATCTACTGGACTTTGCTGAAGGCCACTAATTTTGGGTCAAGGAGTTGATTAATTTGGCTTATCAATCAGGTTTTCAATGAGGAAGACAACAAAGCAATCCTCAACATAAAAACTCTCACACCAAACTCTGTGGAAAAGCAGTACTGGAAATTTCGTAAGAAAGGTACCTTCTCAGTTTCCGGTACGTACTCTTAATTATCTATGCCAGCAAAAATTGTTATCTTTGGATTTGCCAAGTTGCAGCTCAACGAGTGGTAAAGCTTTGATCAGTACCAATCACAGGCTTTGGAACTTCAAAGTCATGAGCAAAGTTAAGTTGTTTATATGGAAATATCTCACAAACTCTCTGTCTGTCAAAACTAATCTAATGAAGAGAGGTATGCATTTAGATGCAATTTGTGACATCTAGGTGAACGCCCTGAAACCATTTCCCATGTCCTATTTTATTGCATAAGGACTGCAGAACTTTGGCTCATATCTCTAGTTACTTGGAACATAAGTCAAACTCATGACTTGAAATTTAGAAGTTGGTGGCATAATGTAAGTTCTTTTAACAAATCAGAATCATCAGCGACTCGTATTCAACTATCTATATATATTCTCTGGTGGATCTGGAAAACGCGTAATCTCAATCTATTCCAAACCACACTCATGCCACCTAACATGGTCCTCAAAGCTGCACAACATGACCGGATGGACTACACTTCCATTAACTCGGGCTGATTTTTGTTTGGTGTTCTGTTTTTATTTTGTTGGATAGTTTACTAGTTCTTTGCTTTTGTCTAGTAGTTTTTTGTGTATTTTCTACAGTCACTCTAGGCCGCAGGGCAGCAGAGTGATTTTCTTTTTCTCTAGTTTAGATCTTGGTTGAGGTTCTAGACCTCTATATGCGTGTCCTCTTAGTTTTCTTTTTTAATTCGGGTTTGACCTATATTATTTGAACAATCTTTGAGTTTCAATAGTATTTCTATCTTTTCGTGAAAAAAAAGAACAATCTCCAAAAATTACAGAATGTATACCACAACAACTTCAACTTATACCTAATTTTACCAATTCTTCTCTCGTGATTCAGACTTAAGGCTACATCACAAGGCATACAAAACACATAATCTCACTAAGTTTCAGCCCTAAATTCATCTGGGGGCATTTTTAAATAATTTAAACAAAAACAACGCCAAAATCGGAAGTTTGTAATTCATATAGCTACACTTCGAATTTGAATATAATATTTTGGCACAACACAAAGTAACAATAAATATCACACTCCTCAAAGTTTCATCTTAAAACATTAAGTGTACGATTTTTAATGCATTTTAAAAGATTTTGACCAGAAACCAATTTAATTAATTAAAACAACTACATATAGAGTTTCGACTGAAAACTTTTACACGACATACAAAATCATCACAGGACTTCTCGTATAAAATTTCACCGCATTCGGACAATCACATGATTTATCTAGAATTAATTATGATTCAGTAGCATGCTCGGTTTAAAAAATCATAACTCATGATATACACATCGAAACGACCTCAAACCAAAACCAATAAATCAAGGTCAACTCCAAGTACCTATAACTCCAGGATTTCTACGAAAAATAGAACTCAAAACTCAGTTCGATAATAAATTAAAGTGACGACAATCACTTTGATATCCAAACCGCATGTAGACTCATAATACACCACAATAACATATCCAAGGCACGAATCAACTTATAATTCACATGTTCAGCACATAATATAACACAATATCACAATACAAAAAATCAAAACGAGACGGGGTTCGAGCCTAGGTTCTGTTCTCAGGAAACGTTCGAAAAACGGGACGAGAGGAACGAATAGGGCTCGACGGCTACACGCGTCTCGCAGGAATGAAAGGACAACAGTGGCTGAACGAGACCTTCGCGAGGGGCTGCAATGGACGAGGGTGACTCGTCGGACTGAACGATGGTCTGGCTCCGCGCTGGGGTCGTCGGTGGTTCACGCGTCGACAAAATGAGTCGGCAAGGACTTCCCGTACGGGCCCACTGTCCGTGAATGACTCGGCTACTCGCTGCTCGCCACGAGGCTCAGAACTCAATCTGTTTGCGTGGATAGGAGCTGGTACGCGGCTTCCGAACAAGGGCCCATCAACGTGGTCTCGACCTGGTGTTGTCCGCTACACTTTTCGCTCGGGAGTCTTCTCGCCGACGGTGGAGTACAGGCCATGCTGGTCGGTTGCAAGGTAGAGCACGACGGTGATTGACGGCTCGCGGGCAGAGGACTGAGATCACAAGTCACCGTTCATCTTCTTGCCGAAAAGCTGGTGGTCTCGGCTCGCCGTGAAGGTTGCAAGCCCATCCTTGCTGCTCGCCGAAATAAAAGGCGGCGATGGCAATGGGGATGGGGTGCGGTGGCTTGTTGCGATGAAGATGGTGGCCTGATGAAGGTATGACGTCGGGTCTTCTGATCACGATGATGATGACGGAATTGGTGATGGCGATGATCGCGATAGCTTGCGAGAAAAGAGAGAGATAAGGAACGGAGATTCTTCTCTGCTGCGTAAACTTGCGAGAGAGAGAGAGGGATAACATTAGGGTCTGCGTATTGTTTGAGGGGAATCTCACAAAATTTGGGCCAAGATATACAATTTGGGCCGAAAGTACATTGACATTGGGTCGAGAATTTCTCGCAACTTGGGCTGGAAAACAATAGCTAATAGGCCAAGATAATAAAGGACCGATAAATAATTGGACGTGATAAATTGGCTGAATACGGTTCGAAATAAAATTAAATCGACTAAATTTAATCTGAAAGGGGGTCTTGTCCAGCATTGGGTCGAAAATAATAGTATTCAGGGTTCGTGTCGAAACGGCTCAAAAATGAATTTACACGATTAAGCTGAATATTCGAACAACGATCGATATATAAAACAAAACAATCGGACACACATAATATATATATATATATATATATATATATATATATATATATATACCTAACCACACAATAATATTTATTTAATGAATAATAATAAGCAATTAGGCAAATAAACACTTAAAAGTATTTGGACAAACAATAATAATAATACTATAGCAACAAAAATTATAATAAATAATTCTAAATGAGTCTCCAATTAACGGAGCGTTACAGTCTACCGACCTTACAAAGAATTTTGTCCTCGAAATTCAAAAACACACAATTAGAAGGTTAGAGAATACAAAAGGGGACATCACAATGTGAGGTTCGGGTACTCCCTCCAAATCTCGGTCTTCCAATGCCAAATCGTCTGGCCCTCGACTTGACTACACTCACTGAACTTTGATGAGTATCCCTCCCGGTCTTTCCCTGATGGACCCTCGTACCCAACAGGTCACCGGTACCTCCATACAGGTAGGGTTCTGCCTGTCACGCAGCTCGTCATAATTCACACATACCTCGAGATCACGCACATATTCCTTCCATCACGAGGCTAGAATGTGTCATGCAACCTCGCAAGTCCCGGTGGTGGAGTCAACCATTAGGCTAAGCTATTGACTTGGTCGAGAAATCATGATAGGATTAACAAACATCAACATCTCTAGTCCTCATTATCGGTACCTTCACAATGAACAGTTCTGTTTGATACCATTGACAACGTCTCACTCCTTGTCGACACAAGTAGCACCTTGTATGCGGCTTAGGAAGTAACGACTAGATACTCGATAACGATTTACTTCCACGGAGTCGGTCTCCAATCGAGACCCAAGGCTCCGCCCCACACTAATACGGAACTACTATCTCGCCATCTCGAGAAAATTTCCCATGTGGCAGGAAAACCAATCGACAAGCCTCACACATCGAGGGTTGTTGATTAGGGGAATCACACACTGGTTTGAAAGATCATCATATACTTGACCGAAAATCTGGTTCAAAGACCCCTAAAAAGACAAGGTCGGAATGAGTTTAATACGCTGTCACCTGAGATGTGACACACATGCTGGCGCTGCATATGCGAGGCGCTGGGACACGTGCATGTACCCACTCGGATACCAACTACAAGGTCAAGGTTTGGCCGTACACACTGACCTGGGGAGTTCGTGCGTTCGGTGATGGCGATGGCAGCTCTCGTGCGAGTCAACGGTCGTCCACTGCAGTTAGCCTCACGTCTCTCAGCACGGGCGTGCGGTCTCGGCCACCACTTCGCGTGGCTACACCCAGTCAGGTTCGGCACTCGGTTCGAGGTGCATTCCAGAAATTTTAATTTCCAGGTTTCACAATTCCTTGGTAATCAAATGGGAAAAAAAGGTTTCTCCACAAGACTCAAAATCACAGAGGTTTGGGTTGACAACAACTATTTCCCCAAAGGGATCGATCATTGGCGTCACCGCCAAGAACAACCCTAACTCGGCGGTCAACGCCGAATAACAGAATTGTTAGCTCGCTTGACTCTTTCGACTAACAGTGTCGCCCGTCACGACAGCTGTTACTCAGGTAGCTAATCGTGCCGACAGTCCTAAACGAGTCTAATCTACATACACTACCTATAATTTCCACACTTTGAGATCTTAGCGTAAAGCTTATCTCGTAAGTGTTTTCAGTAAAATCACATAACACCAATCAAATTAAGTCCAATATATATCACAAAGGTCACATAAACATGCATAATCTAGGAGTTAATTTCTATTCTGAGATCGAAACAAAATTTTATAGAAATCCAGTATGCACAACGAACTTAAAATAGACACAATTTTCAGCACATAAGTCACATGATCATGATTCACGTCTCAATTTAAACCTAAGGCATACATCTACAACTTTGAAGAAAACTTCAGGATCCAATAATGAAATTCAGCAAGTTAAAAATCGACTAACATGAAGAACTTGGTTGCAGTCCGGGAAATAGGAACATATTGGTGCACAATTTTAGAAAAACAGACATAACGCATTCTATACTCGACATACTGACATGATTTTGGCATCATTAGAAACCTATGAAGCAGCCCTAAAACTTTTATGAAAACTATATTGACAAATAATGATGTTATAAAGGCGTTTAAACATAAAATATTTGATTCATGAAATCTGTCAAAAACCAATTCATGTTACAAACAGTATCTCAGCATTTAGTGTCTAATTTACGCTACATAACTCATATCAGCATGCATCCTACCTTATTAGAAATCTATGAAACACACCTATAACGTTCATGAAGAGCACAATTTCAGTTGAGCACATTAAGACATGATAAACAGGTCAAACATAACATACACACAAGCTGTCAGGTTTTGAATAAAACTGTTTGTGCGACAATGTTGCAAAAATCATAACTTATTCGTCTTAAATCGAAAATAAATAATTCCAAAGCTCAAAGAAAGACAACAGAATAAAATACTTATCATATAAAGAACATATTATAAAATAACGAGTAATTCAGGGTCAAAATAGCAGACGAAATGGACAATAATTCGCATGTTATACCTAAAAACAGCATTTAACATCATTCTTCACGTATACAACGCATAGTAAGGAGGCGAAGGTCACGATTTAACATGTCATAACTTAAATCCAACAATAATCATCGAAAGTCACGTATATATCACGAACCAGAACAAACCTATCATGATATAAACGATACGTTAGACCTAATACACTTATCTCATCCAAAACACAAGTTTCGAGGGAAAATTTCTTGCTTTAACCAAATAATATAAACATGATAGAGCATCAATAAAACACACATCCTCATCTCTTACCCAACTAATCATGCTTCGAGCTAGCATGAAATCACTCTTCTAAAACACAAGGGACATATAATACCATAAGTTGAACAGAGGCCATAACCATTCATAATACTGACGTCCTATAAAACAACGGCTCATCTCATAAGAGCGAATACATTCCCCGTACTCATTGACTGGGTCCTCACTCGGAGACATTAAAAACAATTATATATAAATGGAAACTGCTATGGGCAGAACTTAACTTGAAAACAACATATTGAAACTCACAACGAGAAACCTCTAGAGTTCGAACTTAACTCCATATCACTAGAGTTCAAGGTTAAACACTAGAGTACACATAACCTGAGGTGGATAGATTTCCTAAGCCCCAAAACAACATATATATCGCTTCATAAGTAGTGTCATTCCTACTCATGCAAAACATCACAAGTAGTTTCATTGCTACTCGTGCAAATTAGCACAAGTAGTTTCATTGCTACTCGTGCAAAATCACAATTCACATTATAAATTTCATTGATACTTATAAAACATACCTTAAGCAGTGCGGCGTGATGAAGACGAGTGGTCAACACAAGGTGTAAATTACAGAAACAAGTTATTCACATGTAGAGCAGTCTACAGAAACACAGACAGGCTCTGATACCAAACTGTAACACCCCACTTTGATTTTAATGAAATCCCAGGCTTTCTAAAAATCATGTAAACAATTTTCGAAATCATTTTCAAACATACATGGGTGTTAAACAACAATTTACTTAGTCCAAGTCTTATCTGGACCCACAGGGATTCGTAAACCCGTTTTTTTCAAATGGTTTTCATTAGCCGGTTCTCAACACATAACATATTACTCATCTTTAATCATAAAGCATGCATAAATTGGAATTTTATAAATCCAAACATCATGAGTAACTCAAATCCAACATAAACCAAAACATAAGTTCGAAACGGATTTTCAACAAGTCTCAACAATGTTCATGATAATACGGAAGCAATAAAATAACTAAGGACCACCCACTCGTCTCACCCGCCAACTGCTTAACCTGCATCCATGAAGAGCAGGTGGGAGTGAGCACAAATGATAAAGTAGTGCTCACTACTATGCACGTAATAACATGTAAATATGGTATGGTCGCAACATGAATAGAAATCAATCATCATCATGTCTCATCTCCTAATAATCACAACAATAACTCACTCATGTGCACATCTATCATTAGCCATGGAAAGGAGATTCATAAACCCTAACGACTGGAGTGCGTGCCACTGTAACAGACACAACCTTTCATTAGGTCCTAAGGAGATTTGCCTCGCAAGGGCAACCGTACCGTAACTTGACCGGGACAAACGTACCAACGGTCATAACAGCTCACATCGGTAGGCCACATGGTTCACATTCATACATTGGTCATACCAACTAAACATTTAATAACACGTATGGCATAGAAAATTTTATAAGTAAACCAACCTGGACACCGAGATATAGCCAAACACAAGGTTGAAAGAATAATGGCATAAGTTCATCTCGATGGGTTGTGCACGTCTAATCTGTGAGTTGGAGTTCGCGGCGGCGCGTGATGGCCCGTTGATGAGGGATCGTGTTTCTTGCCTCGGTTGTGGATAATCGCACACTAAGGTCCTTCGGCTAAACACGATAGATTGTGACTAAAGACGCTCTCAGGGCCTTCTTTTAGACACAATTGTATGATAAACACGCACTGATGACCTTGCTTAAACACACGAATGAAAGAAACGTTCCTTTTCTATTAACCACTCGACTCCTTAAAATAATGAGAGTACATGGGTATTTATAGGTGCAAAATAAATCTAAGCCTATTCTAACTAGAACTCCTAATCTTGCAAGTAAATAAACTCCTAAGAGAAGTAAATATCCTAACATCTAGAATTAACATACTAATAAAATCCTAACCATACTAAAAGTGTTCATTACTTGTCTTGCACTCTAATCCTCTTACTTACTCTCCACTCCAAGTTGGCCGCCTCCAATGACCTAGCCGCCTTATTGCGCGCGCCGCCTACTAGGCCTAGTCCTCGTTGCGCGCAGCAACCCGCGTCGCCTAGCCCTAACCTACCAAGGAGTGTGCTCGAGCGCGCCTCGGCTTTATCTATTCCTACTAAGAATCCACTCCAGGCTGCGTTACCTATTTCTCCGAGGATTACTTCCGTTGCTAATCTTTCACGAGTGTACCAGCGCTCAGCTGTTTTATTATTTATTTTAATTAGTAAATATTATTTATAGTTTTAATATCCTTCCTAATCTAATTAGGTATTTGATTAGGAAGATAAAAAAGAAAAAGGAAAACAACACTTTAGGACTTTTGGGACTCTTAACTTTCCTGCTGGTAGGCTGTGGAGATTAGAAGGCTTGAGGAAAAAGAAAAAAGGCATCGACTAAGGGTGAACGGAAAAGAAAAGAGGTTGCAGCAGTTTTCTCATATATTGTAGTAATTGGACTTTGAAGACATTGCTCATATTCTAGCAAAGAGAAGCAGCCATTCTTGAAATCACCTGGGAGCATATTGGAGCAATTGGACTTTGATAGTTTATCTTTGTCTTTGGCTTGGTTTATTCATGATATGATTTGATATTTTGCTTAGAATTGTCGAACTCGCATTTTCTGTTTTTCATTGTTCACTAGATGTGTTTTGAATCGGAAGAAATACTTTGTGGTTATTTTATTCTAGTGAATTTGTGGCATGATGCCTTAGTCTACAAGTGATTTTCACTTGTAGGCTAATTTTTTTTTTAATCTTTCGTATTTAGTTAATTTCCGCTGCGTATTTTAATTCTTGATTTTTGTGTGAAATCTGGATTGTTGCGTACCTAAAATTCTAACAAGTGGTATCAGAGCGGGTCGCTTAATTTAATAAGTGTGATTCTGTCTTGATAGGTACACATGGAGTTCAACGGAACTTCACTTTTTCGGCCTCCAATTCTCGATGGCTCAAATTACACCACTTGGAAGATGCGTATGACGTCCTACATTAAATCCATTGATGTACGTGCTTAGTTAGCTGTACTTACCGGATGGGTTCCTCCTACCGTAGAAATGAAGGGGAGAAACGAGAGAAAAATGAAGCCGAGTACAGTACGGGTGCACGTTAGTCAACTTCAATTCAAAAGCACTCAATGCAATTTTTGGCACAGTCGATGAGAACATGTTTCGACTAATCAGCACGTGTACTACTGCGAAAGATGCATGGGACACCTTGCAACGTCATTGTGAGTGTTCGAGGGGTGTTTGTCAAATGAGGCTACGTCTTCTTGCGGCAAAATTTGAGACTATTCGAATGCTCGAGAATGAGAATATCTCATCATACACGGCCAAATTGATGAGTATTGTCAATGAATGTCACTCCCTTGGGGACCCGATCTCAAATGAAAGGCTCGTGGCAAAAGTAATGAGGTCTCTTCCAAAGCGCTTCAATATGATGATCACGGCGCTTGATGTTTCGAAGGATGTGACGACCATTAAATTTGATGATCTTGTTGGCTCTCTGAAGACGTTCGAGATGAACCTTGAGGTGCAAGATCTCGAAGAAAATAATGCACCTTTCGGAAAAGGGAAGGGGATCGCTCTTCAGTCATTGTCCGAGAATGATGATAATTTTGAAAGTCTTGTTCGAGACATGGAAGAGAATGAGTTTGATGATGAAGGAGTAGCGTTCATGAAGAGACGGTTCAAGTCATTATTAAAGAAAAGAAACACTCAAGGGAATTACCAAGTCACCAAGTCTCAAATGCTCAGGCCATTCACTTCGTCCTCTTTAAATCGTTCAAATCCAACTGGAGATAAGGCAAAACCCGACAGTAGAAGAAATTTCACTCCCAAGTCGCTCGAGACCATCCAATGTCATGCTTGTAAAGGGTATGGGCACTATGCGAATGAGTGTGCCAATACTTTGCGCAAAAGAGGATTGAGTTTTAACATTACCTTGAGCGATGATGAAGAGGTAGATGACGGCTCTGTTGATTCTGAAGCTAAAAATAATGGGGATGCTGCTTTTGTGACCACAGTGAGCGATTTCAGGCCCAAACAGATCAATCCAACATGTGTCAGCAGAGGTGTCGCCCGAAGTGTTATGATACCTGACAGGTATGAAAATAAAAATTCTGAATTTTTTTGTCTTAACACCTTATTTTGTGACTCTTCAGGTAAGGATATAGGTCCTCCGGACAACATTGAATATGTTAACCATGAAGATCATGAAAAGGTGTACAAGGAGCTTTATAAACGGTGGATAGATGTTGTCTGGGATGCGGATAGGCTCGAGAAGGAGAACAAGAAGTTGAAGGATGAGAACAAGATGATATGCTCAGAGTCTAAAAAATTGGAAGAAGAGAATGATGCATTAAAGTCTACCATAACCCAGTTGGAGATGACCATATCAGGCCATGACCAAAAGGTAGTGAAGGTAAGAGAGGAACTTTAATACTCTCGTCAAACCTTCCAACGACTTAACACTGGTAAGAGCCATTTGGATGCCCTAGCAGCCATTGAACATAATAACAATAGAGTGGGACTTGGCTTTACATCTACCATTTTTGTGCATCCTTCAGAGGAAACATGTAAGTTTGACTTGAAATCATTGCCTAAAGCTGTTAAGAAATCGAAACAACGAAGGCGTAGATATGTTTGTCATTATTGTCATGCCCCCGGGTACATTAGACCTTTCTGCTATAAGTTGCATTCATTTGATAGGTCTTTTGAATCAGGAGTGTCGTCTGCATCTCGAAATTTGTCCAAAAATCACGTAACTAGAACTAAAGAAAAAATTGTTTGGGTACCAAAATCTGAGTTGAAATGCAATGTTATTTATACCTCTTTGAAGTCTAATATTGTAGTTACATGGTACTTTGATAGCGGGTGTTCGCGGCACATGACCGGCACTCGTGACTTCTTGTGCGATATAGAATCATATGAAGGTGGACGAGTTACATACGGGAGCATGGAAAGATTATAGGGCGTGGAACGCTCAACGTTGAAGGCCTCCCAAAGCTCCAGAATGTATTGTTGGTTGAAGGACTTATGGCTAATCTTATTAGCATAAGTCAATTATGTGATGATAATCTTCACGTTAAATTTGATCGCAAATCTTGTGAAGTTTTTAATGAGTCTAATTTGTGTATTTTAACAGGAGTACGGACCTACGACAATTGCTACCAAATCAAGACCAAGCCACTGTGCAATCGTGCAAAATTGGATGAGGTAGAGTTGTGGCACCAAAAGCTTGGGCATGTGAACTACAATATGATGGACAAGTTGGTAAGACTAGATGCTGTTCGAGGTATGCCATGATTGTCTTTTAAAAATTCTGTCATGTGTGGTTCATGCCAAAGAGGTAAACAAACGAAGGTGACACATTCCAACCCTCATACTTTTCATACATCTCGTTGTCTAGAACTTTTACATATGAAAGTATTCTTTTGTCATAGTTGATGATTTTCCCGGTTCACGTGGATATTATTTCTACGTGAAAAATCGAATGCATTTGATTCTTTTGTTACTTTGTCCAAACGAATTTGCAATTTGTATAACTTGAAAATTGGGAGAATTAGATCCGATCATGGCAAGGAATTTGAGAATTCTTCTTTTGACAATTATTGCTCTTAAAATGGAATTTTTCATGAGTTCTCGGCTCCTATCACACCCCAACAAAACGGGGTAGCTGAAAGGAAAAATAGGACCTTGCAAGAGATGGCACGAACTTTATTAAATTCGAAGTGTCTTGCTAAATGGTTTTGGGCTGAAGCCTTAAGTACGGCATGCCATATTTCTAATAGGGTGTATTTTAGAGTTGGGAGTACGATGACACCATATGTGATCTTGTTGGGGAGGAAACCAAATCTAAAATACTTCCATATTTTTAGTTGTGTTGCTTTTCTGTTAAATGACCGTGAAGCTAGATCAAAATTTGATTCTAAAAGCGATAAATGCATCTTTGTTGGATATTCTCCTAATAGTCAAGCATATAGATTGTATAATCTTAGAACAAAGACTATTATTGAATCCGTAAATGTTGTGTTTGATGATCACTCTGATTTGGCAGGTAAAAATGCTGAGGAGGATGCTCAGATTCTATTGGAATTTCCGCAATCTGCTGCTGATAATGCTGTCTCTGATGCTGTTCCTGATGTTGTCCCAAATGTCGTCCCAGGTGTCATGACACTTGACACAACACCTGATGCGACACGTATTTCCGACGAAAAGAATACCACTCCAAAGACCCCAATATGATCTGAGGATGTTTCTGACAGGAGACAAGATGTTCCAACCAGAGTTCAAAAAACTCACCCCATTTCGCAAGTTCTTGGTGAGGTAACGGATGGTATGCGAACTCGTAAGAAGCAAATATATTTTCGCGACATAGTAAAATTAGCTTGTATGAGTTCCAGCTGCTCCGAGGTAATGAATTCTTGTTTCATCTCTTTAATTGAGCCGAAAAATGTCCAAGAGGCTTTACAAGATGAGTTTTGGTTTAATGCTATGCAAGAGGAACTAGACCAATTTGTGAAAAATGATGTATGGTCTTAGTTCCTCCACCTAGTTATGGGAATGTTATTGGTACAAAATGGATTTTCAAAAATAAAATTGATGAACTGGGAAATATTGTGCGTAACAAAGCTTGTCTTGTAGCTCAAGGATATTCACAGGAGGAGGGAATCGACTTTGACGAAACCTTCGCTCCTGTTGCTAGGATTGAGTCCATTCGTTTGTTGCCTGCTGTTGCATGTTACCTAGGCATTACTCTTCACCAAATGGATGTTAAAAGTGCTTTTTTGAACGGTTTTTTAAATGAAGAGGTGTATGTCAAGCAACCAAAGGGATTTGAAGATCCTTTCAAGCCTGACAATGTTTTAAAATTAAAAAGGCCCTTTATGGTCTCAAACAAGCACCCCGTGCTTGGTATGAGCGATTGACAGAACACCTCTTGCATAATGGTTATGTTCGTGGTGAAGCAGATAGAACGCTATTTGTTAAACGTGGCAAAGGAAAAATACTTGTTGCTCAAATCTATGTTGATGACATTGTGTTTGGATCTTCGTGTGATTATATGTTGCATGAATTTGTGGAATGCATGACTTCTACATTTGAAATGAGTATGGTTGGAGAACTTTCTTATTTCCTTGGGTTGCAAATTAAGCAATTGCCTGAAGGTATATTTGTGTCTCAGTCTAAGTATGCTAAGAACCTTGTGAAAAGATTTGAACTTGAAACTGCTAAGCATATGAAGACTCCTATGGGCTCAAATGAAAAATTGGGAAGAGATGATGTTGGAGAGAAAGTGAATGAGACTTTGTTTAGAAGCATGATATGAAGCCTATTGTACTGGACTGCTAGCCGACCCGCTATAATGTACAGTGTGTGTTTGTATGCTAGATATCAAGCCAATCCTAGAGTCTCTCATTTAAAAGCCTTAAAACGAATCATTCGATACGTAGGAGGCACAACTGAGCTAGGATTATGGTTCACTAAAGAGACCAACACTAATCTGGTAGGTTTTAGCGATTCTGATTGGGCCGGTGATGTTGATGATAGAAAAAGTACGACGTGTGGGTGTTTCTTTTTGGGTAATAACTTAGTCTCTTGGTTTAGTAAGAAACAAAATTGCGTGTCTCTTTCGACAGCCGAAGCAGAGTATGTAGAAGTGGGTAGTGCATGTACACAACTCTTATGTATGAATCAAAGGATAGAGGATTATGGTCTCCACAGTGAAATCCTAACCGTATATTGTTATAACAAGAGTGCGATTGATATCTCAAAAAATCCGGTTCAACATTCTCGCACAAAACACATAGATATAAGACATCACTTTATTCGGGATTTAGTTGAGAAAAACATAATTCGCATTGAGTACATAGAGACTGAGAATCAATTAGCGGATATATTCTTTTTTTTTCGAAACGATAGAGATTATTATAAATAAGGCGCACAAATGTGCAAAGGTACAACCCCTAGCTGAACTACGCAGCCAACAGCTGAGAAAACAGAGAGGACAGATCCGAAGATCACCTAGATACCGACGCTAGCCATGCTAGAATCCAAACGGCACACACGAAACACAACACACACAACCTACACTAAAAACGCTCCCCAAAGGAGAATAAGGACGACCCCCACGGGGTAATACAGACTAACAGGGGCCAACAGCCCAAACAAAAAATACAAACCTAAACAACAAAGAACATAAGAAGAAACAAAAAAAAAAAAACACACAAAGCCCTTCCCCAGCAAACGAACCGTCACAACCAAAAGCGAACGATCGACTTAAGAAATATTCACCAAGGCATTAGATTTT
This sequence comes from Striga hermonthica, assembly GCA_902706635.1. Classification (NCBI taxonomy): domain Eukaryota; kingdom Viridiplantae; phylum Streptophyta; class Magnoliopsida; order Lamiales; family Orobanchaceae; genus Striga; species Striga hermonthica. The sequence goes on from CACSLK010015718.1 coordinate 634,395, forward strand.
GAGACGTTTTCTAACTTAAGGAAATCTCTCGGTTTTTGTGTTGCTTAAATTAGAATAAAAATCGTGTTGCAACTTCCACGACGCATCATTGTTGCAACACGAGTTTTGGATACATGCATTTTTTATCTCTTTTCATTCATATTTGCATTATTATTGCATAAACGGTGTATTTGTCGGAGGCATGAAGATGTAGTGGTGCATTCTTTCACTTGATAAATGGATTGTTGGTCGTATCGAAAAAAAAAATATGACCATGTAAAAAAAAAAATCGCATATTGGAGACTGTGAAGGGAAAGAGCTACCTACTCCGTAAGTGTGCAGCTAATCCTTGTGACCGAATTCTTCTATTATTGAAAATATTTTGAAAGAGGTATGATCATGTAGAAAGAAGGCTACCTTTGGTTTAGTGTGAAAGCTACCCGATGATAAGTATTCCTTCGTGCTAAAAAAAAAAAAAAAAGAGGTGCGGTTTTTCAGTCTGTGTAAGAGTGTTAAATGTGCCGTTATTTCTATGCTAACTTTAATTATAAAGTTCACGTTTACCTTTCTTTTTATCTTTTTAGGCATTCTTTTTAGGCATAATTAGAACATGCATACTTGGTGAATGTAAAAGCATTGATCTTGATTTCTTGTGCAAAGTGTGAATCATGGAATTATTTTCTAATTCTTTGGATAATTGGTGCTCTCTGTGGAGTGAGTTCGCAAGTTTAGAGATCTTGGGTGATTATGAGATTGACGTGCATAAGGATTGTAAATGTCGTATTTACGGTTTTGATTTTCAAGAGGTGATTTAATTCTTATTGGTTTTGGTTGTTCGTAATGAGTTTATGTGCTTGTCAGTCCCTTTAATTCATTTTCTTTAACTGCCATGTCGTCTCTAGTGTTTGGAGCTCTTTGTTAAGTCGTGCCCACGGCTTAGAGATATATGTTGCTGTCCGGTCTGTCTTATTTGCTGATTTTGTGTGTTTTTCTAAGCCTTGCCCATGTCTTATAAAAATTTGTTTTTGTTCCTGTGTGTTTTTTCTCTTTAAGTTCTGTGTAAATAATTCTCCTTGGTTCATTTTTTTTTTTCTATGCTAGCGTTTTTTTTTTAATGTTCTCTCTTTAGCGTTTTTTTTTTGTTTTTTTGTTTTTTTTTTGCGTTTTTTTCTTGTTTTAAAAAAAAAAATTATGTTCTAGCGTTTTTTTTACTCTCACGTTTTTTCTTCTCCCAAGTATCTCTCTCACAGGACATCTCGATTCCAATCTTAGGGTTTCAGAATTCTTTTAATTCTCTCAATCCTAGGTCAATTCTCTACGGCAATCTTTCATTCCGATGGCCCCCCGTAGATCGATGAGTAAATCTTTTGGTTCTTCTTCACCGGGTTCTTCTTTATCGTCGGCTGCCAAATCCCGACCTCGCCGAACTCCATCAACGACAACCACTGCAACTCGTCTTCCGTCGCCGCCTGGTCGCGTTTCGCGGCGACCGTCGCTCCGTGGTGATGGAGAAACTCTGCCGGCATCGACCACTCCTACTCCTCTGGTTTCCGGCGGTCCGCAGCTCTCGAGTAGGTGCTCCGGACGGGTCTCCTGCCAAGGTGAGACCTCACCTATTCCGCCGACTGCCCATTCCTCTGCCGTGCCTCGAGGTACCGTTTCCGAGTTGTTGCCGTCACAGACCGAGACTGTCGTCACACCGCCATTTTCAACAAATTTTCCTCCCTGTTCGTCAACATTTGGTTCAGATAATTTTGCATTAGCACTTGTTCCAGCGATTTCCGAGGATCCTCCCGAGCCTCTTGGTTCTATGGTGCCGGGTGTTGCCGGGAACCCGATCGATTTGAGTTTGGCTTATGATTTCAATCTTTTTGAGCCGCTCGGAGCCCCGGTTCTTTGCCGGTCAAAGCGTTCGCGTACAGCACCCACGTTGACCGGCTCACTACAATTTATTGCATCTCATTCTCTCGAGCCATATGTAGAGCCGACTCTTGAGTTTTCGGACTCTGAAGATGCGTCTTATGTTCCAACGTCCGATTCTGGGTCGGATAATCAGCCTGATGAGAAGCAGTCTCGTGTTTATATTCCTTATGATGATCATGAGGCCACTTCATTTATTCAGCCCGGCCGCGAACCCGAGCCTCAGACTGCAGCCGAGCCCGAGTCTCAGCCCGCACCAGAGTCCGCGTCTCAGCTCGCACCTGATCCTGAGCATCAGCCCGCACCCGAGCCTGAGAGTCAGCCCGCACCCGAGTCTGAGACTCAACCAGCCACCGAACCTGTGCTTTCATCCATGGCTACATTCGAGCATCAGCACATGGCTTCACCCGAGCATCATTTCAGCGAGTTGGATTTTTCAGGTGGTTCTAGTGACGAGACTTTGGCTGCTTTTATTTCGAGCGTAAAGAATCACTCGACCTCTGCTGCAGCTGTACCATGCTCATCGTCGTCTTCGGAGGATGACGACTCGAGGGATTGTGATTTTGTTGCTCCACCTGTGTCTGAGTCGCTCACCTCTGAGTCCACCGGACCTCACTCCTCACATGACATATCGTCGTAGAGAGATTCTCCTATTCCGGAACCCGTTTTTTGGGATAGCTCTGCCACTGGCTCTTTTGTCCGTACATTGGCTGCACCAGGCACGATGTTTTCTGATCGTTTTTGCACTTGTGAGGCACAGGACAGGTTTGATCTCTTCCGTTCTCTTCATGTGATCAACGATCGTCGTATTCATGTTGATTCATTTGCTTGTTATAATATTGATGATTTCCTACGACGACGTGATATTTTAACCTCTGTGTCCTATGTTGTGTCGTACGTTCGTGATGTTATTTTAGAGTTCTACGCTCACTTATCTGCGTCGGCTACTGAGGTTGTGGCGTCTAGCTCTGTTTCTTCCCGACGCGTGTTTGTTCGGGGATATTTTTATGTGTTTAGCCCTATTTTGGCTCGCGATTTTTTAGGAGTGCACTTGGGTGTTTCAAATGAGTCTGTATTTGATATGAATGAGGTGGCTGTTTATTTGACGGGTGGTCGGGTGACACGATGGCAAGCCCGGTTTCCCAGATCATATCTCACATCCTTATATTTCATACTTCACAAGTTGTGTGTGAGCAACTGGGCACCGACGAGGAACAGCTCCGTGATTATTCAGTCTTCTGCACAGTTTTATATCGTGTCGGGATGGATTTGCCTTTTGATCTGGGGCGCATCTTATTTGACACCATCTCTCGTAGTTGTTCTACGGGGTCGATCTTGGTGTTACCGTCGCTAATTTATGGGATTCTAGTTCGACAAGGTTTTACTCCAGCACCTTCGGATTATCTTACGTCTCCTCTTGATCCATTTGTTGTTGCCCGATCGTATACTGAGGGAGATCGCGTGGTTGACATTCCGGTTGTATTTACCGGACCCAAGGGGCCTCCTACGGAAGGTTCGTCTATACCTTCTAGCGATCCGATGGTCTCACGTACACTGCCTCCTTCATTGCCACGTCGTTTTCCTGCTTCTCGGGAGGAAGTAGAGATTTAATTGGCCATTGTCGCAGATCATCGGAGATTCCTTCAAGAGCAAACGCGGTTCCTAGATTCGTATATTGTTTTTCTGCGGTCCTTGTTTTCTGATCAATACGGGGGAGATGACGGATAGCGGGCTGCGAGGCAGTCGTCAAACACTTGACGACTTCACTGTTTGTCTTCCTCACCCTATCTCTCTTACACTTTACTATGTATTTATTTCGGGGGAGTTATCATATTTAGGGGGAGTGATTTGACTTTAGATTGAGGGGGAGTTTATGTGGTTTTGTTCAGAAAAGCAAAAAAATGAAGAGATTGTTAATTCGTATATTTGTTTGTTTTTTGCTTTTCTATCTTTTTCTTTTTTATTTGTTTTATTATTTATTTTAATTAGTAAATATTATTTATGGTGTTAATATCCTTCCTTATCTAATTAGGTATTTGATTAGGAAGATAAAAAAGAAAAAGGAAAACAACACTTTATGACTTTTGGGACTCTTAACTTTCCTGCTGGTGGGCTGTGGAGATTAGCAGGCTTGAGGAAAAAGAAAAAAGGCATCGACCAAGGGTGAACGGAAAAGAAAAGAGGTTGCATCAGTTTTCTCATATATTGGAGTAATTGGACTTTGAAGACATTGCTCATATTCTAGCAAAGAGAAGCAGCCATTCTTGAAATCACCTGGGAGTATATTGGAGCAATTGGACTTTGATAGTTTATCTTTGTCTTTGGCTTGGTTTATTCATGATATGATTTGATATTTTGCTTAGAATTGTCGAACTCGCGTTTTGTGTTTTTCATTGTTCACTAGATGTGTTTTGGATCGGAAGAAAAACTTTGTGGTTATTTTATTCTAGTGAATTTGTGGCATGATGCCTTAGTCTACAAGTGATTTTCACTTGTAGGCTAATTTTTTTTTTAATCTTTCATATTTAGTTAATTTCCGCTGCGTATTTTAATTTTTGATTTTCGTGTGAAATCTAGATTGTTGCGTACCTAAAATTCTAACATCACCCTCATCCATTTTCCCTCACGGCCGCTGCACCACCGCACCCCGATCACCTCCCTCCTCTTCGCGAGACCAACAACAGTGAGCCCTCCCATCCTCCATTAATTCCGGCGAGAGCACCTCCGAGTTGCCCGTACGTCGTCGTCCGTTCATCGAGCTTCAATTATCGACGTTCTCCTTTGAGTCACGAGGTCAGCGTTGTTTATGATCTTCGAGTTCAACACCGAATCCGTTCGCGAACAACACCTTTCGAGAAGTACAAGTTCCCATTTTTCCGGCGTCTCGACCCGTTGTTCGGCCCGTTTTCTCTCCAATAACTCGTAGTTTCCCAAAGTCCAATAACTTATTTGAATTCTCTCATTAATACGTTCGTTCTCATATATCGCATGTTAGATATATACATCGGCCGTGCAATCGAATCATTGATTGAAGTAGATTTATAATTGTTTAAAACGAATTTGAAAAACCTATTTTTAAGTTGTGGCTGACTTCGGTTCGAGGCTGTTTTTTACCTCTGAATCTCAATCGCATGTGTTCGATTTATTCTGAAGAAATATAGTTCAGCTCCTTAGGTTTCATGTCGAGCAAGAATCACGTGATTATCAATTTGTTGCTGGAAATTATAGCAGATATACGGCGAGTGCGCGTTCAGTTTTTAGTTTTCAATGTTGTAGCAGTGGTTCCTTCTAATTTTCTGTTTTTGACATATTTCCTAATACCTTGGAAGGTTGATGCCTTCTGATGAAATGTAGTATTTTTTTATTGGCCTTCTCAGGGCTTTAGAATTTCGTAATTTCGAGCTATATCGAATAAGTTATGATTTTTACGATAATATTGTGCGTCCAGTTTTTCCTGTTAACCGGCAGCTTGTTTGTAATAAATGTTTGGTCTGTTTATAGTGTCATAATGTGATGAAATGAATTTGTAGCCTTCATGAACGTTATAGGACTATTTATTAGCTTTCTACTGAGATAGAATTCATGCTGAGATGATATTTGTAGCTCGAGTTATGCTCATATGAATGTAGACATACATGAGATGAGGTGTCGTACTTTGGCAAAAACTGAATACAGAATGTTAACTGCTTTTGAACTATCTAAATAACCTTATCTGATTTAAAATTTTTAATGAAAGGTGTAGGTACATGCCTTAGGTTTAATTTGAAATTTAAAGCATGTTCATATGAATTATGTGCTAAAAGTTATGTTAATTTTAAAAACATTGCCCGAATTAAGTATTGAAACACTTATGTGGTAATTTCGGAAAATGAGATTTCCTTGATTAAATGCCTGCTTAAATTCTTATGTGCACTTTGTTGGACTAAGTGATTATCATGATTAGTTGTTCATGAGTGGAATAGTCATTTATATGACTATTTTAATTTATGTAGGTGTTTGACGAGCCGAGCTCGCACGTGTTTTGTGTATTTCTTTCTTTCGACCAGGTATGTGTTGATAAACTTACCATGTATGTTAATTTCTATAAATGCTTGGCTTGATAATCTTGGTATGCATGTGAACCGGTAGTCTATGAGGCCTAACTCTAGCCTTTAGAGAGCTTAGTCCGTGAGACGGTACGTTTGTGGTTGCTCCCGTCTTTTTCGTATCGACAACTCCCGTCTTTTTTGTGGGGACAGCTTGTTTCCTATCTTTTTTCGAGATTTATAGGTTAGGTGTGATCACATAAGCGTGGCTGTGTTTAGGGAGGGTAGACTAGTCGATTCGCTTACATGCTGCGATTATGATTATAAGTCTTTATATTGATTATACTGCATGGTATTCCCACGGTGAGCAAGTGTTCGCTCACCCCCATTATTATCCCTCTTTTCAGGTTGAGCTGGTAGTCGTGGTAATAAGACGAGCGAGGCAGGGTCATTATGTGCTATTGGACTATTTTACTTGCTTCTGCTTCTATTTAGTATCTATTTCTTGTCAACATGATTAATATTGTTCTTTTGGAGATTGAACCATGATGGGTTTTGAGAAATATTATGCATGTTCGGGGATTTGGACTTGGTTGTTAATTTTGGAATTTGATTATAACTTGTATTATTTCTTATAAATTAGTATTTGTTGGTTGTTGGCATGAGATGAAATGTTCGGGAGAGTTTATTCCCCGATGGTTTAAGTGTGGACTTAATTGTTGATATGTGAAATTGTTGAGTAGCGCCCGTTAAATAAACCTTTGAATTGATTTTTGAAAATTTAACTCTGATTTTGGAAAAATAAATTTGGTATTATTCTATTAAAATAACGGGGCGTTACAGTATGGTATCAGAGCTAGTTTGTGTTTTTGTAGACTATTTCTAGTATTTATGTATAATGACCATTGACCACTCGCTTTCATCTCTCCGCGCCAGCTCGAGGTATGTGTTTGATATCTTGTTGTAATTGTGTATTTATGCATATATGGGGCTTAGGACTATCCACACTTGTTATAAATTCAATTCTAGGGTTTAGGTATGAACTCTAGTCGATTTTGAGATTAGTTATGACCCAAGAAATTTTATCTCTATAAGTTTCGAGTTTGCACCTTGGGCGAGCTATCTCGTCGATAATTGAGATTTGCGTTTAGGCACCATAGCTTTCTGGTGACCAACCTTAGGATGCCTCATTGAGATTAGACAACCGAGAAGTTCCCAATGTGCAGGATCCCTCGAACGTCTGGGGCGGTTGACAAGTGGATCAGAGGAGCAGTGGTGGAATCCATTCATTGGAGTGCGATGATGAAGAGTTCTGTTAATCGATGGAGTGTTGCTAACGCGACTCTCGAGGATGCCAAAACCTCGAGGAAAGCAATGGTTACCTTTTATTTGTGGATTATGAACGTTGACCCTGAAGGTTGACAGTTTGACGGAATGACTCCGTAAACTCAATTGGATCCAACGTACCGTTTACACAGAGTCCTAACTCGAAAATTCTATTATCGTTTGCTATTCTGAATACTAGCATTTAAGGCCAGAAGAGGATCGTGCCGTTCCATTTCAAGTGCGAATGAAGGAGAATCATCATCGAAAATTATCTTCCTTGGAAATGTGTGACTTCATGGAGAAGGAGATTGGTGACTTACACTAGAGAGGATCAACAACGGACGTAGGTGGTTGAACTCTCACGTGGATGAACTCCTCTGCATGACATTTGGTCGATACATAAGGAGAATCCCATGAGTAGGCTCTGCCTTATGACAAGGATGAACTGAACAAGGAGTGGACAACTGACAGGGAAATCGAGATCGTGTGTTTTATTAATATTTCTATTTTCTGTGTTTTATCTTTTAAATTGTTGTGCAATTCTTGTATTTGATGCTTGGAACTAATTTGGTTTAGAGAATTTTTGTGCGAATAAGGATAAGCATTTGATTTCTACGAAATATTATTTCGTCACAAGGTTGGTGATTTTTGTTTACAATAACTCCGAGTCTGTGCACTCGAGAACACGAATAGTCAGTGCAAGCCACTATGGTATCTTGACCTTGAGGTCAGCGACAGTCATTTATCATGTTGTGATTGAATCGTATGTCGCGTCGAAAATAGTTTTCCCCGACCGGGAATAGTCGACTAATTCAAGGAAGGTGTTTTATCTTAAAAAATTATAAAGGATCTTATAAGAAGGGTAGTCGAGCCTGGAGTATGTGCATTGTGAAGCGTAGAGCCGCCTGTATTCTCGAACTTGTGTTTCGTTGTAAACTTTGACAAGTTTTCATCCTTTGAATTTTGCAAAACCTTTGAAAACCCTTGTCTTTGTTTTTCTTGTTCGCTTGGAGTTTCTAGATCAAGTTTTTGCGATCTGATGTACCAATTAAGACAAGTGTTTCCGGCTTGCTTGTCTTATATCATTCTTTCAGTTGTGTTTGGATATCCCATTCATCCGAACCAAATTATCTTTATTGTTATTGAGGACGAATTGGAACATTTCTGAGACGTATCAGTCATCTGGGTGCACCTAGGAGTAATCCATAAGATCTTCAAAGAAGGCCACCAGACGAGCAAGACGAGTTACAACCAACATGAACACCAGAGGAGCCGATCAATTTCATTGAAAATAATGTTGCACATCGACAACCGTAAACCTGACCGATGGACGATGAAGGATGATCAACTACTATCAGGAAGTGAACTTGGAAATAAGTTTTATACCCTGTTATTTTGAGACCTTGACACTTTTGAATTCGTGTAAAACCAAAAAGCTTGTTTGGAATGAACCCCCTTTTTACACATTTTTGTAGGAAAAAAAAATCTTCTCTTGCTATTGCCTTAGCCTATGTGAAATCCCAAGTAAGAAAATTTTTGTATTCAGAAAAACCATGGATTAAATTTTCTTATGGAAACCTTGAACCGATCGCCGACCTTGGCTAGTCGGAACCACGCGAAGTGGTGGTTGAGCAGGCACGCTCGTGCTGAGAGACATTAGGCACTGCAGGGCCAACCGTTGACTCGCACGACGGCTGCAGCTGCCATCATCGAACGCAGGAACTCCCCAGGCCAGTGTGTACGACCAAACCTTGACCTTGCGGTTGGTCTCCGAATAGGTGCACGTGAGCGTCCTGGCGCCCCGCATATGCAGCGCCTGCGAGCGTGTCGCCTCTTGGAGGAAAGTGCATTAAAAATTCAAAATGTCCATTTTATTTTCTTTCGGATGGTTTGAACATCGGGAGTTCCAAGTTCCACCAAAATCGCGTTTTGCATCCTTGATCGATGGTTTCGATAAGGAAGCGTAGTCGATATATTTCCTATGCCTATGCGAGGATTCCTTGAGATGGCGAGATTGGAGACTTGTGTTACCAACAAACGAAGCCATGAGGGGATATGCTTGTAGAATTGTGTATTTTAAGTATGAGTATAGTGGGGCTATACAGCGTGCATGGTTGCACATTTACCGTGACAATCGCTTTGTTAAGAAGTCACAAGTTTCTGTCGAGATTGTGGGTAAGTTTACGGCGTGACCTGGGCATCATGCTGAAACTCAACTCCACGGGTCGACCACGATTGTTTGACCGATGATCTCATGGTCAAAGCACTATGAGACATGTTAAGGTCGTGAGTGCATTTTGTGTTGTGTTTTGTGATTTCGCGCCATAGGTGAGTTGTTTTGTGTTTTGTGTATCGATCGGGTGTCTGGATGATACATTCGAGTTTTTCCCCTTTGGTATGACTAGAGGTGCGGTATACTTTGGTTTGGGGAAGATAAGGATCCGCTGTCGTGTGCGGTTAGTCCTTTGTGATCTTTGTTCGAGTCGGTGACTTGGATTATCGGCTAGCTTTACCACCAGATTTGTCAGGGGTATATGTTGTGTTTCATGTCTCGATGTTGCTTAGAGATGTGCATGACCCAAAATACATGGTGGACTTCGGTGATTTGCGGGTTGATCGAAACCTTACATGTGAGGAGATACCGGTGACCATTTGGACCTGGGTGTCTATTGGCTGAAGAACCGAGAAGTGAGCCTTGGGGAGGTGCTGTGGGGCCGATATGACGAGTCTGAGACAACTTGAGGGAAGGAGTTTGAGATTAGGGGGAGATTCCCTACCTTCTCGTTTTGGAATCTGCGGTATTAAACACTACAAGAAATCTGTCAAAAAGTGACGAATTTCGTGTGACGAAAAAAAAAAGCGTCATCGTCTGTAGCATTGTGGTGACGAATTTTAAAAATCTTCATTACATAATTGCATACGACGATGATTCCTACATTCGTCATCTTAGAATTAATTTTGCGTCACATAATTATACTTTTGCATCACATAATTATACTTTTCATGACAACACATCTCAATTCGTCACCTTAACATCTAAATTTGTCACATTTATATAAAAATGTTGTATGTGACGGATGACTTTTCGTCATGATTTCTTCGGAAACAATGACAAGTATATTTTTGTCACCATTTTTTTTTCCCAAAACGACAGAGGAAACTATATTAAGCTCAAAGCGAACATAGTTCGAATACAATAGTCTACTAACCGAAAACAACAAACTGAGAGACACGCAAAAAGCGGTCTAGAACCTCAACAAATGAAGCACCAAATAAAGAAGAAGAAAGAGCTAAATCCCCGCCACTGCTAAAAGCCTAGCAAGAGATTCAACTTGAACCAAAAACAAAACTAGAAAAAAGAGGAAAGCAACTTAAACAAGAGAACAAGCTTCTACAAATTCCAACCAGTCTGAATGAGCCATCTGAGGGAGTTTATGCTCCGGGACTAAGGACTTCTGAAAAATCCACAAATTCCTCGACTTCCAAAGCCACCAAAGCATATATGTAGTGAGTTGGATTCGAGCTTCAGCAACCTCAGAGTTGTCAAGGGAACAAATGTGATACCACCAAGTCTTAAAAGAATCAGTGCAGCACTGTAAGCCATCCCAGTTCAAAGGGCTCAATTTCCAGACAGTGACTGCTCTTCTGCAGTTAAAGAGGATGTGCTCAACAGTCTCTGCTACTTCCCCACACACAGAGCAAGTAGTATCAATCTCCACTCCCCTTTTCTTCAGATGGACTGCAACAGGGAGAGTACCTGTGATGCATTTCCAAAGGAAATGCTTAATCTTTGTTGCTATTTTCAATTTCCAGAGCCTTGATTTAGTAGCTATCTTGATCTCCTTGTTATTGCTACATTCAGGAAAGTCAGCCATCAAGGCCTTGTTTTTGCAAAGAAATTTATAGGTCCCAGAAACAGAAAACTGCCCTTTCTGGTCAAGCCCCCAGTAAATTCTGTCAGGTCTATGGGGATGAAGGGTAGAAATCTTTAAAATGGCTTGACTGTCAGAGGCATTGAAGACCTGTTGGACAAGCCATTCATTCCAATGGACACCGTCACTATGCAGAAGTTCTCTAACCCAGATGAGATGGCCCCTTGCAATGGGAATAAGGTTGGGAGTTGGCTTATTCAAATTAGGAACCCAGTTAAAATCAGCTATTCTAGTGCCAGCCCCATTTCTGACTTCAATCATGAGCCATTTAGCAAACAAGGGCATCAAGTCCATCCAACTGTTCCACATCCAGGAACCACCCTGTATTTTAGAGGCATGCACAATAGATGAGTGAGGAAAGTACCTGTCCTTAAGTAGTTTACTCACAAGAAGACCAGGGTAGGCAGCTATCCTCCACAATTGCTTGCAGATCATGGCCTTGTTGAAAAGCTGCAAGTCAAGAAAACCTAGACCATCATTTTCTTTGGGAAGAGTAAGAAAACTCCATTTCTTCCAGTGGATTCCTCTTGCCTGCTCTGAATTAGAGTGCCACCAGAACTGAGCACATAGCTTAGCGATTTCAGTACAGATAGATACAGGCAAGGAGAAACATGACATGGTGAAAATAGGAAGGGCTTGGATAACAGCTTTAACTAGAACCTCCTTCCCTGCAGTGCTAAGAAACTTTGTCTTCCAGCTGGTAAGCTTTTTCCTTACTGAGATCAGAAGATATTCAAAAACTTCCTTCTTGGACTTGCCAATCCCCAGTGGTAGACCAAGGTATTTGGTTGATCTGTGAGATGTAATTCCATTCATTGCTCCACAAATGGCAGTCTGAATATTCTGAGGGGTATTCTTGCTGAAAAATATAGCAGATTTTTTAAGATTGACAGTTTGACCTGTAAATAACCTGTATTGCTCTAATATGTTCATGAGAATGCCTGCTTGATCAATACCAGCTCTACAGAAGAATAGAGAGTCGTCTGCAAATAAGAGGTGTGAAAGCAATGGACCATTTCTAGACAACTTCATCCCTTTCAGCATGCCATTGGCAATGGAGTTTAAGATGAGAGCAGTGAGCAATTCTGCTACAATGATAAATAAATAGGGGGACAAGGGGTCCCCCTGTCTGATACCTCGAGTTGGAGAAACAAAGCCACAAGTTGATCCATTGACTTTGAATGAAAATGAGGCAGTAGAGATGCAGACCATAATGAGCTTGACAAAATCAGAATGAAAACCCATTTGGAGCATGATTTTTTTCAAACAAATCCATTCAACACGATCAAATGCTTTCACCAAATCTAATTTCAAAGCCATAAAGAAGTTAGGGCCAGATGAATGCCTGTTTAAGAAATGGAAAGCCTCCTGAGCTATGATCACATTATCAGTTAATTGTCTGCCCTCTATGAATGCTGCCTGATAATCACTAATGCAGGAACTGAGACAACCTTTCAGCCTTAGAGCAATCACTTTGGATATAATTTTATAAACAACACAACAGAGGCTAATTGGTCTGTAATGATTCAAAATATCAGGATTATCACATTTGGGAATAAGAGATACCACTGTATGGTTCCTGTACTTGAGAATCATACCTGAATGAAAGAAACTAGTCACATCACTCATTAGGTCTGGTTTGATCAGATCCCAGAAATGTTGGTAGAATCTGGCAGTCATACCATCTTCACCCGGAGAATTATCTGGTGGAAGGCTGAAAAGAGCACCTTTGACTTCCTCCTCTTCCACTTGTTTGAGCAATGATTGATTCATATCCTCAGTAATGCAAGGAGAAATGTGAGGGAGAATAGAATCTCCCCCCCAGCTGCCTTCTGAGGTGAAGAGGGATTTGTAGAAGTCTGAGATGTGCTTTGCAATGTCCTCTTGAGATGTAAACACATTACCCTGAGCAGAGACAAGTCTTGTTATTGCATTAAGCTTTCTCCTTTGAAGAGTATATGCATGAAAAAAACGAGTATTTGCATCTCCCTCTCTCAGCCACTTGTGTTTAGCCTTTTGCTGCCAATAAACTTCTTCTTGAGAATGCACCTTATTCAGCTCCCTTCGAGTTTTGATCCATTCATCCCAATTATCTTCAGTTTTATCTGCATTGATAGTCTCTAGCTTGTGGGTGAGCTCAGCCATAAGCCTCTGATGCTGTGACTGGAAAGAAGAAATCCAGATAAGTAAGGCAATCCTGGTGAATTTAACTTTTTCCTTCAGCTTAAAAAGAAGATTGCCATTCACTGGTGTGATCCAAGCTTTTTCCACAACATCTCTGAAGCCTTCTTTACTGATCCATCTTTTGTCAAAATGGAAGGGGGATTTCCTTTTCTGTCTTGGCATCCCCAAATCAAGAAACAGAGCAGAGTGGTCAGAGGAGCTCCTGATAACATTGTGGATAGATGCATTAGGAAAGAGTTGAGACCAGCCTAAGGAACCAAAGGCCCTGTCAAGTTTTTCTTCAACAAGGTCAGGAACAGCTCGGTTGTTACACCAAGTAAAGGGGTAGCCCTCAAATTTGACTTCTGACATATCCATTGCATTGATGAAGTTTTGGAAACCTTGAAAGCTATGCTCCCTTCTAGTGATGCCTCCTGTCTTGTCAAATAGAGCAAGAAGATCATTCCAATCACTAAGACAGAACCAGTTGTGACCCCATGACTGCTTGTCCACAATCATGTCATCCCATTGTTTCTCTCTGGTTAATCTACAGGGACTAAGGTAAACAAAAATTCCCCATTGGGGTACATCTGAATTGATTTGAAAATTAACAGCAATATAGAAGTCTTTAGACTGAATATTAAGAACAGTGACAATGGGAGTCCAACACAGAACCAGACCACCACTAAGCCCAACAGGGTCAACAACAATCATCCTATTATCAAAACCTAATTTATTACAATCAGATTTAACAAAAGCATTTTGTTTTTTTTGTTTCAGACAGGAACATAAAATTCGGATGGTGAGTTCTCAATAACTCTCTGATTTGGGAAATTGTAGAGGGCCCACCCAGCCCTCTACAATTCCACACCATAACTAACATTGATCAGGGTGGTGCCATTGAAGGCTGGCAACCCCCACCTTTTCAGATATTGCTTTGAGTTTTTTGGCTTGAACCTGGTTGATATCAGCATCTTCATTTGTAGCTTCTTCTGAAGTGAGATCTTCTCTGACCCTTTTTCCTTTCAATAGCCGATCAATGATTAAAGGCGGCTCAGAAGTTCTTTGCAGCCTGCCGTTACTGTTGTCTGCCCTCTTCCATGATTTGAGAGAAAGAGTTTTGGAGCCTTGTTGGTAATCTTGCAAAAATAAAGTGTTGGGGGATAGAAACTTCCTTTTCTATATCCATCCCTGAGGATTCCACTATCTGAAGGTTGTTTTCCACTAAGCCTTCCTCAATAATGGGAGCTTGGATTGCAGAAACAAGGGATGGGGTGGCTACAGATTTAGCCGGAGATAGGGTATCCTCTTGGCTCTGGGTAAGACGATGACTACTCGTGGGAAGGCTAGAAGAAAAATCTTGAGCTGTAGTGTTCTCAGCCATGAATGGTGAATCCCTTGGAGGAGAAGATCTTGAGCCAGAAACATTTCCAGGAGACCATCGTTGGCCCTCGGCAGCCCTCAACCAGTCACCATATTGCCCCTCTCTCATAGAGTTATTAGCTACATCATTCATTTTCTTGGCACAAGAACGGTCTAGATGACCAATCTTGCCACAGTAATGACAAAGATTCAGAAGCTTTTCATACTTAAACATAACATTGACTACTTGATCACCCAGCCGAATATTAAGGATTCTAGGAATAGGCTCATCTGTATCCAGAGTGACCAGCAATCGCAATAATTTCCCTCCATGATTGCCAATAGTAGCCAACACCACATTCTTTAGGTGTTGAAAGCTTTCCCAATTTTGAAACCCACCTCAGAACTGACCCAATTGAGCGGAATGTTGTGAACTTGAACCCATAAATTAAGCTCTTGAAAACTCGGATGCTTGCTACAAATCCCTCTTGTCCACTCACGGAGAATTAGGTATTGATTTTCAAAACTCCAGTTTGTGCCTGTTGCCACCTTCTTCTTGTCTTCTAGATTTTGGAAAATGAATTGGAAGTAATTTGGACTGAGCTCCTTGACTTCCATAGGCTGATTGAGCTTCCAAATTTGTGACATTGCACGTCTGATCCCAATCCAACTTGCTGGTCGATCACCGATAACCTTTCCGAAAAGGCTCCTTTGACATTCATCGTCACTAAGCCGAATGTCGTCTTGGGTGATATCAACTACTTTAGCTTCTTAGTCTCATAAGGAGAAGGCTTTTAAACGATCTGATAGATCTTCACCATTACGAGTGTGAGAATCTTCTGCCATTTACAGAAACCCTAATGGCTGAAATAGAACAAGAGAAAAGGAAAGGAGAAACTGAAGAAGACGAAGACGCCCAGATTAAGCTGAGATCGGGGGAGAAAAAGAGTTAATCAAGCGACGTTAAACAAGAATCAGAAGATCTAGGAAAACAAGAATCAATCACTCTCATGGGAGAGAATAGATCGCTCTCATGGGAGAGCAGTTTTTGACGTTCTTTACTTTCGTCATTAAATCACATTTTTAGTTACAAATTTTATTATGACGGATAATATTTTCTCACAGTTTGTAAGCTAATATGACAAAATATATTTGTTGTCGCAAATGAATATCATTTTTGTGACGTCACTTATTTTCGTTACTAAATCATATATTTTAAGACGACTCTATCTATGATGGAATATATTCTGTCACAATTTTGTTAATAACAATGACATATTTTGATTTTGCCACCAAAGATTATTATTTTATGATATCATTTAATTTTGTCACTGAATTCACATAATTTATGACGCTTTTCTGATGATGAATGATATTTTGTCACAAATTTTGTTATGTAAAAATGACAAATTTTATTTTTGTCACTAGAGAATACACATTCGTGACACCATTTACTTGTGTCCTTAAAACCACATAATTTATGACAATTATTTTTTTGACGAATAGTATTTTATCATTATTTCTTAAATTGTAATAAAAATTACATTGCTAGGGGGCATCTGATCTGGGTTAAGGAGCTTCTTCTTCCTCATGGTCATGGCTGGAATGAATGGATGGTTAGGCAACTCTTCAATGCCCAAGACAGTGAAGCAATCCTGCAAATCAATTCTCTCAACCCTGACAGAGCAGATAGAAGCTTTTGGGGGCTTGATGCTAAGGGTTGCTTCTCTGTCTCCAGTACTTATTCATACCTGACTTCCCAAAAAATTCTTAAGCTTGATATTCCTGAAACAAGCTCCAACTCAGCTGCTTCCCAGACACACTTTCTCAGAAGTTGGAAACTGCACATCCAGAGCAAGCTCAAAGATTTTATATGGAAATGCATGTCTAACACCTTACCTGTTACTGCAAATTTAATCCAGAAGGGGGTGTTGGTGGACAGCATTTGCTCTTTCTGTGGTGATGGATCAGAAATTGTTGAACACATGGCATCAACTCTGCACACTTAAATACACTGAGGTGGCTGAAGCTATAATCCAGTTGTCCACTTACTTGTTATGGTGGCTCTGGAAGACTAGGAACCTTTGGGTCTTCCGAAATACTCTCATGCCAGTCCATGTAGTTATCAAGGCTGCCCTCAAAGACTGGCAAGACTATTCTGATGCTATTAGTGCTTAAGTTTGTTTTCTGTTTGGTTCTTTTTCCGTGGTCTGTTTTTGTTTGTTTTCTTTGGAAGCATTGAGTCCTAGCTAGGCCTTGTGGCAGTGGGTAGGTCCATAATTTCTTTTTCTTTTAGTTGCTTTGAGGTTCTAGGCCGCATTGTTTGCGTGCCTCTAATGTTTTCCTTTCGTTGTTGGTTGTATGGTTTGTACTCTTTTATTTGAGTTATATATAATTCCCTTATCGTTTTGGCAAAAAAATAAATAAAAATAAAAATTACATGTAACTTATAAGTATCCTTTTATGATAGTATCTTCTATTATTATTATTATTATTATTATTATTATTATTATTATTATTATTATTATTATTATTATTATTATTATTATTATTATTATTATAAGTGACAATAAATTCAAGATTGAATCCAAAGGTTACTTCAATACTGAATTTCGCCACTAAAGGTTATTAATTTATGACATTATATATTTTTGTCACTGATTTCAAATAATTTATGACACTTTTTTTCTTCCGATGAATGATATTTCCTCATAAAATTTGTTATGAAAAAATTATAAATCTTAATTTTGTCACCAAAGAATACTCTGTCGCTGACCTCATTTAATTTCTTCCTTAAATCCACATAAACTATGACGACTATGCTTGTGATAAATAATTTTATATCATTATTTTAATTTAGTAAATAGTAATAAAAATTTTATGTAATTTATAAATATCCTTTCTAATAATATCTAGTATTATTTCATAATTAAAATTATGCTTAGTAATCTTGAAACATCACGTGCAAAAGTTATGCTCAGTAGTCAGTACTCTTGAAACTTCCTCCAATCCGATTTTTATTTTTTTCCCTTTCTTATGCGCCAACGCAGATCGAATTTCATAGTTTTTAAATAATGCACAGTGTAACGCCCCGTATTTTATTCATAAAAGAAATACTAGCTTTTAGTTTTAAGCTAGCCTTTATTAATAAATAATCATGTTCATTTTCCAGTTCAGGACAATCAGTCAGTCATATTCTATGTTCGACTATTAGTCGATAAGTTATTCGGTTTACTTATTTTAGTAACCAAATAAGTTTCCAGATTTAATTCTGATTCGTTTAATTAATTAATGAGTCCAGAATTAATTATTCAGTCAGCGATATCCCGTCAATTTATCAATATAAATTATGTTTTTAGTTCCGATATTAATTTTCGGAATTAATTATTTCAGTCGTTCAGTCGAAATTACCGGAAATTATTTTCGATGTATCGTTTACGTTCGGAATAATTTTGGTAATTAAGCATTATGTTTAATTGATTAATTAAATATAATTAAGTGATTAATTAAAAATTAATCACAAGATTAGCAATAAAACCGTTCGAATTTCTTATTTTTATCCTCCAAAAGCCGTACGGGTAAGTAAGAAGTATTAGTGGAATTGTCCAAACTTTTCCTCATTATTAAGCAATTTGGACGTGGCACTATGAGGACTTAAGAGAGTGCTTAGTCACCTAAGTGGGCTTAAGTTTTCTCCAAGTGTCATTAAGGGAGTTAGCCACCAAAATTCCATGTTGTTCCCTCTCTCAGCGCTGAGGCTATTTAAGGAGAAGTGTTTGGGAATTTTTCCCATATTTCTTCATATATAGCTAAGTTTCCCATATGTTATACATATACTTAAGTTCTGCATGCATTAGCTCCATCTTCAGCACCTAGTATATACATAACAGAGTGAGAGAGAGTTAGAGTAATTTGGAGAGGAGGCTACCACAAGCTAGTTAGCACTACCGCACGCGTAGCAGCACACACGCATGGCGATCCGAGAACACGCACACCGCACGCATGCAAGCGGAGGGTCACGGCCGAGCACGGGAATCCGAGGAGTGTTGTCACTCGAGCTTAATCGGAGGTAAATTCCTGGCGGTTGTAGACCGAGATTATCATGTTTATTAAGTTCGGTTTTCAGTTTAGGCGTTCATGCGTGTCCTTTGTTGTAAAGGCCGTGCGAGAAGCCGTGCCTAGTTATGTCATGTTCAAATTGAAATTCTCCGAGCAATCCTCGCATGTTTAGCCTTTATATGTATCATCATGTTCAGATTAGCTTAAGTGTTCAGAGGATAATTTATGTTTTGCAGTATCTCGGCCGAGGGAATGTGGTCGCACATATAGTGCGCACCACGGGCTGTACGCGTGTTTGTTGCATGTCAAGTTAAACCCTTTGAGCACTTTGTGTTTTGAGGTTCAGTAAGTTATGTTCATGTTCAGTTCAGTATGATTTTCCGAGAAAAATTGAGGTTCGGTCGTGAAAGCAGTTTAACGCCGTCGGCGGCGCACGGTGCATCCGCCGCGGCCAAGTTCAGTCCTATAAGCAAAACTTCATGTTTTCAGTTTAATTCAGTCCTTATGTTCATGTTATGTTATCTGAGGTTTGGTTGTTCGGGAGTTATTTCCGGACGGCCGGCAAGGGCCGGCCGTGGCCGCTCTGTCCGCGCACAGCGGCAGC
>CACSLK010015718.1:694383-711949 GCA_902706635.1 Striga hermonthica
TATTATTATTATTATTATTATTATTATTATTATTATTATTATTATTATTATTATTATTATTATTCCTTTTATGACTAGTAGTTAATTGGTAAGAGAATAATTATTTGTTTAGTGGACAAGTAAATAATTATATAGCTTGTTGGGCAAGTTTAGGATACTAAGATTAGGATTATTATATATTGTTCAACCCCGTGACTTTGATTGATGGTTAATTGATGGTTAATTAATGAACAAAATGATATTGTTCTTGGTACTTTGAGACTGTTCTCAATTTATCGTCCCACTCGTACGGTTCCCCTACATCAGTTGGTATCAGAAGTCAACACGATCACGATGTTGCCGCACCGATGAGATGCTGCAAACGATAGGCATGAAGCCGCCATCTACGAATTGAGCCGCCATACCGAGGAGTTTGGCCGCGAGCTCAAGACGATGAGTCGTCAAGTTGCAGATCTGTCCGTGGAGATCGGGGACTATCGTCTTACTCTCCGTACCAAGATGCACGTAGATAGGCAGACGTACCGTGACGCCGGCGACCGGGGCGTGCACGGGGGCTTTAGCGGCGATCGTGGTGGTCGTGGTCTAGGCGGGGCGCCCCACGGGCGAACACCACAACCGCCGTCTGACGATGACGACGGTGAGCAGGTGGAGGGTCGGGAGTACGACGGTCCACCGATTTGTGATGAAGAGCCACTCGTGGCGGACGACGACGTGGCAGAGGTGATGCTTGGCTCGGCCGAGTCCGAAGGCCCCCCGATGTTTGATGAGGAGCCACTAATGGCGGACGACGATGTGGCAGAGGAGAAGTTTGGTTCGATCGAGTATGAGGGCCCCCCGATTTTTGACGAGGAGTCGTTCGTGGCGTACGACGGTCCACCGATTTTTATGAGAAACCAGAGAAGATTGGAGAGAAATTTTTGTATGTCGTTCCCCATCCACACATTCTTTCTATTTGTGATGTTATTGATGGGCTCGTGATTCCGACTGTCAAGTACGAGGTCATATTGATATGGGTCTTCAATTCGACTTATACATTCAGTTTTATGAAGGATATGGCCCGAATCGTGGCTTTTTTTGGTGCGGCTCCTGTGGGTTTGACGGCATGGTCAAGGCGCTGTGTTGGATGCAAGGGCAAGGAAACCGCTTGGTCTTGTCGTCTCGGATTCGAGGGCGAATCCTCCTCAACCGGGGGAGGATGATAGAGAGTGATTATTATTATTATTATTATTATTGTTATTATTATTATTATTATTATTATTATTATTATTATTATTATTATTATTATTATTATTATTATTATTATTGTTATTATTATTCCTTTTATGATTAGTAGTTAATTGGTAAGAGAATAATTACTTGTTTAATGGACAAGTAAATAATTATCTAGCTTGTTGGGCAAGTTTAGGAGACTAAGATTAGGATTATTATATATTGTTCAACCCCGTGACTTTGATTGATGGTTAATTAATGAATAAAATGATATTGTTCTTGGTATTTTGAGACTGTTCTCAATTTATCGTCCCACTCGTACGCTTCCCCTACATCAAATGGTATCAGAAGTCAGCACGATCACGATGCTGTCATACCGACGAGATGCTGCAGACGACAGGCGTGACACCGCCATCTACTAATTGAGCCGCCATACCGAGGAGTTTGGCCGCGAGCTGAAGACGATGAGTCGTCAAGTTGCAGATCTGTCTGCGGAGATTGGAGACTATCGTCTTACTCTCCGTACCATGATGCACGTGGATAGACAGACGTACCGTGACGCCGGCGACCGGGGCGTGCATGAGGGATTTAGCGGCGGCCGTGGTGGTCGTGGTCCAGGCGGGGCGCCCCGCGGACGAACACCACAACCGCCGTCCGGCAATGACCACGGTGAGCAGGTGGAGGGTCGGGAGTATGACGGTCCACCGATGTTTGACGAAGAGCCACTCGTGGCAGACGACGACGTGGCAGAAGTGATGCTTGGCTCGATCAAGTCCGAAGACCCCCCGATGTTTGATGAGGAGCCACTCGTGGCGGACGACGATGTGGCGGAGGAGAAGTTTGGTTTGATCGAGTATGAGGGCCCCCTGATTTTCGACGAGGAGCCGTTAGTGGCGTAAGACAGTCCACCGATTTTTTATGAGAAACCGGAGAAGATTGGAGAGAAATTTTTGTATGTCGTTCCCCATCCACACATTGTTTCTATTTGTGATGTTATTGATGGACTCGTGATTCCGACTGTCAAGTACGAGGTCATTTTGATATGGGTCTTCAATTCGACTTATACATTCAATTTTATGAAGGATATGGCCTGAATCGTGGCTTCTTTTGGTGCGGCTCCTGTGGGTTTGACGGCATGGTCAAGGCGCCGTGTTGGATGCAAGGGCAAGGAAACCGCTTGGTCTTGTCGTCTCGGATTCGAGGGCGAATCCTCCTCAACCGGGGGAGGATGATAGAGAATGATTATTATTATTATTCCTTTTATGATTAGTAGTTAATTTGTAAGAGAATGACTATTTGTTTAGTGGACAAGTAAATAATTATCTAGCTTGTTGGGCAAGTTTAGGAGACTAAGATTAGGATTATTATATATTGTTCAACCCCGTGACTTTGATTGATGGTTAATTAATGAATAAAATCATATTGTTCTTGGTATTTTGAGACTGTTCTTAATTTATCGTCCCACTCGGACGCTTCCTCTACATCAGCTTTCTAACAAGATAAGATTCATGCTGAGATGATATCTGTAGCTCGAGTTATGCTCATATGAATGTAGACATACATGAGATGAGGTTTTGTACTTTGGCAAAAACTGAATACAGAATGTTAACTGCTTTTGCACTATCTAAATAACCTTATCTGCTTTTATGTTTTAAATGAAAGTTGTAGGTACATGCCTTAGTTTTAATTTGAAATTTGAAACATGTTCATATGAATTATTTGCTAAAAGTTATGTCAATTTTAAAAACGCTGCCCGGATTCAGTTTTGAAACACTTATGTGGTAATTTCGGAAATGGGATTTTCTTGATTAAATGTCTGCTTAAATGCTTATGTGAACTTAGTTGGACTAAGTGATTATCATGATTAGTTGTTCATGAGTGGAATAGTCATTTATAGGATTATTTTAATTTATGTAGGTGTTTGACGAGCCGAGCTTGTTGCCTACACGTGTTTTGTGTACCACTTTCTTTCGACCAGGTGGGCGTTGATAAACTTACCATGTATGTTAATTTCTATAAATGCTTGGCTTGATAATCTAGGTATGCATGTGAACCGGTAGTCTATGAGGCCTAACTCTAGCCTTTAGAGAGCTTAGTCCGTGTGACGATACGTCTGCGGTTGCTGCCGTCTTTTTTGTATCGACGGCTCCTATCTTTTTCGTGGGGACGGCTTGTTTCCTATCTTTTTTAGAGATTGATAGGTTAGGTGTGATCACATGAGCGTGGTTGTGTTTAGGGAGGGTAGACTAGTCGATTCGCTAACATGACGCGATTATGATTTTAAGTCTTTATATTCATTATACTGCATGGTATTCCCACGGTGAGCAAGTGTTCGCTCCCCCCACTATTATCTCTCTTTTCAGGTTGAGCTGGTGGTCGTGGAAAAAAACGAGCGAGGCAGGGTCATTATGTGCTATTGAACTGTTTTACTTGCTTCAGCTTCTATTTAGAGCGAGGCAGGGTCAACTTCTTTTGGAGATTGAACCATGATGGGTTTTGAGAATTATTATGCATGTTCGGGGATTTGGACTTGGTTGATAATTTTGGAGTTTGATTATAACTTGTATTATTTCTTATAAATGAGTGTTTGTTGGTTGTTGGCATGAGATGAGCTGTTCGGGAGGGTTTATTCCCCGATGGGTTAAGTGTGGACTTTATTGTTGATATGTGAATTTGTTGAGTAGCGCCCGTTAGATAAACCTTTGAATTGATTTTTGAAAATTTAACTCTGATTTTGGAAAAATAAATTAGGTATTTTTCTATTAAAATAACGGGGCGTTACACAGCGCTCAGCGCCCATCGCTCGCTCGTCCCACCGCAACAATCACTCGCGCGCATCAGCCACCCAACATTCACCCCCTGCGTGCCACTTCGCTTAGGAGGCCATGCGTGTCTACGCCAATGTGCGTGTGCGCGCCCTCGCTTAATGCACCTCTCCGTGCGTGTGAGCATTGCTAGCCTTGAGACCATCTTCTTGCGTGTCCTTGCGCACTTCCATGCACGACCTCCATTGGCCGGCTCGTGTGCTCGCGCGTCCAACCCACGTACTCTTCCGCGTGCTTGGTCGCGCGCTATCTCGTAACCTACTAGCTTTGACCCTCTCATGCTCGACCGTTGTGTAGTCGGCCGTTGTGTGGTCGACCCTCGGCTCACAAGTTTCACCTCGTGTGCTCGAGCATCACGCCCGTGCACTCCCCCTCGCGCTTGCTCGCGCGGTTCCCTCGATCCGCTGCTAGCCTCCAGGCCCTTGCTTGCTAGGCCCGTGGTTACTAGGCCCATGTCAACTCCTCGGTCCAAGACCATCCGCATGCGCTTATACCTCATGCTCCTAGGGCTCATGTGGCGTCTTCGTGATCGTGCCTTTGTGAACACGCGAGTCCCTCTTGCACGTACCTGCACCTTAGTACGAGACTTTCTTCGACTACCTCGCGTTCACATCGACTCACGTCCTTCGTCACGTGCTTGTGCGCCTCGCATACGAGCTCGTACATGTCTTTTAGGCCATGCATGCATCTTTTTGGCCCTTTTTCCGGCCTCATCGGGTCGTTTCGGCTCTTGAAACTTCTTGTCGTCGGGGGTCAAAACTTACATATGCATCACGCGTGTGCTGTCGGAACTGGCGGCTTCCGGAGGCGTATGGTCACGGAATCACGCCGATTGTCGTGGGATGGTCGTTGGAGATCGCAGGTCACTCCCTATATATCTGATTTGCATAATCTGTCTTTTTTTTGAAGAACGGACAACCCCGCCAATCACAGAAACATTACGGGGCTGGATAAATATATATAAATCACTCGAAAACATGAGATCTTATATTGTATGACCCAATATCTAATCTGATTATCTTGGTGGGCGATAAAATCAGATCTATCTCTATTGGGATTACTTGGAGAAGTTGAAGAGAACACAAGAGAGAGAAGAGAGAACATGGGGCGGCGTCCAACTCTCCAAAACGTGTGATCATAAAAATCTGCTCCTAATCCCAAGAGATGTGATGTATTTATAGGCTACAATAGGGACCCTAAGGAGGTATTAAATTGGGCTTCTCCTATTAGGATTAGACTATAGGCAACGCCTACCAAACACAAATAGGAATAATACATACACTCCACTAAAGTAGTATTATTGAATAAACTCCTAATTTAATCCCCGAATTATATTCGAGCTCCAATAATAATTACTCGATTTACCTCCCTATGTTTAAGATATAATGTCCATCAATTAATTTAATTACTGACAATTAAATTAATCGACATCTTTAACCGAGACTATTACCACTCATCACATTATTATTATTTCGGAATAAATTCCACTGGTCAGATTTAACATAATAATCCTTCATGAGCTCATCTTGGGGACATCATCAAACTAACGCGCACAGTGACTGTAAATATCCTAATAACACATCATACATGCAGCAATATTACCCAAGACATAGGGTCTATTGATCAAGTTCACTAAATTTCACCCATGTGAATCAAAGTAATATATAATGCATATATATGCATGTTTAATATCTTACGGGTTAAAAGGACGTAGTAATTAACCGAGGCCTAGTCTGTTTACGAAGATCAATATGAAATGAGCTGCTCCTCTCTAAGATCCGTTCAATACACAAAGGGTACTAGTGCAACTAATCAGCCAAGACAAACTGTACCGTTGACACTACAACCGTTCACTATGTGGTGTTCATGTCCATGAAGGTTGTGAACCAATATTCTTGTTTTGCGAGTAACTGATAGTATGATCTTCGGTTCGCCCAATGACGACCCACACTATCTAATGCAAAACAATAGAACATAGAATGGTTAATTAAACATGATTTTCATTCAAACAGATTGAGTGTAAATACATCTAAACCCAAGCTCTCAATGTAAACACCAACATGGACAACTATCATAACAACCACTTACTTCAACTAAGATCATATAAGCATTTAAGCTTTCATTTAGTAAAAGAAATCCCATTTCAGAAAACACCACGCAAGTTTTTCAAAACTTAACCTGAGCAGCGTTTTTGAAATCAACATCATTTTCAACACATGATTCATATGAAGATGATTCAAGTTGCATTTAAACCCAAGACATGCCTCTACAATACTTATGAAGACATGACAAACAAATAAGGTCATTTAGACAGTGTAAGAACAGTTATCATTTTAGAATCAAATTCTACCAAAGTACAAGCTCTATGTTATGCATATCTACATTCATATGAACACAACTGGAGTTACAGATATCACATACGCATGAATCGTACCTCATCAGAAAGCTAATAAGTAAACCTATAACTTTCATACATATCACAAATTCATTTGATCACATTATGACATAATAAATAGGCCAAACATTAATTAAAAACATGTTGTTGGTTAACAGAAAAACTGAATGAACGATATTTTTGTAAAAATCATAACTCACTCGATATTAATCGGATTATCAAAATTCTAAAGCCCATATAAAACCAACAAAACATACTACATTTCATATGAAGATTACAACTTCAAATAATAGCAGTACAAAAGAGCAGTATTTTCGAGATAAATCATGCCATATACAAATCGAAAAGAATCCAATTCAAACAAGGATTCGATAGAACGCACAATATATATATCTAACTTGTGATATATGAGCACGACCGAAATAACGAGAACGTTCAAAAATGTTACCCGTCTTCGGGAAACTACGAGGCCGGTTAAAAAAAATCAAACAAAACAACAGAAACGTATGGAACTCAGACCGACACCTCGAAACTCATCGAAAGGGTACTGCTCGCGAACGGCCTCGGCGTTGAACTCGAAGATTTCCAGCCTACTTCCGTGGAGTCGCACGAACGGCCGTGAGTGATAGGGTGACGATGGTGGTTCGTTTACGTGAGGGAGAAATTTACAGAGATGGAGAGTTACGGGAGAGGTTATCTCACTTCTACTAGTGTGCGAGAGTTGATAAGCGAGGGAAAAGAAGAGATGTGAAAGAGTGAGGGAGAGATGGGGAGGGCCGCTGCTTTTTCAATGAAAACATAAGATATTTTTACGTTAAAAATCTTTTGCAACAACTTGGATTTTATAAGACCAAATTTATTGCCATAAATAAGAAATAATGTTGGCTTAATTTTCTAATACAAGGATTTCCAATAAATGGCCATCAAGTAATCAGAAAGAGAGAGATAAATCGGTTATGGGACTGCCGGATAGGATTCACGGGCGGTGCGGGGCGCGGGTTTGATGTAAAATCCCGACTAGGATCGTTTGCTCGGTTTGACCGACATATAAAATAAATCACTATCCGGAACAATATTAAAATACACCTAACAATACCATTTAGACAAATACGAGAACATAATTGAAATAACATAATAATCGAGCATGAACGAAAATAAACCGGACA
Organism: Striga hermonthica; assembly: GCA_902706635.1. Lineage (NCBI taxonomy): Eukaryota > Viridiplantae > Streptophyta > Magnoliopsida > Lamiales > Orobanchaceae > Striga > Striga hermonthica. Next base: position 701,979 of record CACSLK010015718.1, read on the forward strand.
ATTAAAATAAATAATTTCATAAATAATCCAGGACAAATGGGGCACTACACTAGCGCTCGTTCATCATTATTACTATGCCGAAATTTAATCCACATGCAGAGTTTAGCATAATAATCCTTTATGAACTCACTTCAGAGACATCATTAAACTAAACATACATTGTGACCGTAAATATCCTATCAGCACATCATACATATAACAATATTACCCAAGACTGTAAGAATATTAATTCAGCAAACTGAACCTCACCCAAGTGAAATAAAGTAATATATGTGTTTAATATATTACGGGTTAACAGTACGCATTAATTAACCGAGGCCTAGTTCGTTTACGACGATGAGTATAAAACAAATTTCTCCTCTCTGGGATCCTCTTCAATATATAAATGTACTGGTGCAACTAATCAGTCAAGACCAACTTTACCAATGACACTACAACTGTTCAGATGGGGTGTTCATTTCCATCTAGTTTGTGACATCAATTCTTGTTTCGCAAGTAACCGATAGAATGATCTTCGGTTCGCCCGATGAAGACCCATACTATATAAGTACAAAACAATAGAACATAGAACTTGTTTAATCTAACATGATTCTCATTCATAAAGGGTAAACGTGCAATATCATCCAAAGTCAAGCTTTTACTATATAACACTAACAATCTCCCACTTATACTTAAAGCTTTTGCTTTTACAAGTATAGTCCTATCAATCTGTTATCCTAAAAGACCTATGTCAATCATATCGCCACACCTGAATCCCTTTCCTTTCACGTGTTTGACAAAGACCTTCTCCGAAAAACTCTTCGTTAGATGATCAGCTAGGTTGTCCTCTGATGCAATCTTGTCAACATCAACGTCTCCTCTACTAACGATATCTCGTATCAAATGCTATAAGCGCTTTATGTGTTTGCTTGCTCTATGGGCTCGTGGTTCCCTTGAGTCTACTACTGCTCAACTATTATCACAGTACACGGTGATACAACGTGGCAAACTCGGAATCACCTCTATGTCCACTAAGAACGTTCTGAGCCAAACTGCCTCTTTCACTGCCTCTAAGGCTGCTGTGTAATCGACTTCCATGGTGCAGTCTGCCTTGCACTTCTGTTTAGCACTTCTCAATAAGATGGCTCCACCTCCCAAGGTAAACACATAACCTGAGGTTGACTTACTCTCGTCTCTGTCTGACTAGAAATCAAAATCACTGTAACCCATAGATAACAAGCTGTCTGGACGGTAAACTAACATGTAGTCCTTAGTCCTTCTCAGGTACTTGAGTTTATGTTTCACCGCAGACCAATGTTCCCGTCCCAGATTACTTTGATATCTAGCTACCATGTCAACGACGTAGCTTATATCTGGCCTCGTACACAGCATAACATACATAAGACTTCCTACTACTGAATATAAGGAACTGTCGTCATGCCTTCTATCTCTTGAGACGTCTTAGGAGACATCTCCTTGGATAGACTTATTCAATGTCTGAAAGGTAACATACCTTTCTTGGATTTCTGCATGCTGAATTTAGCCAGGTTTGTATCTATGTATGAAGACTGGGATAAGCACAACATTCTCTTCTTACGGACTTGATTGACCCTAATACTAAGAATGTCTCATGCTTCACCAAAGTATTTCATATCAAACTGCTTGGAAAACCACACCTTTACGTCTGAAAACTTCTTCTTACTGTTTCCAATAAGAAGTATGTCATCTACGTGAAGCACAAGAAATACCACCAAGATCCAGCTGATTTTATTGTAAACACAATGCTCATCAGGACATTGAGAGAACCCGTACAACTGGATCACCTCATCAAACTGGATGTTCCAAGCTCTAGAGCTTGCTTTAGTCCATAAATATACCAATTAAGCTTACATACTAGATGCTCATGTCCCTTAGCTATGAATCCCTCATTGTGCTGCATATAGATGTCCTTCTGAAGGTTTCCATTAAGGAAAGTCGTCATGACATCCATTTGCCAGACCTCATAATCCATATGAGCCGCTACAACTAAGAGAATCTGAATAGACTTAAGTATAGCTACTGGCAAAAATGTCTCATCAAACTCTATCCCCTCTATATGGGCATAACCATTTGCAATAAGCCTAGCTTTTAAGGTTTCTACCCTGTCATTCGATCCTCTATTTCTCTTATAGACCCACTTACATCCAATGGGTCGTACCCCATTTCGACTTTCATTGCAAAATTCCATGAATGTGTATCATTATCTTGGACTGCCTCGTTGTAAGTCCTTGGGTCCGATTGTTGGTTTCTCGGAATAGAGTCCGATGACTCTCTAAGAAGAGAACCTTCACCCTTGATCATCACATTGCGGACCAGTGGGGTCATTGGGTCCACAAGCACACTGGTTTTGGGCGTGGAAACCTTCTCATCACTTATGTTGGTGCCCCATGTACAAGGGCCGTCTCTTGTTGGGTTCTATTAGAAATATCAACGACATGAATAATATTGAACTTATCAAAATAAATCTTAATGCAACAGAATCTGTAGTTAGGATTAGGACATTACCTTTTAAATTTTATTGTCGACTCTGAGACATTTTTGATTTTCTATGTAGGAGATTGTCTGAACCGCAGAGTTCGTTGGGCAGCTGGACTAGAATTCCTTCATTGAAATCGGGTCATCGAATCACGAACAAATCACCGACACAAGGTCTCAGGTCGGTCGGACATGCTTGAGCTTGGTCGAGTCGCAGCTAGACTCGGCTGGCCTTGGTAAGGCTCACTACGGCTCGGTGTTGGGTCTGCTGGTTGTGGCCTGGCTGTGGCCGGGTGCAGACAGGAAGTGCGGCAAAGGCGCGAAATGCGCTGGTTGTTGGCATGCAGAGGCGATGCGCGAGAAGGTCGTGCACATACAATGTCGACACTCCTGTGCCGACAAGGACTTGGGCTCGCGTGCAAAGGTCTCGGGTAGCTGGGCGTGCTAGTAGGGACTCGCGCGTAGGGATAACGCGCGACAAAGGTGGATAGCGATGTACGATAGGGCCAGCTCATGTGCTACTGTCTTTGGGGCTGGGCGCTGGCGTCTAGCTGCGTGCGACTAGCACTTGTGGATTCCAGCAACTTCAGGTGATGGCGGTGATCTCCGGCAGCGTCGGACGGTGTTGCACGGCGGCGGATTTGGCAGGGTTTCTTATAACCCAAAAGATCATATTATTTTACCTTAAGATCTTTTAATGTATTACCTAAACACTTATTCCGAAAAATATCGGTGGGAAATTTTTTAGATCTCTGAACTCTCGAATATATGATTAACACAATTTTCTCTTCCATTACGAACATTAAAATCGAGTCTCACATGTGCGTAAGAAGATCTTGGGACATGGTGTATTTATAGGCTAAATTAGGGACCTTAAGTAGGTGCTAAATATAGACTTGTCCTATAAGGTTTAGGAAACATAATCATGTTCCACATCCTTTCCTATTTAGGATAATATTCCTCCTAACCCTAATCACCTTCTAAAAGACTTCATAGTCTCCTAACCCTAGGTAATATTCTAGAAGGAATATTTCTCTCCTTAGGGAATCTTAATTATTGAATATAATTAATTCAAAATTCATAATAGAATTAAATAATAAAACATTCTAGAGTAATATTATTGCTCTAATCATTTTTCTTCGATTTATTCATTACATTCAAACCTTCACTTGATTGATTAATATTATTCTAATTGGCCTATTTACCCCTTATGTTTAAGATATAATGTCTGTTGCTTAATTAAATTACTGAAAAAATAATTAATCAAATTCTTATTTATTTCTGAAACTAGTATCACTCAGATCTTTAACCATTATGTCGGATAAACATCCACCTGCAGGGTTTGACATAATATTACTTACGAAGCTCATTTCGGGGATTTTATCAACCCAGTAGACTGGGACATATTGACCATAAAAAATTTACAACAGCATATCATATAAACACCATTATTTACCAAAGTACCAAGTACATCATCCTCACGAGATAGAAATCGCCATGGGTAAATCAAATAAACAAGTAATAAATATACATGCTTGTATTATATTATCTTATGGCTTTAGAAAACACATCAATTATCGAAGGTCAAAATTGAAACTACGATAAGTGAGTCTCATAATCTTATCATTTGGCGGTCCTGTTCAATACTTATCATAAGTACTAGTCTAATCCATCAGTCAAAGACCAACCGAATCAAGAATTACACTACATTATTATTTCAAGAAGAGTCTCAATGTTAGTCTTTACTGTGAACGAATAGTCTTCCAAGGAATCGATAGATGATCGTTCTGTTCGAGATACCACGAACCATAATATCTCAATGTAAGAAAAGGGGTGTGAAAGCATAAATGAATAAACTGCACGCATATGCACTTCGACTAAAACATGTTTGCCAGATCAAAATGATAGTACCTGCAAAATTGAGCGTTTACAGCATACATTTATCATCTCTCTCATGAGCTCTTTAAAAACGTTGGGTAGAAAATGATTGGCTGGACCTCCGGCTGGTCTCACAGACACCTCTCTTTTGGAGGTCGACTTGCTCTGATCAAGAGCACTCTCACCGCCCTCCCGCTTCACCTCCTTACGGTCCTTGACCCCTATCTGTCTGCGATTCACGAGCTAGATCAGATCTTGGCTCACTATTTTTGGGGGCATGAGGAGGGCTCCTGGAAAGGAAGACAGGTCCACTGGGTGAAGCGGGACTCCGTTTTCAGCCCATTCTATGAAGGGGGCCTCAAGATCCGACATTTTTTTGATGTCGTCAATTTTTTAGACTCTAGGGGAGGGGAACATTAACTTTTAAAATGAGTGGGTGTTTGGTGAAGGTTCCCTTACTAGCACTAGACATGTCAACCACCTTCCTTTCGGCAGGTGATGGACATGTGAACCGAGAGGGAATGGGATATGGATAAGCTAGAAAGGATTCTGGGTATTGGAGCGGGTTTTAGTTACCAGGTTATGGATCAGATCCAACAGATACCCATCTCGGAGGACAGTATGGACGATATGAGGTGGTGACTTACATCTTCAGGTGCATTCTCTATGACCTCATCTTGGTGAAAAGTAATGTTGGGTCACCGGCCTAACCTTCTCGTCGGGGCCATCTGGACCAACCAACTTACCCCCACTATCTCTGTTTTCCGACGGCACCTTCATCTCTGTTGCTTAGCGGATTGATAGTGTGATGCAGGTGAGAGGCTTCTCTTTCCCCTCACATTGCTATTTTTGTGTTGAGACCGGCGATTGTCAGACTGAGACCTTTACCTATTTGTTTCTTGAGAGTGAGACTGTGTGGAGAGTGTGAGAGCATCATCCTAGTTACACTTGTATACCACTATACACCACATATAACTTCTTTGAGCTTTTCAATTTTTTCACAGAGAGCACACACTTTACGTACGTAGGCTTCCTTATTTCTTGTCTGATCATTTGGTCCATCTGAACAGAAAGGAATAATGCTAAGCATAGGATATTTAATTTTGTTTTTCCATATTATTTTGCAGGTTGACGGACATATATCTCACCTCACTATTCTGCATCGACTCACGCCAAGAGACTGGAAAGGGTGCACGTTGTTGGGACCTATGAGGCTCTCGATATGCACAAATCATGGACAAACATTCAACATAAACCTATGCGCAGCGGATCTAAAGTTTTGATGTAGAAAACTTACGGCTTAAAATTTATGTAGATCTGGCTGGCCCGAACAGATGACCGCAAATCAAATCTTCTCGGAATCGAACAAACTTGACCAATCCAGAAAGCTGACGTCACGACGAAATCAACGGCGTTGACCGATCGGAAAATGGAGCTTCCACGCGCTCTCACGCGCGCGAGTGAGCCTCAGCAACTGGTACCTTCCGGCGGCGCGTGACGGCGCATGCGGCGACGGATGGCGGCGATCTCGACGGCGATCTCTTCGACTCGTCGTCCTGGTCGTCGTGGTATGGTCACTTGCTGGTTTTGGTCTCCGGTTTGGATGTATGATAGATCTGATTGGAATCCCGTATATACCTTAAGATCTTCTACTGTATTCTCAAACAGCTATCTAGATCTTGTATCAGTGGAGCACAAGAAATAGAACAACTCCTTGGAAGAGAGAGAGAGATGGGTGGACGTGTTTCCCAAGGTTGTGGGATTGTCTGTTCTCTTCCAAGAGCCTAATGCTGTATATATAGAGCTACAGTAGGGACCCTAAGCAGAATAGGATAAGGGCTTCTAATATATTAATATTGTTGAGCCACCCCACAATTAATATATTAATAATATTAAAGTCCACCACAATAATTATTGCACTCCCTTCACTTATCCCAAATTACATTTGAGACTCCTTATTATAATTATCCGATTTACCTCCCCATGTTTAAGATATAATGTCCATTAATTAATTCAATCACTAATAATCAAGAGTTAATTAATATATTATATTACCGAAGCTAACGCTCGCTCATAACATTCATATTATGCTGGAATAAATCTACCTGCAGGGTTTAACATAATATTCCTTCATGAACTCAATTCGGGGACATCATCAGACTAATGCACATGGTGACTGTAAATATCTTAATAGATCATCGAACACATAATGTCACTACCCAATTCATTAAGTATGTCGACCCGGTTTGGATCTCACCCAAAGAATCAAAGCAACAACAATTATGTGCACATGCCTATTTAATATCTTACGGGTTAAGAGCACGCAATAATTAACTGAGGCCTAGTTCGTTTACGACAATCAGTATAAAACGAACATCCCTCTCTGGGATCCTGTTCAATACATAAATGTACTAATGCAACTAATCGGTTAAGACAAACCGTACGGTTGACACTATAACCGTTCCGATGGTTTGTTCAATTCCATCTAGGTTGTGAACCAATGATTCTTGTTTCGAAAGTAACTGATATAGTGATCTTCGGTACGCCCGATGACGACCCACTTATCTACATGCAAAACAACAGAACGTGGAACTTATTTAACCAAACATAATTCTCATTCATCAAGAAATAACAAGTGTAATATCCACTAAAGCAAAGCTTAAGTATATAACACCAACAATCTCCCACTTATACTTAAAGCTGCCGCTTTACTAGTATAGTCCTATTAATCCGTATCCTAAAAGACCTATGTCGATCCTATCACCATACATTTGACTCCCATTCCCTCTACGTGTTTGGCGAAGACCTTCTCCGGCAAACTCTTCGTAAGAGGATCAGCTAGGTTGTCTTCTGATGCAATCTTGGTGATCTCAACTTCTCCTCTAGCCACAATATCTCTGATAAGGTAGTATTTGCACTCTATGTGTTTGCTTGCTCTGTGGGCTCGTGGTTCCCTTGAGTTTGCTACTGCTCCACTATTATCACAGTACACAGTAATAACACGTGGCAAACTCGGAATCACTTCTAAGTCCACCAAGAAGTTTCTGAGCCAAACTGCCTCTTTCGCTGCCTCAGAGGCTGCGATGTACTCGGCTTCCATAGTAGAGTCTGCTACGCACTTCTGCTTAGCACTCCTCCATGAAATGGCTCCACCTCCCAAGGTAAACACATAACCTGAGGTTCACTTACTCTCGTCCCTATCTGACTGAAAATCAGAATCGCTGTAACCCAACAGAAACACATTATCTGCACGGTAAACTAACATGTACTCCTTAGTCCTTTGCAGGTACTTGAGTATATGTTTCACCGCATCCCAATGTTCCCTTCCTGGATTACTTTGATATCTCGCTACCATGCAAACGGCGTAGCTAATATCAGTCCTAGTGCACAACATTGCATACATGAGACTTCCTACTGCCGAAGCATAAAGAACTGTCTTCATGTCCTCTATCTCCTCAGTCGTCTTAGGGGACAACTCTTTAGATAAAGGTACTCCATGTCTGAAAGGTAATGTACCTCTCTTAGAGTTTTGCATACTGAATCTAGCCAAGACAGTATCTATGTATGAAGACTGGGATAAGCACATCATTCTCTTCTCACGATCACGAATGATGTTGATACCAAGAATGTGTCCTGCTTCACCCAAGTCCATCATATCAAACTTCTTAGACAACCACACGTTTACGTCCTACAACTCCTTCTTGTTGTTGCCAATAAGAAGTATGTCATCCACGTATAGCACAAGAAACACCACCACGCTTTCACTAATCTTCTTGTATACACTGTGCTCATTCGGACATTGGGTAAATCCATATGACTGGATTATCTCATCAAACCGAATATTCCAAGACCTTGAAGCTTGCTTCTGTCCATAAATGGACCGATTAAGCTTACAAACTAAGTGCTCATTCCCTTTTGTAATGAATCCTTCTGGTTGCTGCATATAGATGTCTTTCTGAAGGTTCCCATTGAGGAAAGCCGTCTTAACATCCATATTCCAGACCTCATAATCCATATGAGTGGCTACAGCTAAGAGAATCCGAATGGATTTAAGCATAGCTACTGGCGAAAAAGTTTCATCATAATCGATACCCTCTTTCTGGGTATAACCTTTCGCAACAAGCCTAGCTTTAAGGTTTCCACCATTCCATCCGATCCCCTCTTCCTCTTGTAAACCCACTTGCATCCAATGGGACGTAACCCATTGGGTGGTTCTACAAGATCCCAGACCTGATTGGTGTCCATAGACCCCATCTCAGCTTTCATTGCAACCTTCCAGGAATTTGCATTTCTATCTTGGAGTGCCTCGTCATAAGTTCTTGGATCCGATTCTAGGTCTCTTGGAACTGAGTCCGATGACTCTCCAAGACCTATCCATCGGTCGGGTTGTGTAGAAACCCTCCCACTACGACGAGGTACCATATGTACTGGCACACTATCAGTGTTACGTGTTGCAGTATTATGTGATGTATCTACTTGCGCACTCGGTGGGGAACTATCGATATCTCTCCCTAACTCTTCTAGGACAAGTTTACTACTGGGCTTATGATCTATGATATAGTCTTCTTCCAAGAATCTAGCGTTCGTACTAACGATCACCTTCTGATCCTCAGGACTATAAAATAAATCACCTTTCGTTTCCTTGGAGTAGCCGACAAACAGTCTCACTTCTGAACTTTTCTCCAACTTGCCAGCCTCCTGCACTAAGACATGTGCAGGGCAACCCCAAATTCGAATTTGTGAGAAACTAGGCTTGTGCCCTTTCCACAACTCATAAGGAGTACTGTCTACTGACTTTGAAGGAACAAATTTAGAATGTAACATGTTGTCTCTAACGCAAATTCTAAAACGAATCTGGTAACTTCGAATAACTCATCATCGACCTAACCATTTCCATAAGAGTTCTGTTTCTTCGCTCTGCAACCCCGTTCTGCTGGGGCGTGCTGGGTGCAGTCAGCTGGGATTCAATCCCTGGTATTCGCCTCCTCGATTAGATCGAAGACACTTGATACTTTTACCTTGTTGTTTCTCCACAACTGTCCTATACTCCTTGAATTTCTCAAAGCATTCGGACTTGCGGTGCAACAAGTAAATGTATCCATATCTAGAATAATCATCAATAAAAGTGACAAAATACTCATAGCCTCCTCTAGCTTGGATCGACATAGGACCACACAAATTAGAATGAATCAATCCTAGCACTTCTTGGCTCCTTCGCCCCTTTGCCGAAAACGGCCTCTTGGTCATCTTACCTTCTAGGCAGGACTCGCAAGTGTTGGAACCCACGAGGATCTCGATATGCATAAATCACGGACAAACATTCAACATAAACCTATGCGCAGCGGATCTAAAGGTTTGATGAAGAAAACTTACTGCTTAAAATTTATGTAGATCTGGCTGGCCCGGACAGTTGACCGCAAATCAAATCTTCTCAGAGTCCAACAAACTTGACCAATTCAGAAAGTTGATGTCACGGCGTTGACCGGTCGGAAAACTGAGCTCTCACGCGCTTTCACGCGCGTCTGCAAGATCCAACCGCTGCTTCCTTCCGGCGGCGCGTGGCGGCGCGTGCGGCGGCTTCCGGCGGCGATCTCGACGGC
>CACSLK010015718.1:714512-734620 GCA_902706635.1 Striga hermonthica
TATGTTGAATGTTTGTCTGTGATTTGTGCATATCGAGATCCTCGTGGGTTCCAACAGTGTTAGAGTTCATTACTTTTTTGTGCTTGAGCCATTTATTTGGAGTTTTAGGAGTTGAAGAATCGCTTATTGAAGAATAAACAATTTATTGAACAAAAAACGGATTATTGAACAAGAAAGGACAATAAAGATTTTTGTCCGGTTCAACACGCAGTTTCTTGAGCAAGAAACATGTTTGATGCTTAAGAAACATGTTTCTTGAACAAGAAACCCGTTTCTTGAGCATCAAACAGGTTTCTTGAACAAGAAACTAGTTTCTTGACAAGAAATCTCGTTTCTTGTCAGGAAAGTAGTTTCTTGAGCATCAAACAGTTTCTTGAACAAGATGTAACATATTTTTTGCTCAATTAACTTTGCTCGTAAGAAACTGTTTATGAATTATTTATTAAGATTTTTTTTTATTTATTTAATTTTTTCAGATGGACGTTGGTAAAGTGCGAATTGTTTACAGTGGTTTTTGGGATGGGAATGTGTACAAAAATGGAGAAAGGGAAATGAATTTTTTATGTCTTAGGACGTCATCATACGAAGCTTTCATGAATAGGGTTCATGACATTGTTCGTGGAGATAGAAACATGTGCGACTATCGATTTCTCTTTTTAGTGGCTGGTGATAATGGAGAGGTGGAGAAATGGCGTATCTCTTGTGAATCACATATGCGAAATGTGTATGTCATGTTCACAATACCTACCATCTATGTCACATTACAGCCGAAACATACTCCAAGTCCGTATACTCAGGCGAATGTACCAATGTACCCTTCGTATGGCTATCTAGGTGGGTTTATGACTTTATTTGCTGCTCAGGGCCCACCTCTCTATCCATATGGTGTTGTGTATCCACCTATAATGAGTCAACCATCAACATGTAATCCGGCGAACAATGACAACATGGTGCCTGACACCTCTAAAAGGGTAGAATCAATTCAACATAGTGCCTCACGACAATCCCCCGAACATGTCGATTGGGGTGTGGATAGTGGGTTCAATGGGTATTCAACTGGGATTGATGATGGTGATGGTGAAGGTCATGATGATGAAGTTGATGATGAATTTGATGATGGAGGTGATGATGAAGTTGATGATGAAGGTGATGATGAAGGTGATGATGAAGTTGATGATGAAGGTGATGATAACGAGCAATTTTGTTATCCTTACAATAATAAGACGAATATGAATGATAATCCTTGCAATGATGAATCTCCTATATGAGATGGATGATAACATTGATGATCCGGACGTCATAACTGAAGAAGATGAAGATATCGACGACAATGTTGTGTCCCCCTCAAACATGATGGGTGGTTTAAATGAGCATATTTTACGCAACAAGAAGAGTATAGCGATCCACAATGTTCCTCGGCTTGACCTTTCTGGAGGGGTTGCTATTGAAGAGGATGATTTGAATGAAATCGCTACTCGTTCGAGTAGCGGTTGGAGGATTCCCGAAGCCAATTTTCACAAGGTTGATGTTCATCCTTCGTCTGAAGAGCCGTCAATGATAGATCATGAATTAGACAAAGGCGTTGTCATTGAAAGTGAGGAAGAATTGTTGGTAAAAGTAGGTTTATACCATTTGAAGCATAAAGTGGAGTTCCGAACACCGAGATCTTCAAATTCTCGGTTAAAGGTTGTGTGCAGGCATAAAAATTTCCCATTCTTGCTTTTTGCGAATGCACTGACTGGAGGTAGTTGGAAAATTTCAAAATTTATCCATCCACATACATGCTCAGTTAACCTAAATCATTCAGCCCCTCGACAATTGCCTGCAAAGATCATTGGAGCATTATTCGCGCCGAAGTTGTTGACAGATGGCCGATTATTAAAGCTTGCAGAGATTATGGGTGACATGGAGCGTGATCATGGCATTAAGCTAAAATACAATACAGCTCTGAGGTCTCAAAACGCCGCCTACGACTTCATTTATGGAGATCATAAGAAATCCTGGGAACTTTTGTCGGCGTATTTTTATATGTCGTTGAAGGAAAATCCTGGAACATCGGCATACATTGAGACTGATTAAGATGACGTGTTTGAGTATGCTTTCATTTCTTTTAATGCGTCTGCAGGCTTCCTCAGTTATTGTCGGCATGTTATTGTGATTGACGGTACGCATTTGAAGGGTAAGTATAAAGACATCTTATTTGTAGCAACTACAAAGGACGGAAATAAACAAATTTTCCCTTTGGCATTTGGTATCGGCGATAAGGAATGTCATAGTGCGTGGATGTGGTTTCTCCAAAAGATTCTCTCCACTTTCGGATGTCCGGAAAATTTAGTAATTGTTTCTGATCGCCACCCGATCATAAAGTCTGCTATAGAGGTTGTCTACCCTGAAGCCGTACATGCCACATGTTCCTACCACCTTCGACAAAATATTCGAAGTCACGGGTCTAAAGCTGTTGGTTTATATATGAAAGTTTCATACACTTATTCTCCTGTTGTGTACGAGAAGTCGATGGCCATGCTTGCGGCAAAATATCCTAACACAAAAAAAGTTGTGATTGATGAAGCCATTCCAACAAGGTGGGCACGAAGTCAATGTCCTGTGAGACAATATAGTTTCATGACGTCAAATGCTTGTGAGGTGCTTAACAATAGGTTGCGTTGGGCAAGGAAATTGCCTGTTTGCTCATTATTTGAATGTATTCAAAACATTATGCAAGAGTGGTTTCACAAAAGACGTGTCGAGACAGAAAAGACTGAGTGTGAAGTTCCTCCATCAATATCTAAGCGTTTAATGGATTATAAAGCTGCAGCAACCAAATGGAAGCTTCAAATATCAATCACTACATTTACCACGTGAAGGACGAGGTCAAGAATTTTGTTGTCAATTTGAATGATCGGACATGCACTTGTTATCTCTTTCAGGTGGATTTATTGCCCTGTTCACATGCGATTAAGGCTATCGGGTAATTTTTTCATTCTTTTTTTTATTTATTAAAAGCCTCAATGTTTACATACATATTGTTATCTTACACATAAGAAAATATTATATTGTGTTCCTTTAATTTGTTTTATATGCATGTACCATTTTTAGGACGGCAAACGAATCGGTGTATGGATATGTGCACGACTACTACAAGACCACAACATGGCGCAAACTTTACGAGCCCATAATCATGCCAATTGCGCATCCAAGTACTTGGGACTTAACTACATCACCTAGTTTGATGGTTCTCAGATGCCCTATTAATCCCAAGCAAGCCGGAAGACCGAGGTCAAACCGCATACCTTCTACTGGCCCTTCTTCTAGCTCTCGAAGTAAATCATTTTGTACACAATGCCACAAAAGTGGGCATTACTCTACAACTTGTGTTGCCTTAGTCCAAAACGTTGAGCAACCAATTCAATCTGGATGTCCCGCTACCAAAGTTCGTTTGTGTGGTAAATGTAAGCAACCTGGCCACCGTAGGAACAAGTGTCCTCAAAACATTACCTAGTTTATATGCTTTTTTTTTTCATTTATATGTTGTTTTTTATGGATTGTAAATGAATGTATTGTTTGTGGGAAGACATAATTGGGTTGTAATTTTTATGATTGATTTGTGTGTGGTTAATGTAATAACTTTGTGCGACATATTGATGTGTGTAGTTTTGTTATGTTTGCTGTAGTTATTTTTAAGATGATTGAAAATTGAAGTGAAGTGTGTGAAGTCCCTAAAATTTTGAATGAATAAAATAAAGAAAAAAAAAAATAAGTGGTCGCGGCCGCGGGGCTTTCCATAGCCGCGACCGCGGCGAGTATTTTTTGGGTCCCAAATTTCAAGTTCAGCGGAAAACATATCACGGCCTCGGATGTGTCCCGCGGCCGCGGAGGCTGGTCGCGGCCGCGGAGAATTATTTGGTCGCGGCCACGGCGATGAATAGGTACCTTCACAGATTTTGGGGGATTGCTCAAGAAACTGGTTTCTTGCCAAGAAACTGGTTTCTTGCCAAGAAACCAGTTTCTTGGCAAGAAACCAGTTTCTTGGCAAGAAACCGGTTTTTCGCTCAAGAAACCAGTTTCTTGAGCAAAAACAAGTTTTTTGAGATGAATGAAAATTGAAGTGAAGTGTGTGAAGCCCAAAATATTCAAGATGACATGTCAACAGGCCGTGTCTTGCTCAAGATACCCGTTTGTTGTGAAGATACCCGTGTCTTGCTCAAGATACCCGTTTCATGTCAAGAAACTGGTTTTTTGCCAAGAAACTGGTTTCTTGGCAAGAAACCAGTTTTTCGCTCAAGAAACCAGTTTCTTGGCAAGAAACTGGTTTCTAGAGCAAAAACAAGTTTTTCAAGATGAATGAAAATTGAAGTGAAGTGTGTGAAGTCCCAAAAAATTTAAGATGACATGTCAACAGGCCGTGTCTTGCTCAAGATACCCATTTGTTGTGAAGATACCTGTGTCTTGCTGAAGATACCCGTTTCTTGTCAAGAAACTGGTTTCTTGGTTTCTTGCCAAGAAACCAGTTTCTTCCCAGTTTCTTGGCAAGAAACCAGTTTCTTGAGCAAAAACAAGTTTTTTGAGATGAATGAAAATTGGAGTGAAGTTTGTGAAGTCCCAAAAAATTTAAGATGACATGTCAACAGGCCGTGTCTTGCTCAAGATACCCGATTGTTGTGAAGATACCCGTGTCTTGCTCAAGATACCCGTTTCTTGTCAAGAAACAGGTTTCTTGGCAAGAAACCAGTTTTTCGCTCAAGAAACCAGTTTCTTGCGAAGAAACCAGTTTTTCGCTCAAAAAACCAGTTTCTTGGCAAGAAAAAATAGTTTCTTGGCAAGAAACCTGTTTCTCGCTCAAGAAACCAGTTTCTTGCCAAGAAACCTGTTTCTCGGCAAGAAACCAGTTTCTCTCAAGAAACCTGTTTCTTGGCAAGAAATAAACATGGCGCAAATTTTGAAACCTGTTACGACAATCCCCTAACCCTAGATAGAGGATTTAGTTACTCATAGCGATCTCCACACAAACATTCATATTAAAGAAAGCCATGGCATTCATTAGTAAAACGAAAATAGAAGCTTACGATTAATACGAAGGTTCAAAGTCAAAATCCGAGTGAAAAAGGAATCCGAAAAAGATGTTCTAAAGATCAAAACTGCGAACAACATTCAAAACCTAGGATAGGACATAATGAAAATGTGCGAACAATATTCAAAGCACAGTGAGAATTCACTGTGCATCTAAAGGTCGTGGTGGCGGAGAGGGGTATGGCTGACTGGGTCCCGAGGTCCAACGGGTGTCTGACTGGGTGAATCTCTGATCCTAGCTTTCCAGCCGAGCATCCTGCTGGTCTTGCCGCTCGCGAATAGACCGGAGAACTTCAGCAAGACTATCGAAGTGCGTACCTACCTGAGTCCAGTGGGTCTGCTGTTGGGTCCCCCAATGGTCCCACTGACTCTTCTGCTGGATCTCCCAATGGTCCCACTGACTCTTCTGTTGGGTCTCCCTGCTGGCCCACTGTGTGCTCTGACGGCTCTCGATGGTGGCCAACCTACTATCCTGAGCATCAAATCTGCCGTTAATAGAGCGGATGTTGGCCGTATACTGAGTCTGGAAAGAGGTCCACCATCCTGGTGGCTGCTGTGGAGGAGCTTCGGGCTGTGGTCTTCGAGCTATTGGTGCGGGCCGGGTGTCCACGTGGATGGAGGTGGGAGGAAATGGGTGCCGTCGACATTCATCTGCTCTCCCTCTTTCGGCTACCGAGATGACCCCGCCTGATCGGAATTATGTGCACTCTTCTAGAGCTTTTTAAAGTAGGCCTTATAAGCATTACGGTTTGTGTACTCCTGAATGGTGGTTCGGTTCGTGATAAGGTCAGACTGTTTTAGCTCATGCTCGTTGATACACCTCATCGGGGTGCTTTCTACCGACCACGTCACGTCGACATTATGGGCTTGTGTAGGAATTTTGAAGTGTTTTGCAAGAGCGGTCACCACACGCCCAAGTGTCGGAATTCCCCGTTGATTGAGTGCAATCTCTTGCAAGGTGTTCTACAGAAAGGTCATAGAACACACTTGCACTCCCGCACGCATTGCCCAGAGGAGGTAAAGCTCGACCTCACTCACCTTATTCGCCTCTTTTTTCCCAGAAATGTTCTAGCTTATGAACCTGTGCACGACGACTGTGGCCAAGTCCTGGATGAGCCCGTTTTACATGCCGGCGGAGTCCCAAGTCGTGTGCGGTGAAAGCTCGGCCCAACTCTTCTTCGCGTCGAACTCGATTGCCTTGCTTCTTGTGCGGCCAAAGTGAACCCGAAAACTTTCTTCATCACGGCATTGTCCACCCTCAATTCCTTAACCCATAGCCGACAAGTGAAGTACTCATTCCCATCGGCGAGCATGAATGAGCTATAGAACTCGAGCATGAGACTTCTATAAGAACGCTCCTCGACCTTGGCATATTCGGTCAGGTTTAGGACCTTCAAGTACTTCAGCACATCACTAAGAATTCCCAAGTCGTTCAAAAGGTTCCAATACACCACCTTAGGCCTCACCAACTCTTTTTGCGAGAGACAGGAATATATTTCCCCCTCTTTTTGTGAAAAAATAGAGAATGTAGAGCCATATTGTTGCCGAAGGTCCCTCCGTTCACCTTCCGAAGGGGCATCTCGGGACGAGGATTCGCCCGTTTTTCGCTTCTTGGTTGGTTCAGCTTGGGTATCCTTCTTTTTGCCCATAATTAATTGAAGAATGGTTTGGGCAATATATCGAACAACTTGAATGCAAGATATGAAAGTTCAAGCTTGGATAATATGACAATGGTGAAACCCAAGGGTGTAACTGATTTCGATTGCAACTCTAGGCAACCAACCACACAATTCAAATTCTTAAGAACAATAGCGAGAATCTCAGATACCGCGTTTTTCGAATAGGCTTTCGAACCGTGAAGTTGGTATAGGAGGTGAAGGGCGACGTGGTTAGATATTTCCGGTGCGGTTGCTGTTTACGGCCGGAGAGTGTGGATGTGATCACCGGAGAGACTCGCCGATCGAAGAACGAGGCGGAGAAGACGGAGGTGAACTAGGGTTCCCAAACTCACAACCCCAATTATCGGTAATCTCGCTCGCGTGAATTCTGGAAAGAAAAAGACCGCAAATTGTTGATGAATTTCTGAAATATAATTGGAAATTGAGATGCCATGTGATGTTCGATGCTTGAGAGGGAGAGATTAAGAATTACAGGTTGTGTGTTGATGATTTTGGAGAAGTGAAGAATGCCGAAAATCTGTTCGATGGGCTCTTTAATTCCACACCCCCACGGCCACGACGTATCTAGAGGCCGCGTAACTTTTTGTTAGCCGCGACCGCGACATACCCCGAGGCCGCGAGATTTTAAGACAGAAACTGGGTGTTGGGACCAAAATACTCGCCGCGGCAGCAGTGATGAAAACATCCGCGGCCGCGTAAAATTTCCGAGGCCTCGACATTTTTGGACAGAAGTGCCATATCTCAACCCAAATTACTTCACCGTGGCCGCGGCCATAGGAATCTCCGCGGTCGCGACCCTCCACTTTTCTTTAATTTTATATTTTTTTTTGTGATTTTTTGTTTTTGTGTTTCTTTTTGTTTTGTTTTCCCTATCTAGGTTTCTGTGTTATTGTGTTATATATATATATATATGTATATATATATATATAATAGCACGTCGATACCGTGGATCTCGACTGCACGCGTCGAAACCAACAAATTGCATCACACCAATTGTAATAGTTTTTCTCAAATTTTACGATTGTTTACAATCAAATAATTATTTAGGAGTAACTTCCTTAGTACGTTCTCATTTTCTTAGTACGGTTTGGGGAGCATCTAGACCGGACATTCACCTTGTTAAATGAGCTTTTTCCTTCTCAATTTTCAACAAAATCAACAACAACTCAATATTCAAGAAATTCAACAACATGAATCAGTTACCAAATTCCCAACATAATACAAATTCCTCATAAAAACAACAACAATATTCACAGATTACAGTGTAGACATATTCAACCCACAAACAACATAAATACAAAAATCCAACAAATGTTTAGTTTGATCCCACAAGCTTTCCGTTTGCAAAATTAGCTAAAGCAATCTTCTTTCTGTACTCTGCAATATCTTTTGTAGTCGGTTTGTTCGGAAAGACGTCCCCAAGCATGCGATCTATGTACATGCATGCTAATGGACCACAACTGAAGGTATCATCCTGGACTAATTGCTCATCTGCGGGCATAATCTTAACTGTGAAAGGGTAAGTTATATGTTTTGCCCTCAATTTCTGAAAATAGCCCGACTGTTGGAGTAAAAGTGGCAGCAAGTGGGTAAGTGGGGCCAATGTCTGCGCTCGACTTTGCAAGGACTCCTCGGGATTGTGGGCCAAGGAGTCATAGACATTGATCTCCCACTTCTTTAAGTCCACACGGCATACCGCCCAGTGGTCCCCCACGTTACATACCAAGACGACCTGTCCAATTCCATCCATACATTATCAATTAAAAACTTTTGCAGAGGTTGGATAAATTTTCGGAAACCACTATTTCATAATAAAAGCATCACTAATAAATCCAACTACTTACCTTAGAAACCTGAAGCCAAGGTTTACCCCAACTAACAGCTGTACCACGCACATATTTAATGATGGACTCAGGTGCCTTCCAATCGGTATAGACACTTGTAAGCTTACCCCACTCTAGCTCGAACAAACTCTGATAAAAACGTTTTACCATTAGTAAAACATTGTCAATTTAAAATATCGTTATTATTCTATATTAATGATAACAATACTTACAAATAGAGTTGCGTCTTGGATGTTAATGCTGAACAAGGACCTGTTGCTTTTACTTTCACTTTGTCATACAATCTTCGGGCAATTACCTCAAGATATGGATTAATGTGCTACAACATTAAAGTAGGGGATCTTATTATTGTCAAAACAATATGGTGGAAAACGAGCATTAAAATCCACATAAAAGAATAGTACTTACAATATGACCAAGTTTTTTCCGAAATCCCTTAATATATTTGAAATAATCTCTTCCATGCAAACACTTAGGCGTCTGCTCAACGTCAATCCTAAATAAGTAATAAACCATAGTTATTAATGATAAAAAAAACTCTATTTTACAAAATGCAAAGATAATAAATCAACACTTACAGCGTAGCATCTTTACCCTTCATCCATTTTTTGTAGGCGCGAGTCCATTTTTCCTCTTCGTCCTTCTGCAAGTAGTTCACAAAGGGTGAACTTACCTTTTTGCCCAAGAACCTCGTACGTCGTTGTTGTCGTGGCTCACTATCCTCATCATCATTCTCATCAATCGCCTAGGAGTTTTTTAAAGCAAAAGTATTAATTGTAGGAGATTCTGGACAAACCCACAAATGTACAAACTTGCAACAAAAATTAGTTGTTGTACTCACCACCTGCTCCATAGCCTCACGAGCAATTTCGACAATGTCAGGAGACTTCTTCTCCTCATCATCCTTCTCATCAATTGTCTGGGAGTTTTCGTAACAAAATATATCAGTTTTAGGAGATTTTAGACAAATCCACAAATGTACAAACTTGCAACAAAAATTAGTTGTTGTACTCACCGCCTGCTCCACAGCCTCATGAGCAATCTCGACAATGTCAGGAGACTTCGTCTCCTCATCATCCTTCTCATCAATTTTATGGGATTTTTGGCAACAAAAATTAGTCGTTTACGACTAAGAGTCTTTAAACAAAAAATATTAATTCCAGAAGAAGCAAAAAATGTTCGTTTACCTCAAATGATCGGCCGAGACAAAAATTCTTTAATTCCACTCAACCATCTGCTCCAAATCCTGAGGGGACTTCTTCTCGGACCTCTCCTCATGAATCGACTAAGAGTTTTTAGAACCAAAAATATTAATTCCAGAAGAAACAAATTGTTATTCAAGAAAAAATGTACCATAGTAAAATGCAATTGTAAATTGTTTACCTCATTGGCAAACACCTCATGCTCGTTCTCATCCTCTTCTTTCTTAGCCTCCTTCTCCTTCTCTTATTCCTCCTCCTCATCCTTCTTTTCCTCTTCATCCTTCTCTTCTTTCTCCTCCTCTTCTTTATTTGCCTCGTTCTCCTTCTCTTCTTCCTCATTCTCATCCTTCTTTTCCTCTTACTTCCCTTCTTCATCTTCCTTCTCTTCTCTCTCATACTCGTTATCAACCACCTAAGAGTTTTTCAAAACCAAAAATATTAGTTTAAATAGAGAATTGCTTGACATCATTTTACAAAGAATGAAAAAGATTAAAATTACGAAAAATGTCAAAAATGCCACGTGAAATGCAAAACTTAAGAAATTACCCCATGGCCAAAATTTGGAGTGGATGGACTCTCAACTCCTCTAGTTTTATCCTCAGCTCTCGAAATAACATAATTATCCAATCTTCGAAAAACCTAATGAAATGCCCGATCAATGGCAATGGGGATGACCTGACGTAAAGCTTGTTAAACTATCAAAGGCATCAACTTTTTTTCATGCAATTTGAAATGCCTTCCTCCACCCACTGCTTGATTAGGTCTTTGTCCATTCCAACTGGCTCCTTCTGAGGCTCCCTCGGCTCATTTTGAGGCTTTCTCGGCTCCATCTCCGTCTCTTCTTCAGCTTCATCATTTGCTTCTACAGCTAGCTTCTTTGAATGTCTGTTGGTCTCCTGTCTAAGCTTCCTTTTTTTGGTGGCAAGTGTATGACGTGAAGACGAGGAGGCATCACCTAGCGGCTCGCAACAACTCTTCCACAAGTCGTGGTGGATATATTGCAACCCCAGTGATAATTCCAATTCAACATTAGCCATATACGGCGCATTCCTCTCGACATCAGTCAAACACATTGGTATGCATTGAATCTATTAAGAAAATGCCAAAAAAAAAAAAAAAAAATTGACAGAAAGAAGAATAAGAATAAGAATAATTTCATAACAAGAATTATATAGCAAGTTTAATGTAGAACATATATTTTTACCTCGGGTTTATCAATGTCAGACAAGTGAAAAAAATTTTTTTTTTGGGCAAATCCACCGAGTGCCTCTCGGCAGGCCATTTCCGCTGCATACCATTCCACCTCCTCGTACAAATTCGGGCATCATCTCACAAGCCCATATCTATTTAGAAAAAAAATATAGTAAATGGTCTTTTTAAACTAAATAACAAAAAATAATAACACAATTATAAAATTGTATATGTACCTGAAAAGGCATAAAAAACCCATGGATGTTCAACTGAACATTGCACCCCTCATCTGGTGCACTTATACCATCGAGACAATGGTATAAACGCTGAAAGCTAAATGTGCCCCATGGAAATTTCCCGAACATGTCCAAATTTTCAACCAACGTCCAAAGCCAAAGTGGCACAGCGGACCTCGGGTCGGGTGCAAATAGGAAAAAGTGAACAATCAAGATCATGGCAGCCTTCAGCGCATCATCGGGATTATTCTAAAAATGACCGTTCATGAAATCCCTCAACAAATCACCTCCTATCACACTCTTTCCATCATAGTGGCGTCGATATATCCCATCAATGGCCGGTAAACTCTCATTATCCTCGGGGATAAATTCCGACCCACCAAATTTCAAGCCACTGATTTGGCAAAATTCGACTTTCCCGAATTTATAATTATTATCTCTAATTCGAAACCAACGCTCCTTCTCTCGAGCGTCACGCAGAAAAACCTCTCGACCCAATAAGGAAGTAGTAGTCTCCCACTGTAGTATGCTTGCCCATCAAACCTCAAAAAATGTCCAAAACAAGATTCTTCCGAAGACGGCCACAAGCACCTAATTGATTCTTAATATAGCTTATTACCTTAGGCTTTGTCTGACAGTTGATTTTGCCGCTCCAAGTGCAAGCTTTACCCCATCTCCAACTCCAACAATCCCCCTAACAATCATGAAACAATCATTATTATTTTAATTTTTCTAAAAACACAAGAAACACGGTTTCTTGCCAAGAAACACGGTTTCTTGCCAAGAAACTGAAGAAATTAGCTTCTTGCCAAGAAACTGGTTTCTTGACAAGAAACGGGTTTCTTGACAAGAAACTGGTTTCATGAGTTTATAATGTGTTTTATGTTGTTTACTCAAGAAAGAATATTTAACTTCCATTTTTTTCTACAAGAAACTGGTTTCTTGCCAAGAAACCAGTCTTTTGCTGAAGAAACCAGTTTTTTTGCAAGAAACTGGTTTCGTGTGTTTGAGTTTTATGTTGTTTACTCAAGAAAGAATATTTAACTTCCGTCTTCTTCAGCAAGAAACTGGTTTCTTGCCCAGAAACTGAAGTTTCTTGGCAAGAATTCGGTTTCTTGACAAGAAACCAGTTTCTGGCAGGAAGTTAAATACTCTTTCTTGAGTAAACAACATAAACTCATTAGTTTCTTGAACCAAAAAACTGAAGTTTTTCCACGTAAACTACAAAACTTATTTTTGAGCAAAAAAACATCATACCTCGTTAGCGGTTGTCATCTCGTCGTGTTCCAACAATAGCGCCTCAAAGAGGTAAGAGGTTTGTATGAAGATCTGTTTTCAAGTTAAGAAAATGAATGATATGGGGTATTATATACTCAAGGATAAACCAGTCTACTTAGCCGATCGAGATGGTCAAGATAAGAAGCCGGAGGATCGATCATTCATATAGTCGACCAGGGCAGGAGGTCGACCAGTCCATCGCGTGACCAGACAATCAATCGAGCAACCCATTTCTCGATCAGATACATGACCGAGCAACATATTTGACCTCAACAGGTCAATTACTTCGAGGAACCAATAGTCGGCCTAGTTGTGGGCACGTGTACCACAGGCGCGCGTAAGAGCCTCTAACTGAAATCTCAAGAGAAAATTTACCCCATGTGCTGGGGGAACACGTGTCGACAATGTATTGGGTGATGGTGATAACCACCTCTGACAACTCCCAACGTCCTGCGCCACCTCTGACATGTGCGCGGCGTGCCAGAGTACGGACGGGCAACTTGGGCAGCCAGCTCACCTTATCCAGGAAGCTCTTAGGGCAGGTATCTCACCCTTATATAAAGGGGGTGAGCATTTCTCCCTGAACACACTCTATTCATTACTCAATTCCAGTATACTCATACACATACTGACTTAAGCATCGAGGCTCTTTACCGGACCCAACCCTTGGTGTGAGAGTTATTTGCAGGTTTTCGGCGTTCCACCGGCGAGGACAAGAACCGATCTACTCCAAACCGGACCCAGACGCTTACACCTGCATTATTGGCACCATCTGTGGGGATTCTTTGTTTGAGAAGTTGTGTTTGAAGCTCAGCTAAGGCGGACGGAATTCCTAAAAACTTGCAGTCCACGTTCGACGAAGCTTGGACGACGACCAGGCCGCTGGGGCATGGCCCTCCTCTAGGTTTTTCCGGCTCATTGCAGACTCCAATCACTCCCGCACCGGAGGAGATGCCAGCTCCAGTCGGGCCCAGGAGGCTCGCGCAGTAGCAGCGGCGGCAATGCCACCGCCACCGCCAACAGATCTGACACAAGTGCAGGGGGGAGCGATGGTGAAAGGAGGAGTGCCACCCCCGGCAGCTATACAAGACCCCGACCAGCAAATGGTGGCGATGACCCGAGAGGAGATGCAGAGGATAGCGGCGGCTGCGGCGGCGCAGGCGGTGCAGCAAGTCGCGAGTCATACATCTCATACCACCACTGCGCCGACCACGGTAGCCGGAAGCCAGGATGAGAATGTGTCTAGTTATGGAGAAGGAGAAGCTGGAAGAGATCGGGCAATGGAAAGGATGGCGGAGCAGTTGCGCCAGTTGCAGGACAAGGTGGAGGGGAGGCCAGAGAAGAGAGCTCGAGTAATGCAAGTGTATGTGTCCTGGTCCGGTTTGAACGGATAGATCTTGGTCCTCGCCGGTAGAACGCCGAAAACCTGCAAATAACTCTCACACCGAGGGTTGTGTCCGGTGAAGAGCCTCCGATGCTTAAGTCAGTATGTGTATGAGTATACTGGAATTTAGAGAATGAATAGAATGTGTTTTAGGGAAAAAGGCTCACCCCCTTTATATAGGGGCGAGATACCTGCCCTAATAGCTGCCGAGATAAGGATGAGCTGGATGCCCAAGCTACCCGTCCGTACTCTGGCACGCCGCGCACATGTCAGAGGTGGCGCAGGGCGTTGGGAGCTGTCAGAGGTGGTTATCGCTGTCACCCAATACATCGTCGACACGTGTCCCCCCTGCACATGGGGTAAATATTCTCCTGGGATTCTGTTGGAGGCTCTCACACGCGCCCGTGATACACGCGCCCATGACTAGGCCGACTGTTAGTTCCTCGAAGCGATCGACCTGTTGAGGTCGAATAGGTTACTCGATCATGTATCTAGTCGAGCGATGGGTTGCTCGATCATTAGTCTGGTCGAGCCTTGAGATGCCCGAGCGTCAATTCTCCCGCCCTTTTGGCTCGGCTTACTTCCGGTTTGGCCTCCTCGACCGGCCAAGTAGGCCGGTTTATCCTTGAGTATATAATATCCTATATCATCTAGTCCCCCCCACTCTGGTCGAGTCTAGATGACTCGATCTAAGAGTGAATTGGTTTTTATCGACCTCCTTGATGGTTCGTCATCCAATGTCGACCAGCCAATTGGTTTCCCGCTCATATTTTCAAATGATTTCCCATTAATTGCCAGCCATAAAGTCGTCTGTTTTAAGTCCTTCCTGTCGCTCCTGCTTTTCTGCCACGCATCACGCCTGTTTGCGTGTGTCAGGCACTTTAATGATGACGCCCCCTCGCATAACGTGCCTACTTGGAGTACTGTGTAATTTAATTTTTCCGCCGCACGACCCAACTTTAATCTGACGGTCCTCCTCTTTCACCCCTTCAACTCTCTAAGGCATAAAACCGGTACTTAGCGAAATTTCAGACTTTTTCCACCTTCATCTCTCCCAAACTCCTTTGCATTCAAAGTTCTCTCTGCAAAAAATCCTAACTTCCGTCGGCGATTCTTCCTGCAATCTTCAAGCTTTCCCGATTCTCTTCTCCGTGATTATGAGTAAGTTGTTTTTCTCCTGATTTTTGTACTTCCTGTATCTGGGCTTTTATGTTTTGAGAAATTTTTTTCTTTCTTTTCTTTTTCGAATTGGGTATCTGAAGTTTGTTGATTGAGTGTTTTGAATCTGGGCATTGAATTTTTGTGCTCGTCTATTGATCGTTGTAGATTTCGTCCTTCCCCTTTGAAATTCTTTTGGAATCCCTGTTCCCCTTCTTCAAAATAGCCCCTTTCGTGGAACCCTAATTTTGAAAACCTTTCCCTCCTACCTTTTTCTTTTCTTGCCAAAGTTCCTCTTTTTGATATTGTTCCTTGCTTCTTTTGTTTTCAGATCCTGCTACCTCGACCACCTCCTCTGATTCGGTTGAGATCTTTCCTTCCGCACTTGAAGTCGTTCCTCTCTCGATTCTTTGTCCCGGTGATACTGTTCCTACCCGTGTTTTCACAGCCCGCGTTGCCTCTTCAAATTCCAGGGATACCATGGATAACATTCCCCTCCGCAGCCGTCGACCTCCTCTCGGTGCACTAGACGAGCCAGAGGAGGACGAGGTTATTTCTCCGCAACCTACTGCGCCTCATTCTTCAAATTCTCCACCCAAACGATCTTCGACCAAGAAGCTTTTGAAACGCTCTTCTTCTACTTCTCTCTCTCACCCCTGGTTCAATCCTGATAAGATCGGCCAACCTCTTAGCTGGGCGTTCCTTAGATCTTCTCCCTCCGATAAATTCGACCATCCTTCTCGGGATTGTTACAACTTTTTCGAGATCCAATTCAAGCTCGGCTTACGCTTTCCTTTAAGTCCCGAAATACTTCGCATTTGCGAGTGGTTTTCCCTTCCTCTGCATCAACGTCACCCTAACGCCATCCGTTTCATAACCACTTTTACTATTCTCTGCCGCATCCGTCTAGGTCGATTTGACTGGACTTCTTCCATTACTGCTATGGCCCTTCCAAGCAAGGTCGAGGCCTCTACCTAAAAAGTCGCGGCGCTATTTCATAAATGACATCCCTACCAACCTTCCCAAGTGGATTGACATATTCATATTTGTTCGACCCGATGCCCCTTTCCCTTGGCCTTCCGTCCCTTGGGTCAAGGAGGTCTCACTAGAGGCAGCCTCGGCCCCTCCTTCAAATCCTCTCTTCGACCAGCGTATCCATACTTGGAATTCCAAGTCCGTTGGGTCCGATACACTCTTCCAAAATGATAACCTCCTCCATTTCTGTGGTCTTCTATCCCACAAAACTCTATCTCCCCCACCGAGGAGATTCTTGACCTCGTCCGCATCGAAGATGATCCGGGTAATTTTTGATCCGTTTGCTCGACTGTTTGCGTATACGCCCTTATTTCTATTAAAATAAAATTGATACTTATTTTGATTGCTTTATTATATTTGTGTAGAGGCTCCTAATTTCAACATCCCCCTGAGGAAAGTTCCTCTGAAGAAAAACTCAGGGGCTGCCGTTGGGTCGACCAGCGATAAGGTCGATAGCTTGGCCAGCTCTGGCGGGTCTCGACCAGAGCCACAACAGCCATCGCCCCCACGGCAAACTCCGCCGCCTCCTCCACGATCGCCCCTGCGGCAAAGTCCTCCCTCCACCACCGCCCAAGGGAACACAACAACAACAACAACAACACCAACAGAAGCAGCCACTACCTCAACAACAGAAAAAACAACAACAACAACAACAACAACAAAAGCAGCCCTTACATAAATCTTCCTCTCAATCGGCCCCAAAATCCTCGAGCGTCTCAAAAACCGTCGACCACCAACCCAAGATCGACGATCGCCAAAAGACCGTCGACCGCCACCAGAAAACTGACGGCAACCAGCAAAAATCCGACCAACCGCATAAAACTGACGGTCGCCAGCAAGCTGACGACCGTAAAAAAGCTGACAATCGAGATCCCAATCCGAAGGATGCCACTCTTTCCCAGGCTGGGGACAAATCCTCTACTTCTCACGCCTCACCCAAGGCCAAAATTGCCGAAAAACATCCTTCTAATCAGCAGTCCTTTACCCCTCCTGACGGATCGACCAAAGATATGGTCGTGCGTCAAGATCAGGGCGGCGGGGAGAGGGAGAGCGCCTTGGGCAAGCGGTCTCGCACTGACCAAGGCGAGTTAGTCTGGAAAAGAGGACGTGTCAGCCACCAGTGGCCTGATCCCTTGGCCTCGAAGTCGACCTCGCTTCTGTCAGCTTCTGTTAATGAGGTGGCCGACCGCCTCGAGGGTGCTCTCCTCGAGGATGACCGCAAAAAGGCCAGCGCCACTCTGTCCGACGTTGGCGACAGACTTGTGCAATGGTTGGCTCAGGTATTACTCCTCTTCTAACCCTACGTTAGTTCTCCTCGTTCTTCTTTGTCGATACATATGTTGAATTACCTTATCATTTTGTTGATAGGGCTTGGTTGCTTTTTTACCCTTGGCTAAAGAAGCCCGCGACAGCTCGGGTAAGTCGATCAAGGGTCTCGAGGGCACCATCGGCTACCTGCAGGACAAAAACTCGACCCTGGTGCAGCACAACGCCAAACCCCGCGAGACCCAGAAAGAACAGAAGGTCGAGCTCAAAGTCAAGGTCAAGTCTCTTGATGAGGAGCTCGCCAAGAAGAATGAGGCTCTCGCGGAGAGAGAAGCTGCCCTCGCGGCTAAGGAGGTTGTGGTGGCGGAGAAAGAAAGTGCGCTGAAGGAGAAAGAGACTGCGCTTGAGCAAGAGCGCGCTGCTCGAGCACAGGCAGATACTGCTCGAGCACAGGCAGAGGCTGCTCGAGCGCAGTCGGAAGCTGCTCGAGTGCAAGCGGAAGCCGCTCGTGTTCAGGCAGAGGCTGCTCGAGCTAAGCTGGAGGCTACCTTGGCCAAAGAAAGGGCTGCCCAAGCCGGCCAGTGAAAACGCTACGCTGATGCCGCTGCTCTTCGAGTTCGGCAGATGATGTGGGGCACCACTACTGGGCAGCTCTTCCTCCGAGAGTACCGTGACCAAGTGGTGGCCGATTACACACAGTCACTACATTTTTTGAAGGAGGTGCAAGACTTTGGGGTGGATTGCTTCCAATTTCCCTTCAGAAGGCTGGCGAGCAGATCGCCGAGGACGACTTCGAGTAGCTCGACCCTGGGGTTATTTGGGAGGCCTTGCCCACGGTTCCCTCCAATTTCCAGGGCGATCCGAGCTTGCCTCTCGAGCACGAGTGGTGGTCGGGGCTGCTCGAAAAGACTCTGGCTCGATCGGACATATTGAAGAAGACATATGCTCTGCCTGATGACCTCACTCCTCCTGCCTCGATGTTGGCTGTGCTGACCGAGTCTATCCGTCAACGCCCCATCAATGAAGCTTGCGACTCGACCTCAGGGACCAGACATCCGCCTGATCCAAATACCAGTCAAAGCAACACGGACTCGACGGCTGCTCCTCTTCCTTAGATGTAGTTTATGTTTTCTATTTTGTCTGTTGTGAATCTCGATTATGTATTCCGACGAACTATGTAATATTTGTGAAATGATGACATTTTGTTTTTGACTTGTCTTGATCTTCAATAATGTTTGTTGGTAATCTTGACTCAATATCTTCATTATAACTTCTCGTGACCGCTTGGATAACTTATTCTAACTGTTCATATATACACATGCCCTGAGGGCGGTCGAAGAATTTGACCGTCCAACCTCATGGCTTTAAACATGACAGATTATAAACTTTCAAACACATGCCCACTCCTGGAGGTGGTCGATGCATGCGACCGTCCAGCCTCATGGCCTTAAACATGACGGGTTTTAAACTTTGAAACACATGCCCACCCCATTAGGTGGTCGATGCATGCGACCGTCCAGCCTCATAGCCCTAAACATGACGGGTTTTAAACTTTCAAACACATGCCCACCCCTGGAGGTGGTCGATGCATGCGACCGTCCAGCCTCATGGCCTTAAACATGACGGGTTTTAAACTTTCAGACACATGCCCACCCCTGGAGGTGGTCGATGCATGCAACCGTCCAGCCTCATGGCCTTAAACATGACGGGTTTTAAACTTTCAGACACATGCCCACCCCTGGAGGTGGTCGATGCACGCAACCGTCCAGCCTCATGGCCTTAAACATGACGGGTTTTAAACTTTCAAACACATGCCCACCCTGGAGGTGGTCGATGCATGCGACCGTCCAGCCTCATGGCCTTAAACATGACGGGTTTTAAACTTTCAAACACATGCCCACCCCTAGAGGTGGTCGATGCATGCAACCGTCAAGCCTCATGGCCTTAAACATGACGGGTTTTAAACTTTCAGACACATGCCCACCCCTGGAGGTGGTCGATGCATGCGACCGTCCAACCTGCCCACCCCAAGGAATGTTCTAAACAAGCGACCACCCAGCCCGAGGGCCTTATTCCTGGTGGATTTTGGTCTTCACACTTGCCCACCCCGAAGAATGTTCTAAACAAGAGATCTTTCGACCAACCTGCCCACCCCAAGAAATGTTCTAAACAAGCGACCACCCAGCCCGATGGCCTTATTCCTGGTGGATTTTGGTCTTCACACTTGCCCACCCCGAGGAATGTTCTAAACAAGAGACCTTTCGACCAACCTGGCCACCCCAAGGAATGTTCTAAACAAGCGACCACCCAGCCCGAGGGCCTTATTCTTGGTGGATTTTGGTCTTCACACTTGCCCACCCTGAGGAATGTTCTAAACAGGAGATCTTTCGACTGACCTGTCCACCCCAAGAAATGTTCTAAACAAGCGATTCTCAAGTCAAACCATACCATACATATCCTGTCATTAAAATCATACCAACATTCCAAGCATAAGAAGATGTACAATAAAGCGAATAGAATCGGAAAAATCATTAAACCTCATTGTCTTGTGAGCAAACTTTGCATTTACATTTCCATTTGAATTTCTCAGCTTTCTTTTTAAAAGAAATAAAAATTTTCACACATAATATTTTTTTAAATTAGCTATGTTCCATGTGTTGGTGTTATATACTTAAGCTTTGCTTTAGTGGATATTACACTTGTTATTCCTTTATGAATGAGAATTATGTTTGGTTAAATAAGTTTCACGTTCTGTTGTTTTGCATGTA